>CANNZV010000277.1:0-340101 GCA_947561585.1 Caprella mutica | reverse complement strand
TTCTGTGTTTATCTCTCTAAATAGTTTTCCATTGCAGGCCATAACAGTTGTAGAAGAGTTGGATGCTCCACAACTCTACAATAGAAACCAAGTGTTGGTACAAGTAAAGGCCGCAGGAATTGATCCTGTCGATCTGCTCATATGCCAAGGATATGGAAAAGTTTACAGAAAGCATCTGAACAGATATAACCCTGTGAGTTTGACTCTTTATATTTAGGCTTAGCTATTTAATATTGCTAACAAGAAAATTCTACAAGTAGCTAGCTAGCTATATAGCTATGCCATATGGATTGGATGTCAGTGATAATAGCTTCAATTTCATTCAGACTAAAGAATGTGGTAAAATGTTCTTCAAGTAATCCTCTAATTCAGTTTTTTCATATTGACCCAACCAGAGCTAAATTACATTTTTGGTAAACTTCTACTTCAGTAGCTAGATGTTTAAAAAAAGTCCTATGCCATATAGAACAAAGCTGACACTGCAAATAACGAAAATTTTGATCACTGCATAATGCACGTCCGGCAGTGACCAGAGATACCGTTTAACACATTCTATAGCTAGTCTATTTTTGCTTGAAACTTATGGGGCGTTTCAGTGAATATGGAAAAAATATGTGACACATTTTCCAATCAGCATGAAATAGTTAGCTACATTATATAACTATGTGCAATTTGGGATCAATTTTAGGATTAAGTAGGAACCCCCTAGGTACTAAATTAATATTATCTCCCACGTAATAGCCAGAAAATAGTCCTTCAATTATATGTCAGCCACACAGTACAGAAACCTCTACACTTCACTAGCCAACACCTCACTACACAAACACATTCATAATACCTTCACAAACAGAACACTTTCTTCCTTCTCCCCTAATGAGAGTTAACCCTTATCGACTCCAGTGGGTTATCTTTGCCGAGGGTTAGCTACCCAGTCAAGACTGCGATGTGGGCACCACCTTTCTCTCCCTTCTTACACATACAGGAATTGGAGGGCAGCATAGGGTCCCTGGGACAATCTCCCACATCCTAACACAGTGTCAACCTTACACCAACATAATGTCCATTCACAGGAGTAGCTTTCTAATGACCCGTCCTCAGGAGGTCATTACCTTCCTGATAAATGCCAGGTTTATTTATGCCCATACGGCCACACCTGCCTATACAACATCAATTTTATATTTCAAAGTAGCCAGCTAGCTTAATGTTATCAAGTTTTTCATAGTTATGTTCATTGTGTTCTAGCCTCATGTTTCATCTTCAGAATTACCCCTCCGAATTCCCTATGGTGATTGGCAGAGACTGTGCAGGTACAGTGGTGTCTGTTGGTGCTGATGTGGAGGGATTCGCAGCTGGTGATCAGGTAGAGTGTAAGAGAGTTACTTTATTCAGTTGTTAGCTAGATAGTGTTATTGTAGGTAGCTACTCAGTATTTGGAAGAGTGTTGTCTAAAAAATATATAACTATAGCTGTATAATCTAACTTCTCTCTTATCTCTTTTAGTTATAGTTATGTATAAATTTTTGTTGTTATGGTTTCAATGAATTCTGAATTTTTTTGAAGGTGTCAAAATTCCTCCAATAAACATAAACTACCTGACTAAGATATTCTTCTCACCCTCATCAGGTGTACCTGTCAGTACCTCTCCATTCCCAAGGCACTCTCAGTGAGTACGTTGTTGTACCCTCTGACTTTGTGGCTCTGAAACCTGCTAACCTGAGCATGGAGGGGGCTGCCTCCCTCCCCTACCCCCTAATGAGGTGCTATGCCATGCTCAGAGAGGGGGGCATGAGGGAAGAAGAGGATGTCAAAGGAAAGAGGTATGTAGGTTGATAGGAAGCACATCAACATTCAAATAAATTACACTAAGGATAACTAACATCTTGCTACTTTCATTGTGTGATCTTATAGCTAGCTATTTATTAAAGCTATTTAAGAAAACTTCTCACATGTTTTTATCTTTTCTTATGAACAAACTTTCATTTAGGATTTTTTTAGACCTTTCCGCCACCCACCTCCCAAAAAGTGGGGTTCATAAAAAAAATTCTAATTCAAAAACTAAAAGAGATACGGTTTTCGAAAATAGATTGCTAGGTAAATTTTACATAAAAGTACTCTTCGTATGTCTCTTTTATTGGATATTTAGAAAGAAAGAGTACATTTTTCATGGATAATTTTAGTCTTCTCTAGCTATATAAAAAAAATTACAATCACTAAATCAAATAAACAAGGCGTTGCTATAAATATTGCCAACACATTGTTGATCATTATGCATTTTACCTTTTGTCCCTATGTCACTTTTAACTTGAGTTATCAAGTTTAGAAGTTGAAAATTATAACTTTTCAGGAGAGACAGAATAAACAAAATGATGTTTTTTCTCGCATTTTTTAAATATAGCTAGCTACCATTTTTCTTGAAAGATGTAGAGTAAAACTACTGTTACATGATCTAAGTGAATGTAAATAGCTATGTATAATTGTACTCATCTACTTCCCTTTCTGAAATTCGTAAGGTTATATTATATCTACTTGAATAGGTATCTCGAAACACTTTTAGGTGAAATTTTGGATATTGTGATATTGTCACCCTCACCTTTTATCAGTCAGTAGCTACTAGCTATACATTTTCATGTAAGTGCAAGATTTTTTCCTCCATCAATGCAACCTTTACTTGTTAGTGCAAGTTTTCCTGTTGTCACAAGTTTTTCCTATCTAGCTACGACAGTTTTTCCGTCTGCACAGAAAAAAACTTTTTCCACATCAGTACAATTTTTATGTCTATTATATAGCTAGCTACTCTGTTCAAGTTGTTCCATCAGTGCAAGTTTTTCCTGTCCTATTTTTATGTCTATTATATAGCTACTCTGTTCAAGTTTTTCCAGTCAGTGCAAGTTTTTCCTATCACTAAGTTTTATTAGGTCTTGACAATGTGATCATGACCCTGAGACAAGAACCCATATTGTTGAAGAATGGCCCTTCCTATACTTTTCTCTGGATGTATATCTAACAGTCTTCCACAGAATTCTAATGAGCCAACTCTTTGAAAGAATTGGGAGACTGGAGGATTTAACGACTACAGTCCTAGAGAGTGTCCACAACTATTCTGTAGCTATGGGCTCACGCGTGTCCTTATTCTTCACCCACCATCACAACTTGGAGGTGGGATCCACCCATTAGCTAATGAGTTTATTCTCTTGCAGGTTCCTGATCCATGGGGGTGTCTCCAGTGTGGGTGTTCTTCTCATTCAGATGGTGCGTGCATGGGGAGGTGACGTAACAGCCACAGTCTACAATGAGCCCCACTCTCAGTTGGCTGCTCTTTTGGGGGCCAGGGATGTGGTGAGGGTGGATCAGGGGGAACTCTACCACAGTCTCGCTAACAGGGAAAAGTGAGTCAAAACATTTACGGTAGGCTCTGAGGTATCCAATGGTCCCACATTTTCGATCATATAAGAAAACAATGTAATTCATTATTCCAATGAAAGAAGGTAGTTACCTGCAGGTATCATGGATACAAATTTGAATAATGTGTTTTCACTTAGTTAGCTAGCTAGCTAATTGCTAATGGAAAATGTGGTACTGTCTGATATCTCTCCTTTTGCTCTACCTATTTTGCCCTTTATTAACTATCCTTCACTAATCTTATAGAAATGCTTTGTTGAAAAGTTGAACACGTTGACAAATTCTTTGTTTAAATATTTTTTATTTTAATACAATTGATCATTAATTGACTCAAATTCAAAACAAATTAACTTCCATTAAATGATTTTGTCCTGCAAAGGCGATAATGTGTTCAAACATACTTCTACTATCGTTTCTGATTTCAAAATGACTCAACTATTTTAACTAAAAAGAAATAGTTTCTTTTCAAACTAAGTAGCGGAAGCCGTGGTAACTATATATACCTACCACTACCTACTTAGTCAAGGAGTTGAGTTATAATTTTCCTCCCTAGATTGGTTACCACTAACTTGATGGGTAAGTAGCTAGCTAGATAATTTATTCATGGATGAACATTCATTTCTAATTTCTATCAAAAGCTACGTTCCCTTTAGTTTAAATATGAACAAGTTAAAAGGGGAAATGAATTCCTAGCCTTAATCAGGTTCTAGGAAATTTCGGTCTTGTAAAATTCGGTCCTGGAATATTTTGTCTCAGGTATAAATAAAACATATGAATTAGAAGCAGCCCCCATGAAGTGAGCAGTACAACAAACTAACGGATACAGAAAACTACATAACGGTTATTTATGTTGATAGGTCATTTATAATTCTGAGACTGAAATTTCCGGCCATCCCTTAATCATATGAAAACTTTAATCTATATTATAACTAGCTATCTTTTCTTTTCAGGTTTGACGTAATATTTAACGCCTCAGGTGTGGGTCTTCATTCCCCATCCTTGCCCTTCCTACTCCCTGATGGGGTGGCAGTGAGTGCCCTGTACCCCAAACTGATGTCTGACTCCTATGGAGTAGTCATAGGGGGACTGATGTCCATCTTCAGGAGACTGCTCTTCTTTGGCTCTAATGTGAGTAGCTAGCTAACAGTAATATCTCATGTTTAGATAATTTCAGTGCACTCATTTATATTTAGCTATTTGGTATGATATTATAATAGAAAAAACAAGTAGCTCTTTAACTAATAACAATTTAATCTTATTCAAAGTATTTTTTTTATGATAGCTACTTTATCAATAAATACCAAATTGTAAAGCCATTACTTTTTCTTTTCTTTGTCTAATATGTGACTTCGTTCATGGAACCACTTTTTGTCTGTTTGCTTCTTCATGGTCCCTTGTATTTATTTTCCTTTTGACATTAGCGATTTGGACTTTGGTTCTGAAGCAGACATTAAACCCTACCACTGAATTAATTCAATTTCTTTTTACATTTTCACTCTACAGTCGCGATTTGGTCGAGGGGACACCGTTGGCTCCTTGCCTGTATGTTCTGGTGCCATTCTCTCCAGTTTCGAACCCTTGATCAGCAGCAACCTCCTGCAGCCTGTCATAGACAGGGCCTATGACTGTCAGGACGCTGAGGTTGCCTTCAGTCACCTGGATAAGGTGCAGTCTGTGGGAAGGACCATCGTGAGGTTCAGGTGAGGGGTCAGGTTAGCTGCTTCTAATTGAAATTAATTTGCTATCTACTAATCTGTCTGTCATCTAGTCCAATAATAGAGTATTCAGTCAACTAGTCCGGTAGCTAATTGAGTATTCAGTCATCTAGTCCAATATTTGAATATTCAGTCATCTAGTCCTGTAGCTAATTGAGTATTCAGTCATCTAGTCCAATATTTGAATATTCAGTCATCTAGTCCTGTAGCTAATTGAGTATTCAGTCATCTAGTCCAATATTTGAGTATTCAGTCATCTAGTCCGGTAATCGAGTAATCAGTCATCTAGTCCTGTAAATAATTGAGTATTCAGTCATCTAGTCCTGTAGCTAATTGAGTATTCAGTCATCTAGTCCAATATTTGAATATTCAGTCATCTAGTCCTGTAGCTAATTGAGTATTCAGTCATCTAGTCCTGTAGCTAATTGAGTATTCAGTCATCTAGTCCAATATTTGAGTATTCAGTCATCTAGTCCGGTAATCGAGTAATCAGTCATCTAGTCCGGCAATAGAGTATCTATTCAGTCATCTAGTCCGGTAATAGAGTATTCAGTCATCTAATCTGGTGATTGAGTTTTCAATTATCTAGTCCGGTAATCGAGTATCCAGTCATCTTGTCCGGTAATCGAGTATCCAGTTATCTAGTCTGGTAATTGAGTAATCAGTCATCTAGTCTGGTAATTGAGTAATCAGTCATCTAGTCTGGTAATTGAGTAATCAGTCATCTAGTCTGGTAATTGAGTAATCAGTACCCTAGTCTGGTAATTGAGTAATCAGTCATCTAGTCCGGTAATTGAGTATTTGATTTTAAAATGATGATTTAACATAATTAATAGCTATTTTTACTAGGTAAATTATATAAGTTCCTGAAGATTGCTTATGTTGCTGCACACTAATTAAATGTTGCTGCCCTGTTCATATGCTGTAAATGTTATAACTTTCTCCCTCTAACTCCATCACCTGTGTTTTTATTTTACTAACAATGTGTGTTTTGTTTTCAGTCCTGTCGTACCTGGAAGATTTTTAGATTCTTATTATAAATCATCAGGTAAGTTACTAGTATTTAAATGTATTACAATTAGCCATGCATATATAAATAACTGAAAAATTGATAAAAATTGGTTATAGCTAACTACCTCAAGTGTTCACTATTTATTCACCGTAATTATTGAACAAAACTTTCACCTGAATACAATATTAATGAACGAAGTTATTAAGAAAATTTGTATTCTTTTTCAATTTCAGAGTTGGGTAAAGTAAGAAGTAAGCACCTTTTCAATAGTTTAAAATTTCAATAGTTTTTTTATTAAAAAAACTCATGAAAATATTGCCATTAAAATGTATTCATTGGTTTTTTAATGTAGATGACATATTGAAATTTTAATCCGGTATTTAATTCATATTTGATAGTTGTAACTTTACCTTATGTTATTTCCTAAATCTTTTTCAATTAACTATTTATTTAATTTCTTTCCAGAGCCAGACCTCTGACATCAAGATACAAATTAGCCTAAAGCATTTCTACCCACTAGTGGGTACAGATGGTAAATACTCATCGAGTGGTTCGCATTTTATTTGTACATTTAGGAGAGTTGTTTTAAGTGAGCCTTGATAGCCTCAGAGGCTTTTTAAAATGTGTAGAATTAGCTACCTTAAATTTAGTTCATTTAGAATAGATGTTGAATATCAGATGACAGTATCACCTATAAATTTTTATAGTCTATCAAATAACAAACAAGTTAGGGTAAGTTACTAGTTAGCGGGCTGTTCAACATTTTTGATAATGTGGATTAGGTATTGTCTTTTTTCATTTTTACCATGTTAATCATTTTTAACGCTACTTGCAGTTTTAGAGGATAGCGCTAGGGTTATGCTCTTCAACTACGAGGTCTTAGATTTTGTGTAAGGTAGGCTCGTAGGCTTCATTTACTATCACCTCTTCATTTTCCTCTTCCATCCGTGAGTGCAGCCACCGGTGCTTGTGTCCCTATTCGTCACATTCCTTGGTAAGTGACTGCATTCACGGAGTAGCTTTTCTGCATCCATGATCTTGTCTCCGTCAAATTAGATGACTTTGTTTACGTAGTAACTTTTCTTTCTGACTAATTCTTCAAAGTGTCTTATATTATGTACTTAAAAATGATGTTGATAAATTTTCTATCATTAAAAATCTACTGGGTTCATTGAAATGAAATTCTCCATTTAAACTATAGCTAGTGCTGGTCGATGAGAATTTGAAGTATTTTGTAGCCACATTGAGTATTATTTTAATCATTTGTAACATCTTCAATTAACTTTTACTGTTGAGATTAATGTGCCAAAATATGTAGAGGTAAATATAGAAACCTTAAAACTAAATTAAATACATTTTAGTTAGCTACCTGTTACCGTTTCGATATTTTCTAATGAAAGATCGTAGCTATGTCTTTATATTTTGTGGGCAAATTAGAGAAATTTGAATTATTTTCTTCCAAAATTGATGTAGTAATTTCAGGTAAAATATAGCTACCCCCGTCTCAGTTGGGGGGTGTGTACCCCAGGGGCTCCACTTGTTTTCTTTTGATAGAAGGTAAGGATGCTATTTATTTAATAAATAGTAGGGTAACGACTCAATTACCGACTGCTTACAGTTAAGCCAAGTCATGATAGGTGGAGTAGGTAATGACTTACGGTAACTGTGAACGTCTGGTAATTGAGTAGTTACCCCTTTAACAATCAAACTATATAAATAATAATAATTAAATCTGTTCTCAAGAGTGCCTTAAATAATATATAGCTATATGTAAATGTACAGTCAATTGTTAAGGTATACAGGCATACCCCTCTCTTATTACGTCTCACAATTATCACATTCGAATAAGTGTGGGAGTGACTTGAGTAATTTAGTGAGTTGTTTTCAGTTAAGCTGTTAATGTGAATCTGAATTGTAATAATAGTGGGGTGTGCCTGTATTTTGATAAGTAATGTGTTTTTATCGCAACAGTGTAATTGTACGGTAATGTAAAAGATACCCTCCTTAGTAGTGATAGGTTATTTTTATTGTTGATATAAATTATTTTAATTAAAGTTATCAAAAGACACTTCAATTATCAAAACTCAAACTATTTTCTAGTTCAATAGATTGATATTTCATAAGAATTCTCTTTTAGTTTAGTAATTACTCTAGTCATTTAGTGTGAGTGGTTTGTTTATTTTGTTTGGATGTTAAGTGAATAACTTGTCAATGGTAAAATTTCAAACACACCCACTTTTCGAGTACTGTGAGTGTCCGTTATTCCTATATTTTAAATTCAGTACCAACGAATCATTTCATTTTTTTTAACTGAAGATATTTTGGTGTCACTTTTCTCAATTTCATTAAAATAAATAAACTTGGGTAAATTTTGAGTAATCGGACGGTACCACATTTTCGAACATATAAGAACAACTTTTACAATAATAATTATTATATATGTATGTTTTATTTTAAATTATATTATTTCCTTTTATCGATGATGTGGAACCGTCCGATAACTCGTAACTTACCCTATAACACAGATATATTGTCACAAGTTAACTATTTAATAAATTTTAGTTTACCAAATTGTTTCATTTGCTCTTAGATATAGTTAGAAAATATAAGGGAATAGTAAAACATCTTATAGGATATAGTTTACTATCCATTGTTAGAACAACTCAGGTTAGTTCGAATTAAATATATTAATACTGAAATAAAAATATGAAGATCCAACAGTCTAACGTGGTTAGTAGGACATTTTTAATAAAGATACTAACGTTATTTCTGACACTTTCATTTGAACAAACATAAAATTAAAGAACTTTTATATCACAAAATCAACTACGAAGCAACTTGAAGCACTCGAGTATTGAAGGACCTGTATTATGAAATGCACTTGAGATGAAGTATTTTCTATGTTCAAATTATAGAAAACGAGAATTTCGTTATTGTTATCCCTCAAAGTCCATAGTTTTCTATGATTTTATCATAGAAAACTATCTGATCTAGTGGCTTTGCTTTATGAAGAAACCAATACTTCATAACTAAGGAGTTTCCCTGTAACATTTAAACTAACCATTATTTTGTTCGCTGATGACGTCATAGCATCGGAAAAGAGTTTCCTGAACAGTGACGAAAACTTTATGTGGCACACAAGTGAACTTTTCTAGATAAGCTATGAAGTTTTCTATCTCTACAAAATCTCCTTTAGTTACTTTATTATCCATTACCATTTGGTCGATAGAATTAAATTTTTCCCATAATTTACCTATGTTCTGCTGTATGACTTCAGCGTCGAAGATGTTATCCTTCTTCTTGTTCTTTTTGTTCTGTTTCTTGTTTGTTTTGTGAATGAGATGGCAATTGTTACACTTCCAGTCGTCAGAGTTGATAGGACCACTGCATTGACAACATTTAAGACTGAACTGCATTGGTAATTCATCGAAGATTTTCCATCCGTTTGAACAAGCTTCACAACCACACTGAAAAAAGTAGGTGTTTCTCAGCTCTCTTTGTCGCTCTGATATCGAATGACTGGCGTACCTTTCGCCGTAACTAATAGTAATCTCTTGTCCTTTCGATATAGCGCTAACGGTGTAGAGTAACTTCTTGTTGCCAATGTTAGAGGTGTTGCAGTTTGGGTTGCAAGAATGGTTGACCATACTAAGCATCTTGAAAACGCCAAATCCTACTTCCTGAACATTATCGATACCTGACATTTCCTTGATACAGTGAGCGTTGCACTGTATTTTGAACAGCATCGTCATTATTTCTCTCCCCATCACACAGATGTCGCTATCATCACGAAGATCCCATTCGTCCCTCAAGAGGCTCACTAGAACCAGTGACGTAAAAAAGGCTTCGGTTTTCTCCTCAACAGAACGCTCTGCTTCATGACCGTCTAAATTCCGCAAGAATGGGAAACTAGGCACGGGTTTCAAGTTCTCAATATCTATTTTATCATCTTTGATCCGATTGAGTGCCCACATACTAGTCATCAGCATTGCCTTGAATGCTAGGTAGGCGTCCATGTCAGGCTGCAGCTGCACTATTCTGGGCAAGATGGGGCATTCTGCTGCGTGGATTCGAGGAGCATTGCTTGCTTTCAGGCGACATTCTTTGCTGCAAAACACGGCCTGAAAAAAAGTAAAAATAGAATAAAAGCTGTGCTCTGTCAAATTAGGCCTGATACTTCGTTATAAGTGAGAAACTACAAAAATAATTCCTCTATATCATTTATCTTTTGAAATATGGTTGGAACTTTGACTGAGTGTAACTTTTTTGACAATGGAATGACCAAAAAATTCATTAAAACTCTACATTGCTAGGTAGCTACCTACTTTCAAAGTCGTAGTCAAATCGAAATACTGTTTAGTGAATGTGATTAGTCCTACGGAAATAATCATTGATTAATTAATTAAACAAATTCGTGGATTTGATGTGATACACACAAATAAAATACATTCGAGTTACGTTGGTTCACAAAAGTTAGTCCTCTAACTTGTTACTGGTCACTGTTGAATTTGGAAAATAATTTAGTTTGACAAAAGAAAATTTGTTTTAGGTTCAGATATTCACACACACGAGGTAGCTACAGAAAAATAACTTACACAGAGCAGAATTAATTACTTACACACAAAACATAATTTAGGTACACTCAAAGTAGAACTAGGTACACACACACAAAACAGAATCAGATCACACAAATGAGGTACTATTAGACTAGATACGCGTGAGAGAATGAGTTACTAGGGAAAAATCGCATTTCTCGGACATTTAAATAGTCTCACAGTACTCGGAAAGTAGGTGCTAACGTACGTCAAAAATGTCCATGGTCAGACTGTTTCACATGACCTATGTTAACGCCCACTGTTCGAGTACTGCGAGTGCCCGAGTTGTGCGTCCCTAGATAATTCCCTGGTCTCACCAAGGAGCAGCCCCCACAAGGAGTCATAATCCACACCCTCCTGAGGCAAGTCACACAACGCTCTCTCATACAACTGTTTAGGGAGAGGAAGGAGATCAGACTTTCCTCCAGCAGGAGAGGAGTGCCTGGAGGAGAGTGTCAAAAATCTTGGTGTCATGATTAAGGCCCCTTTCACACGGGCGTGTTTCTCATGCCGCAGGAAAGAAAATGGTGAATGAAAAACTGCTACGATGGAATTCACGTATATGTTTTGTATGTCCACTTAGATTGGGCGTTCTTTCATGTTTGAGCATTTGTTGGAAAAAACGCCCCGTGTCGAAAGTGGTTAAGAAGTCAATGAAGTGATCTTCGTCAGTCTATTATTGGATTTAAAAAAGTTTAATCTTCAACAGTTTTCACTATAGGTTTTTCATATAAAAAAATTCTCATGTTTAACTGGAAAATTTTATGAGCTTGCGAGAATACAATGTGAAGAATCTTAATTAAACAATATATTAAGGAAATCATAAGAAACAAATGTGAAATGAGATTTTGTAATGGAATCAAGTAATAAATGGGGAAATTATATCAAAATTTACAGGTTTGAAGAAAAATTGAAGTAGGTAGGGAAGAAAAAAGAAAATACATGAAAATTAAAAAATCAATTGGTCTAAAAATTAGAAAATAGTTTAAATATATTAGGTACCTGGATATATTTCAGTTGTTGCCACCAGATGTCTTCCTCTCTCTGCCGTATATTTCATTTCCATTTTTGGAGTCTCAGAATCCAAACCATTTCTAATTTCTTCAATCAAGCTTTCATTTCTAGGAAATCTATTCGAATTATCTTCCATTTTCTTGATTTCTATTAGATTTCTAACATTTGATTCCAATGAGTTTCGTTCCTTCTGATTTAAGTTGAATTTGTTCAAGTTTAACAAGAGTGTGCTTGTCAATTCTTCAGCTTGCTTCTGCTTTCCCATTCGAGCAAGACACTTTATTCTTCTTTCGAATAATTTGTGTTGTTTTTCGTAACCGAAAGCAAGTGAATCTTTGATGTCATTCAAAGCCAAGTCGTACCTCTCCATTTCGGTTAGAAGCGCTGATCTATTAGAATAGGCCAGAGCAAGAGTTGAAAACCTAGACTTTTCGAATTCGCATTTAAAAGGTACTTCAAATTGTGTTTCTGTTTCGTAATAGTTTGGAGGCAAGCAGTTAGGGTGTTCGGCCACTATAACTGCACAGTTGTAAGCCTCTAGAGCCTTATCATACAGTTTGGCTTTATACAAATCATTGCCTTCGTTGCGAAGTGTTTCAGAGTGTCTATTGCTCTTCAGGTTAATTTTTGTGTTGATGTCAGGCAAGATGAAGTGATTTTGTAGTCCAAATGGCCAAAGTTTTTCAAATACATTACATGTAGGACCAGCAAAGATGGTATTGATTTCATTTTTAGTGTTTGTTGACAACTCTTCAGTGTGGACTGTCAGGTTTTGCACTATTTCTTTCATTGTGACCATATTTTCTAACCTGGAAGATATATTGGTAAAAAATTAGGAATTGTTCTATATGAATATATTTAAATTTGATAGCATTATAAAATTAAATAAAGTTTTGTTTTGCAGTCTGTTTTTTTCAACATGATAATTTCTATATAGGTTAACTTCTTTTAGTTTAATATTCAGAAAAATTGTATGCATGGTTAAAAAATTCAATTCATCTATTTGCATTAAAAATCCACCTATCAAATGTTATGTGAACCACAGTCAATTATCCTATTCCCCAAAGTTTAGCAAATAACATAAAATTTCAATTTAATTTTAGTACTCACTGCGTTTCCATGATTGACATAAATTCAGTTGCGAGGAGTTTTTCAAAAAGTTGTTATTGTGTTTCCTCTTCAAGTGACATATCATTAAGAAACAACATAAACATCACTACATAGGCGTACAAAATGAAGTACAGGAGTACGTAGTAATAGAAGGCCATGTAATGGAACCTGATCAAGATTGGAACATTTAAAAAGATTAATAAACATTAATTTCAAATTTGAAAATAGGAAAAGGTTTGATGTTATCCTCCAATTGTAAAATCTTCTTGAGTTCAAAGATACATGCTACCTGCATAACTGTATAAGTTTGTATATCTTCATCATGCCATACTAGAACAATTTGGTATTTCAAAATAAACATCTTTGACCAAATAAATGTAATATAAAATAATATTCCAAACACTCTTCAACTGCAAGGTGTGACATTAAACTGAAACTGCAGCTGTACCTACTACGTTTTGGAGTACTAATTAAATGATACTATTTTTGCAGCTGCACTAAATTTAATTAATCTGTTTATCATGCATGGCTATACGGATGTACATCTTCGCTTCATTACTTTCACAAAATTGCAAAAGGTTATGTTTTGATCGGCGATATTTATCCCCGTACGGATAACATAGGAAGTTATTTATGTATTTTTTAAATATTAAACAATTACTTGATGTGGAATGACAAAGGAAATAGTAGTTAGGTATAGTTTAGTTTGTTTTATAAGCAACTAGGTAAGTGGTAGGTCAAAGGTCTACGTACTTTGATCTAATATACACAAATTTTCTCCAGAATATATTTTAATTATATAACTTCTGAATAATATGTTCGATTGAGATTTTTATCACATATAGTGAGCAGCTATCAAATTTAGTGATGAAAAAGGATTTTGTGCCTTGGCGGATTATAATTAACCAAATGTTAGTTTTAATCAATTAAAATCATCCAGAGAAATTTTTTAAAAATATAGTGCTAAAACTAGAGAAAGAAAAGAGAATGGAGAAATTGGTGTCAATGTTTCAGGTGAATGTGCAAACTATTAAGCACCTTGAAATCATAGTTAATAGAATAGGTACCTAGTTACCTACCATGTAGATTTGAAATGAAGGTTATTTCAAGGAATCAACTTTGGGAGTTAGGTAGTTAGACACGCTTATCGACTTAAAGGCCCTCTCCAAGGGAAATAATGGAGATAAGAAACATTAGCCTCGTTGATTGAAGCAATGGAAAATTGCATGGAGGGGACTTTTAAAGTTTCGATGACACGAGACTGGTTTACTCGCTACAAGCTGGTGAGTTTACAAGGTACAAGCTGGCGACTTTACAAGGTACAAGCTGGTGACTTTACAAGGTACAAGCTGGCGACTTTACAAGGTACAAGCTGGCGACTCTACAAGGTACAAGCTGGCGAGTTTACAAGGTACAAGCTGACGACTTTACAAGGTACAAGCTGGCGACTTTACAAGGTACAAGCTGGCGACTTTACAAGGTACAAGCTGGCGACTTTACAAGGTACAAGCTGGCGACTTTACAAGGTACAAGCTGGCGACTTTACAAGGTACAAGCTGGCGACTTTACAAGGTACAAGCTGGTGACTTTACAAGGTACAAGCTGGTGACTTTACAAGGTACAAGCTGGCGAGTTTACAAGCTATTTAAACTCGTCTTATGTCATCATGTTGGCTAGTGAACTAAAACCTTTTAAAAATGCTGCAAGAAAAGTTGAACATGTTCAACTTTTCTCGCTACTCGCGCGCGCCAGTTGGCTTGTAATCTCGCCTAGTGTCATCATAGTTGCTAGTAAACTAGCAGCGAGTAACTTTTCCTTAGTATTGAAACAGATGGTTTCCACTCGCTCTCTAGTACATGTCAGGCGAGTACATGTCATCATCACTATCTCAATCGCTCACTCGCCAACCTGTGATCTCGCTAGCTATTATCGAATAAACCTACCTGGTATCATCGAGGCTCAACCATTTATGCCTGATATTAATTTGAGTGTGTAAAAACGAGAATTTTTATAATATTCTTCTATTATTCAGGTAAAGAAAGCATATTAAACAATAAAAAAGATCACAATTGTGCTTCATTAATGTAAGGGAACACATGTACTCTAATTTGTAAAAGAGTACACATGTGTTGGTCTCCTAAAGAATGAAAATATGAAAGAGGAAATACATGTCGCCTTAGGCACAGAGGGTTAAAGGTCCCCTCCAAGCAAATATTTTTATTGCCATATTCAACGAGGCTAATGTTTCTTATCATTTTGCTGCAAATTGCATCGAATTTGGTAGCATATTTTTAATTTTATATGCTTTTCAAGATTTTTATAATCAAAACTCTACAAAACCTATTTTACTTCCGACTTACTAATTTAAGAAATTTTCACCTGGAGAAATTGAATGTACACCATTTGTTTTGATTGTCAACTAGGTATTAGGTTTAATAAATCCATTTAATATTCGTGTAAAGGTATGAAATTGAATGAACTTATAATAGAAACGTTTAAATACTTTAAGAAACAATTAATTTCTAAAATAAAGGCCGAAAACGCATGGTTTCTTCACAAAATTGAAATTTTAATCAAAACAAAGAGTGTACAATCTTCTTCTTGAGCATCAGATTAGTGATTCGCTCAGTTGTTGCTCACAGAGTATTAAAACACTTTAAAAACAAATTATAAAATATATACTGAACCTAATTGTATGCGGTTTGCAGAATAATGATCGTAGACCTTAGTTCTATAATATTATGTTATAAACTCATTTTTTTCCCGGATCCTGGAGAGGACCTTTAAGGTTGACGAGAAATGTTTAGAAAATAGTGGGGAAATGAAGAAGATAGTACACGGAGAAATGAAGAAGATAGTACACGGGGAAATGAAGAAGATAGTACACGGGGAAATGAAGAAGATTGTACAGGGGAAATGAAGAAGATAGTACACGGGGAAATGAAAAAGATAGTACATGGGAAATTAAGAAGATTGTACAGGGGAAATGAAGAAGATAGTACACGGGGAAATGAAAAAGATAGTACATGGGAAATTAAGAAGATAGTACAGGGGAAATGAAGAAGATAGTACACGGGGAAATGAAGAAGATAGTACACGGGGAAATGAAGAAGATAATACAGGGGAAATGTTTAGAAGATAGTACAGGGGAAATGTTTAGAAGATAGTACAGGGGAAATGTTTAGAAGATAGTACACGGGAAAATGTTTAGAAAATAGTACAGGGGAAATGTTTAGAAGATAGTACAGGGGAAATGTTTAGAAGATAGTACAGGGGCAATCTTTAGAAGATAGTACAGGGGAAATGTTTAGAAGATAGTACAGGGGAAATGTTTAGAAGATAGTACAGGGGAAATGTTTAGAAGATAGTACAGGGGAAATGTTTAGAAGATAGTACAGGGGCAATGTTTAGAAGATAGTACAGGGGAAATGTTTAGAAGATAGTACAGGGGAAATAAAGAAGAATATAGGAGAGTTTAGGTAGCGCAATCTCTCTCACTGCAATATTACATTAGGTAATTGAAGCTTAGCAATGCGTTGCCTAAGGTGTCGTACATGTTTACATTGTACTGAAATACATGAATTACCACATAGTTACTGGTTAGATAAGTTACCTAACTGACCAGCCTACAAGTTAATTATCTAAATTAAGTATCTAGGTAATTACTGTAAAAACCTAGCAAGATATCGATGCAGGTAGTTGAATAATTATTAATTTTGCATAATTCTTAGATAGGTATAATAAGCATATAAGAAAAAATATATAATAATTAAATTGTCAAAATTATTTTTTTCCTATTTGATAGAAAATTTAAAACTGTCCTATAGCACATAACTTCCCATAAATATATTAACGCATTAACTAAGGAAATACTGTAACTACTTATTTGACTATGTAGACATTTACGAGAAACACGTGCTAAATAGATCACAGTGCATAGAAATTTAGTACACCATTTCATTTAGTTACCTTCACATTCGATCATAAAAACTAATGTGTCGAGTCATGTGTGTGTAGGTGTGTGTGTGTGTGTGTGTGTGTGTTTGTATATAATAATTGCAGTGTTTTTTTTAGTATTTCTCACATACAGGGTGACTTCAATAAATGTATGCATGAGTCTAAACTCTATTGGGAACTCAATTTAATGATATTTTTTAATGAAAAGTTAGATATTGCGTTACAAAAGTTAGATATTGCGTTACAAAAGTTAGATATTGCGTTACAAAAGTTAGATATTGCGTTACAAAAGTTAGATATTGCTTTACAAAAGTTAGATATTGCGTTACAAAAGTTAGATATTGCGTTACAAAAGTTAGATATTGCGTTACAAAAGTTAGATATTGCGTTACAAAAGTTAGATATTGCTTTACAAAAGTTAGATATTGCGTTACAAAAGTTAGATATTGCTTTACAAAAGTTAGATATTGCGTTACAAAAGTTAGATATTGCTTTACAAAAGTTAGATATTGCGTTACAAAAGTTAGATATTGCGTTACAAAAGTTAGATATTGCGTTACAAAAGTTAGATATTGCGTTACAAAAGTTAGATATTGCGTTACAAAAGTTAGATATTGCGTTACAATTGTCCCAGCCACTGTAATTATCGATGAATTTGTTTAAAATAATTGTGACTATTATTTCAATATTCTTTTGAAAGTTTGTATTTAATTTTTAAACTAAAACCTGAAATGAGAATTTAACAAGTTTCTCTTCCAAAAGACTTGTGCACTAATTATCTTTAGCTTTAATTGTAAGTACCAATAGCATTTATTTCTGTAGACACAACTGGTAACTTAATTACTATTCCCAATTTTGGGAGGTTATGTTATCATCGGAGTGTGTTTATTAGCAAAAATTTAGTGGTGAAAATTGACCCAGGATAAAATTTCTGTGTCGTTTTTTTTTTCATTTACTATTAATGTACCGGTGATGTTTAAATGATATTAGTACTTTCTATCATTATAATTAAATTTAAATTTAAATAAAAAATGCTTTTAAATAGATACATAAATAATAGATAGCTTTTTAAATAGATATACATATATCGATAATTGATTATTATTAATTTTCCAATTTATCAGTTATAAACCAGTCTCTCAATTATTTCAAATAGTTCACCAATGTCATCTCTGCCATGAAAAATATAACCTAGTTTAATTTTTCAATCCCTGTTCTTTATGATAGTTTCAGAACAGTAACTGGGGTAAGTTACGAATTATAGGACGGTTCCACAATTTCGATCATATAAAAAAAACGAGTTAAAGAATAATAATTACGTTTTTTTTCTCATATAATCGAAGATGTGAAACTGTCCAATAATTCGTAACTTACCTTCTCACTCATTTCACCACAAAGTGCACTGCACTAACCACACCACACCACACACAGTGACTTCTCCCCATCACTGCACCACACACAGTCACACACTGACTAGTACGAGCACTTTCACTGCAGGTGGTGAAGACTCTTTGGAGTGACTCTAACGGGGAGATGTGGGGTCAAATGAATATTAATTCACTGAAAACCCTTCAACTGGATTTTAGGGAGGAAATGTCTATTTGATAGAGTGGAGTTTGGTTTATCTTATGAAATTAAGGACAGGCAATTCATTGAGTGTACATCTTTTAAAGTGAACACAAAAAAATTAGTTGGTATTCAGCCCCTGATAGTGACAATTTTATCGGAAAAGTGACGGTGCTATCCAGTCACATTGATATTGAGATATTATTTTATAATGTCTCTTTTATTAATAGTTTTAAATTGAATGTGACATATGTTGTTACAATATAAAGTGTTAAACAATAATATTATTGTTAAGCAATAATGTTATTGTTTAACAATAATGTTATTGTTAAACAATAACATTATTGTTAAACAATAATGTTATTGTTAAACAATAATGTTATTGTCAAACAATAACATTATTGTCAAACACTAATGTTATTGTCAAACACTAATGTTATTGTTAGAAAATAATGTTTATGTTAAAAACTACGGACAACTGCCATAGAAAATTATTTATAAATAATTTTATTTTGGGTGAATTGTAAAGCACTTGTAAACTTAACCTTTCATGGAATTAATTTGATGTGAAGAATATTATCATCTTAACCTAAAAATTAAGTATAATATTAATCGTATAGTCCGAAATTGTGCATAAAGAAGTATAAAAGTTAATATTGACGGTAGATTCAGAATTTATAGTTGAAGTATACTAAATTCATTTCTTTTTAAAAATCATTTTTAACCCATTTAGCTCCTTAAACAATCAAATGGTTGACAAGAAGTGGAAAATATATAGATGCAAAACTTTCTTTTCAAACATTTCAAAATACAAAGAATAGTACAAACACAAGCTTTACAGGTTAAAATTTCCAGTGAGTGTGATTTTGCATTTTACTATTCGAGAATTTTTATTGGGTTAATTAATATTTTTTATTTGTAAAAACAAACTTTTCTGCTACATTCAGGATTAGAAACTGAAGTAGTATTTATCTTATTTCTATGTTTAAAAAATTCTTACAAATAACACTTTACTCAGTATCTTTTTCTTTTTCTATAGTTTCTTTGATTCTAGCTCCCACCGATTAGAAACATGTCTTATAAATATTTGAAATGTGTCAAAGTATGAGAATAATTATTACTGAAATATGTTTTATAAAATTTGTTATTATACTAATAACAAATCAACATTTTAGTTAACTCACTGTTATAACTCTAAAATAGTGAGATGCAAAATCACACTCACTGAAAATGTTAACCTGTAAAGCTTTTCTTTGTACTATTCTTTGTATTCCGAAATGTTTGAAAAAAAAAGTTTTGTATCTATAGATTTCAATCTCCTTGTCAACCATTTGATTATTTAAGGCGTAAATGTGAAAGATAATGATTGTAACAAAGAAAGAAATCTACTATTACTTCAGTATTAATTTCAATGCTTCTTCATTCACAATTTCTTACTATACAATTAACATTATTATACTAAAATTTAAGGTTAAAATAATAATATAATTCACTTCAAATTAGTTCCAAGAAATGTTAAGTTTACAAGTGCATTACAATTCACCCAAAATAAAATTATAATATATTGCATGGCAGTTGTCCGCATGGCAGTTGGCAGTTGTCCACTATGGCAGTTGTCCGCATGGCAGTTGTCCACTATGGCAGTTGTCCACTATGGCAGTTGTCCACTATGGCAGTTGTCCACTATGGCAGTTGTCCACTATGGCAGTTTGTCCGCATGGCAGTTGTCCTAGAGCCATGTCAAACAATAGTGTTATTGTTATACAACAATGATATTGTTAAACAGTAACACTATTGTTTAACAATAGTGTTAATGTTTAAACAATAGTTATATTGTTAGACAATATTATTATTGAGTGCTACGAAAATTCGTCTACTGAAAATTCATCCATTTTCTTAAATTAGGAATATAAAAAAAGACATCATTGAGTGTTAACAATAAATGTAAAAGATAATTGCAGTCGCATAAATTCTGGATAGATTCAGCAGTTATATAACAGTTGATGAAAAATTCATTCTATGTAGCTAAAATATTACGTCATTTATAATTAAAAATTTAAAAAAAGCTTAAAAAATTGAATAGCTAAAGTTTTTCAGCATCCATAATATTTGTTTAAAAAATTACGTATCATTCGGAGTGTATTGCAATACTAACTTTATATTTATTCGTCAATATCTCAATATTTTTGTCTTATACGTTGTAGTCACCTCTCTTTGTTTGAATTCTTTTAGTTTTGGTTAACTCATCTTCCTTTATTTTTAAATGATGAATTTCCAAATATTAGGATGCTCTGTCTTGAACATTCTAAAATTCAACTGGATATAACGGGTTTTCGCGTTGGCTTCGTCTTCTCCTTCTTGTTCCAATGTACGTAGCTTCAAAGTAGTTAAAAAACTCATTGGCATAAATCGTATAAATCATCATTAACGCCAACAACATCTTCAGGTGTTAAGAACGCTAAGGCACCAAACAAATTATCTTAAATTTAATTTATGAAATTACACATATCTATCAAGATTAATGTTTCATTAAACAATCATGAATTGTGCATTACAACAAACTTAATGGATTTAACAAAGTACACTAACTATGTAATATCGCCTACATACATTAAACTATTTTATTATATCGAAAACATTTATCATTACAGTTTGTTTCATATAAAAAATTTATTTTGTGTTTTATTGACGAATTATCCGAGGATGAATTTTCCGTGGACGAATTTTCCGTGGACGAATGTTCCGTGGACGATTTCTTCGTGGACGAATTTTCCGGTCACGGTATTATTGTTAACATCATTCATCTGTAAAAATATAGCAATTTAGTAATATTTAATATTATGAAAGAACGCTACAAATTACCAGACGAAAATTTCGATTTGCTATTACAGACAGACTTCGCTTTAAGTAAGCCCCGCTGTTATAACAGGACTTAACGTAGAGTTGACCCCGTGCTTACTTACATCGGTTGTACCGGAAAATTATTTTCAAACAATTTTATTTACAATGAAGAAACGATACAAATATTATACATAGTATTAGTGTACTATTCAAACATTCTTTGATTTTTGTTAATAGAAAACGTCTGCCTGTACTTAAGTACAGGTAAAATAATAGGTTAAATTATATATTTTTTCTTGTCTTCTACACAATGAATATATTTCAATTTATTTATTTGATAATAACCAATATTTTTTATTTCTCTTCTACTGTAGTATTTTTTTTCAATTAATTCTAAAGCTAAGTATTAAATTTTCAAATTTATTTCAAATATATTGACTGATTTAAAGAGAAACCATAAAACTTATTAATTGTGACTCTTCTCTTTCTTTGAGTGTTTTGTAAATTATATTATAATAGAATTGTATGATCTTTATAATAGAGAACAATTAATTCTACTGCCATTTGGAACTGTACAGTTAACTAACTATACAGTTAACTAACTATACAGTTAACTAACTATACAGTTAACTAACTATACAGTTAACTAACTATACAGTTAACTAACTATACAGTTAACTAACTATACAGTTAACTAACTATACAGTTAACTAACTATACAGTTAACTAACTATACAGTTAACTAACTATACAGCTAACTAACTATACAGTTAACTAACTATACAGTTAACTAACTATACAGTTAACTAACTATACAGTTAACTAACTATACAGTTAACTAACTATACAGTTAACTAACTATACAGTTAACTAACTATACAGCTAACTAACTATACAGTTAACTAACTATACAGTTAACTAACTATACAGTTAACTATCTATACAGTTAACTAACTATACAGTTAACTATCTATACAGTTAACTAACTATACAGTTAACTAACTATACAGTTAACTAACTATACAGTTAACTAACTATACAGTTAACTAACTATACAGTTAACTAACTATACAGTTAACTAACTATACAGTTAACTAACTATACAGTTAACTAACTATACAGCTAACTAACTATACAGTTAACTAACTATACAGTTAACTAACTATACAGTTAACTATCTATACAGTTAACTAACTATACAGTTAACTATCTATACAGCTAACCAATTGGATCATGTTACAAGACTATATTAATCTAACATGCAAACCTGTACATACAGTGCTTTCTCCCTACCTAATACATCTCTATATAAGTTATATATAATACATATGTCTAAAACTTCTATATATATTTTTATGTCATTAAGTGCCATCAGAATATAGAGTCTTGGCAACACTCGATGTTTTCCTAAATCGGTAGACACTAAAAAAACACCTTACCTATCGTCGTTTCTCTTACACACACAGTAAAACTTTTTACCATGCTTACTTCACTCTCATTTCACTCTCATTTCACTCTTACTTCACTCTCATTTCACTCTCATTTCACTGTTATTTTATCTTTATCCTATTCAATTTTGTGTTATTTATCAACAAAGTCATTATTCAATATTGGTAATGTTTTGTTAGGTGTTTGCCTCTTCTTCCTCGTCACCAAACAGTGAGTCTATTATTAAACACACGGAAACAAAATAAAATGCTCTATTCTTTTGCACTTTATACTGTTTTACTTTATTTTTATTTATTTATTCTGTTTTTACTTTATTTCATTTTTATTCATTTTTTTTTTTTGCTTTAGTTGATTTTAGTTCCTTTTCTACTCTCTTTTATTTAATACGGAAACGTCCTTTAAATTAACTAGGAACTCAACTCTAACTATAATTATTCTTTACTTTAATAGATTGTAATATTTATTTATTTGCCGTATGTTCTATTTTATATTATAATTCAATAGGCAATAGAATGAGAAAATGAGGGAATAGGGAATTCATTTTAAGTTTACATTTCTATTTTGCCAATCTAACCTTTTTTTAATGTATTTTAATCTTTATAACAATATTTTTCAGTTACTAAATTATAGGAGTATTTATGTTAAACTTCCTTATGAATATTCAATAAAAAATGATTGCTAAACATTATTTTGTAATTGATTATATAGTTAGTTTCATACTTTTTTTATAATACTAATTAATTTAATTGGACTGATTAAATTAATCTCGGTGATAAATTAATCATTACAAGACTAATTTTGTTATGTAATAAAACAGGGATGCCAACCTTTTATTGTTATTGTACGTAATGCCACTTGAAATATTTCATTGAGCTGATAAACCAAAACTGCGACCAGCTAGAATTGCAGCCTAAAGGGACGTTTTGCATGCAGCGATTGTTGCGATCATCGCTCACCAATCGTCGCCCAGCAATAGGAATACATTGAAATAGTACTCAGCGATAATCTCTAGTTGCAAAACAGCCCCAAAGGAATAGCATTGAACTAGTGTTCAGTAATAATTGCTGGACGATTATCGCCGAGCGATGTTCGCAACAATCGCTGCATGCAAAACACACCTTAAGAACATCCCTAAGAGCATCGCAGAACATCCCTAAAGTTACGTTTTGCATGCAGCGATTGTTAATTGCGATCATCACCCAGTGATTATCGCTGAGCACTAGTTCAATGCTATTCCTATAGAAATGTTTTACAACGGGCGATTATACCGCCTAGCTATAATTCAATGTATTCTTATTGCTGGATGATCATCGATGAGCGATGATCGCAACAATCGCTGCATGCAAAACACACCTTACGAACAGCCTAAGAACACTCTCTGATTGTTGTTGTTGGGGATTTTATGATAATTGTTACCACTCCTTCAATTGTGAATCAGTTTGATTGAAACAAACTTTATTTGTAACCAGGAGTTTTAGCTACACTTTCTAGGGAACAGAATTTGAAAAGATTATTTCTAAATGTCAAAATTTGGTAAAATATTTACGTATAGACATTTTATTTCATCCGATACTTACACTAAAATTGCTTCCTCTCCTTCAATAATAAAATAATATATTTGTTTGAAATCAAACTTCAAATGGCTGCCTGGTGTGTTTCAGAATTTGATGAATACTAAATGAAAATTCACCATACTTCTTGCACATTATAAAAAACATAATTTACAAGTAAATGAATACCGGCGACTAAAGTAAAGTTTGAATAAGTACAAAATGAAGGCTTTATACTGCTATTTAGTTTAATACTGATGGTTGCACGTGACGATGGCTATTGTGGAGCGGCACATAAATTAGAGTCGGAAAATACGAGATGACTTCAAATAAATATCTTTGTTTGTACTCTGCAGTGTACTATGCACTTTATACACGTTTTGGTGATATTGTGACAATTTGGCTAGGAAATACTAATTGTAGTTAGAATGACTAGTAGGTTGCACATATACATTATAGGTGGGCCCGTTGGTAGCACTTTGACTCTGTGTTAAACGAGCCTGCGTTTAAAATATGAAATAATTTAGAATAGTATGATAGATAAACTTTAAATAGTTAATTAGGTAAAATATTTCGACTAAAACAATCACTTTATTTTCAGAGGTTTAATAGTTAACATAATAGTTAACATAAGTTTGGGCTATCATCCGATAGGTGGCGTTGTTTACATTATTTCCCGATAGATTTGTTTTTATTTCATTAAAGTTTACAAAACATCAGTTTATCTTCTTAAATAAGCAAAATGGAATTGAATTTGAGAAGTATGCACTTTACTAAATATTAAGCAATTTCAAGAGATATATTTATGAATATAACACGTAGATATATTTAAAAACGGTTTTTATGTACGTCTATGGGAATACATCCCTATGGCGAAAAAAAACTCGAATTTAATCACTATATGGCGCTTATCTTTTCTTTAATTAATAATTATTATACTATTTAGATGCACAAAATGTAAAACTTTATTTATTGAAAAAAATCATTTTATTCAAGAATATAAATAACTAAAATATTAAATGAATATTTACTTACCTAATAGTGGTATCCATACCTTATTTTCTTTGTACAGGTAATAAAAACAGTTTGTGATATTCTTTATTTAATAAGTAACAGATTTATTAAGCACTAGGATCTTAATTATAAACTATAGTGAAAAATAACTAGCTATATGTACATATATTGTTATGATAAAAGACCCAGAGAGAAAGCTATGGTGGGGCCATAGAAGATTAAGAGGAACCCCTCTCAATCTTCTATGGCCCACCATAACTTTTTGACTAGGTAGGAAATGATTATAGTAAAACTGGGAATTGAAATGAATAATAATAGATCTGGGAGTTATATTTTCTAACTGGAATTAGAATATATTTTTTAATTATTTTAATGTACGGAATAAATATTGCACGGATAAATTTCGAGTTATCGGACAGTTCCACATTTTCGATCACATAAGAAAAAATACAATAATTTAACATCATATTTAATGTTTTTTTACATGGTATCCATGATACCTGCAGGTATCATGGATACAAATTAAAATAATAAGTTAAAATGTTTTATTTTTTCCTTATATGATCGAAATTGTGGAACTGACCGATATCTCGGGACTAAACCTAAGTTATTTTATATGTAATGTGATACAAAATTAGTTTATTTTAAGTAAAAGGCATTGTTAACTATATTAATATTATACATAAAATATTGACAAATAAGAGAAAATATATTACAAAAAATAAATCTAAGTATTTGGAATGGAATAAATTTACTAGTCATAAAGAATGAATTCCCTAAAAAATTACTTTATACATAAATTTAAAAACACGAAATTGAAAGTTAAAGTTTTTACCAAAAGGAATAATAGTTGATAGGAAAAGTAATAGACACATTGTATATCTTCACGTATGTACATATATTGCCATATACTAATTGATAAATGAGTTAGTGGAGGAATAATCATGTGAATACTCAATTACCGTATTTAATCAAGGTACCGTTAAAAAAATGTTTGAATGGTGTATATTCATTGAAAAATAATACCACCAAAATACATTTTTTGACTGCTTGAAACTTTCATCTATTCTTTTTCTTTATTCTTTTTTTGGGGGAAAAACTTTGAACAATGTACTGGCATTCTCTCTGCAATGGGGTAGATACTTTATTAGCGAACACACACTTAATTTCGTGATATTTTGTAGAGTTAGTAATACATTATCAATGGTATTTAATTTATTCTATTTATTGATATTTTGTGTTCTTTTAAATTATTTATTTTCCTTGGAATAATATTAATTGTGCAAATAGAATTTAATATTGAACCTAAAATAAGTTTTTGAGCAGGAACTAGGGTAAGGTTCGAGTTATCGAACGGTTCCACATTTTCGGTCATATGAGAAAAAAAATATAATAATTACTAATTAATTCGTTGTTTAATTGGTATCCATGACACCGATGGGAAATTTGACAATATTTCTTTTATATTAGAAACAAGAAGAAATCGAACTTAAATGTTTGCTTAGATGATCGAAAATGTGGAACAGTCCGATAACTTGGAACTTCCATAAATTTGGTATACAAAACGAAAAGGAAATATATTCAATTGGTTTATAGATCTTTTCATTCATTCGATTTAAAAAAAATGAAGAGTACCACTTTTTTGTACATTGGTTAATAATTGATGCATTTCATTACTTAATTGGTTAAGATAATATTTAAGTAATGAATTACATATGACGGTGGAGGAATGGACTAAGCCACATTTTGAACTTGTTTGGGAGAAGCATCTAATATGTTTATAGAAATAGAAGTTAAGGTACTTTTTAACTGTCTTTTCATAAAATACTGATGGAACAATGAAAATACTCAGAATCCTATCTTCCAATAAGAACCTCATTTTCAAAATTGTGGCTTAAGCCCTTCCTCGCATCATATGTACTAAATGACAAGATTCAAGTATTCATAAGTCAACATCTATAAAATGATCTCAATTATTGTGATTTAGCTAATGTACATTCACAGACTTCCTTTTAAATACAGATCAGTTAAAATTTTGAATCCGGTGAATATACTGCGTACGGTAATTGGAGCTTTACCCTATTATATGAATGAGTTAACTAAGTCGAGCTCTTTCTTATATGTAGAATGATGAATAAAAATTCATGATACAATTAGTAAAATTCTAGAAATTTAGTAGATCGTTTAGAAAGTTCAGGCACATTTATCCTATGAAGAACATCCCAGATCAGCAGAGTAAAAATACATTATATAGACACATAAAATAAAGCAGTAACATCTTAAATGAAACTGTATGGCAATGTGATATTGTTGTACCGAGCTTAAATGTAGCCTTAATTAAACTCGATGTTTAAGAACTTTTCTTTAAACATGATTAATTGAATATTATCATCACAGATGTGAAATATTTGAATATTTGGTTCTGAAAACGAAATTGACAATAGGTATTCGATTTTCTTTTTCAAGATCATGAGATTCTGAATCTAGATTTCAAGATTCTAGATTTCAAAATTCTGAATTTCAAAATTCTGAATTTCAAGATTCTGAATTTCATGATTCTGAATTTCACGATTCTGAATTTCACGATTCTGAATTTCATGATTCTTTATTAAATTATTCCAGATCTAAATATTCTACATATTTATTTATATGACCTGACAAAAAAAATTATAAAATTTATTTCAATTTTCAGATCTGAAACTTTTAAAAGGATCTGTGTTCAAAGACTCTTTGATAGTTGAGAATAAGTTTGAGAAATTATCTCCACTGGCATTGGCGGTAGCTAAAGGCTTCGCAGGAGTTGTGCTGGTAAGAGAAATGCTTGAAGAGGAAGTTGATGTGATATCTTGCCAAGTTGTTGTTGGCTTAGCCGAATTGGGTGGAAGGCTATTGTGTAAATTCTCTAAAAAGTGCAAATGCGGTGCCTGTGTTCCATTGGATACCAACCGACCAGTGAGCATGGAGGGATCAAAAGTATTAGTTGGTGGGTTGTGACCTACCTTCATTAAGGAAACTCTGTTGACTGGAAATTGGTCATCATCAGAGTATTCCCAAGGTTTCCTTAGTGTGTAAGAAGGAGCTTCATCGTATGAAATGAATTCATATTCTACAGGTTTCCCAGAATTATTCAGTATAAAAGACGATTCGTCGTAAGTATCAATGTTCTCTCCACCACCTAGATCAGTTTCATTTAAAAGAGTACTAAATATATCTAGCTCCCTATGATTATTTTCTGCGATATACCGGGGTGATTTTTTCAAATTTAGAGCTGGTTGGTAACTCGGTGACGCAATTGACAAGCTGCTACGAACGGATGATGAAGATGATGTCGATGTCACTTTCACATTGTCATGATGTTTTTGAACCGAAAAGGAAGAATTCTTTTTAGTTGCCGGTTTCTCAACATTCACTTTGGAGTGTCCTTCAATTATAACAAATGCTGTTACAAGTTTTTGAGTAGTGGATCTTGGAGTAGTAGTACTGGTAGTAGTTGGTTTTCTTGTTGTTGTTTTGTAGGCTGGCGGGTTGTTTGCATAAACAACTTCAAACCGGTCATCAAAGGGTTTTGGAACATCTTCAATTGAAGTTTTCACTTTTTTCTCTGTTTCTCCAATAAATTTAATCGAGACCCTCTGAGGTGCAATAGATTTACTTGTTGCAGTTTTGGATAACTCATTGAGATTTCTGTTTCTTATTATGACAGGTTTATTGAAGTCGGCTTTAACATAATCGGACGAGGGCTCTGAATCTGAGAATAAGTAACCATCTAATGAGTTGGTTTCTGCTACTCTGTCGATATCAAATCGAGAAGTTATTGAAGCGGACCTATTTATGAGTCTATTTTTAACTGGTTTATTGTTCAATGTTAAAGAGTTAGTTGAAGGTCTAATGGTGGTACCACCGTGGATATTCTGTATGTAAGCATTAGGTTCTTTAGCATATATGTATCTGAAAGCTGTAGGTAACTTATATCTTTTTGTTGTTGTTGGTCTTGTTGTAGTTGTTGTTGTCGGTGCTTCAGTTGGAGCGGTGTAACGAAAGCCTCTCATTCTAGTGACAGGAGGCGGAGTGGTAGGAGCAGTTGGCGGAGGTTCTGTTGCATTGACATGCTTAAATATTTGTAAAAGATCTGATAAGCTATTGGCTGTGATACTTTTTGATGGCTTCTTATTAGCAGAACGAGCACCGCCGATAAAGGAATTCCTACGTGGAACAAATGTTAGTCTTGCCCTTTCACTAACGTCATGGTAATCTGAATCATCTGATCTCTCAATTTTCTGTTTAGATCTCGTGAAAACAACAGAAGTTATTGATTCAGATGGTTGCTGCTGCTCAGTATCGTCATCATTGTAATGTTGTGTAGCAGATGATTTGATATATTGAGCCACTGAGTCACCTAGAGATGAATCAGAAGATTGGGGGATGTCTTGCAAAGGAATCTGCGTGAAACTTCCGAAAAGTCCCTTCAGAGGCGATAAAAGAGGTAGTCGGGCTAGATGACGTCTGGCTTGGAGTAACTGTTCAGGAGTTATTGTCGAAGGAATAGTTCTTCTAGTTTGTGGTTCACCTCCTACTTGTCTTCCTTGTGTTCTCAAGGGTTTACGAGGAAGTGAACTGGGTTTGATAGATCTTGTGTTAGACTCAGAAAATCCAACTTCAAGATCAGCCACTTCATAATTAGAATCTGTTGGCGTGGGTAGAAAGTATTTTGAACGAGATCTTTTATTTTTACTTGCAATTTTAGATTCTTCAAGTTTTCTAACAAATTTTAGTACAGATTTGCTTCCCTCTGGTGAGAAACCTCGTACAGTTTCACTCTTTGGTTGAAAGTGGAGGTAATCAACTTTTTCTATTCCATATACTTCATCCACCTCACCATTATTTTCTTCGTCACGTACAACATAAACTGAAGGATTCTTTGGTATAATTGGATAGAGGGGTTTTTGAGCAGGTGGATCTCTACCGAAATGAACTTCTTTCAAGTGCGGTGGCTTGTAGGAAACTGTTGGTCGACGGTTCATAGGATTGTTCAACCCGAGTGGATGCCAACCATTGTAATTGATCACTCTTGAAAGTTTAGTTCGTCCGTTTCCCTCTTCCTTTTGATCAGATAGATCTCTCTTTTGTCTGAATGAACCACCTTTGCCATGTTGAACTATCGGAGCACTTCCTTTATTATCTGGAATAGTAATGTCAATATAATAAACATTGGGATCTTGACCAAATTCATCAGGTTTTTGAGGTTTACGAAGATCTTTTGAATGACCTCCAATATCTAGCAAATTATATGATGATATTACGTTGTTATTTTCCTGCGAGCCTAACTTATTATAGAGTATTGGATTAGTTTGGTAACTACTTTGAAGATTATATTGATAATTAGGATATGGTTTAATTAAGGAACTAGGTGATTTATTGGTTTTAAGAGGATTGGAAAATTTTGAATGCAAAGGATCATTACGTATTGCAGCATGCATGTTATTATTGTTAGTGTGCATATTCAATTTTTTTGGAACAGAATTAATAAAAGTGGGATGCAAATTTCTTTCATTCATAGTTTTAGGGAAGTGATTTACATTACTTTGTGAAATTATGTTAGTAGGAGAGAAATTATTGAAACCAGAGGGTAAATTTAGCTTATTTGGTGAATGATGATTATCGTTCTTATGTTGAATGTGCGATTTTATGTTATCAAGTGAAGATACACCGAAGCCAGAATGTATTCTCAAGTTATTCATAGGATTATCTTCTCCACTATTAATAGTCAATATTGGTATGTTGTTATTCAGTGATTTACTAAATTCTGTACCCATCTTATTATGTGAAAAACTAGAGGATTCGAACCTATTTTGATGAGTTGGGACCCAGTTATTGTTTGGAAAACTTTTTTCATGAGTTTTTACCGCATCGAGTACAGATCCAAGAGATATGGTTGGCACTTCTTTTTTGGCACTTGAATCTGATATTGGCATGATGCCAATGTTTCCATTCGTCATGAGGGTGACTTCAAACATCGGTGATTTACCAGATGTGTTAGGTATTCTAATATTGATGATTCTATCAACTGTTGACTGATTATCAGTTTCGAAGCTGGATAGACTTTCTTGGGAGTTAGGTGAATGAACTATTTGAAAATGAGATTTCTGTGCACTATTGGTGTTTGAAAAAGTGTTTTTAGGCAAATTTTCGAATGACTGTAGATTGGAATCAATAGTAGGCCTATGTGTAAGGAAAGGATTTGTTTGTATTATGGATTGAGAACTCTGAGAAATGGGCTGAATGGGAGGTAGAGGTTGTTGTTGTGTTTTACCTACATTTTGAAGAGGGAACTGCCTGAAATTATTAATAGGCTCTTGTCTAACACTAGTAGGTATGATATTCACAAAAGGTTCTCTCAGCCTCATCATCTCTCTTCCAAAACTTTCTAAATATCTCAAAGGATTTGCTATTTCTACCAAGCGATCAAATACAGTTTTTTGTCTATTTCTATTCTTCCGAAGAATCGGAACTGGCATGAATAAATCGATCGGGTTTGATAAAGCTTCTATGCTATTTCTGACCATTTGTCTGAAAACTAACTGTGAATTATCTTGTCTGTCTATGGTTCCGAATCTACTTACTAAGTTTTTCATGTCAGGTCTGTTAGGTAAGCTTCGTTCTCTTGGTAAATTGTTGACCATTTCTTCACCAATGCTATTGAGGACAGAGTTTGCTCTTGGAAATGTGTCATTCAACATCATTATTTTATATTCGGAATTCAAAGTCTTGCTTTCAAGAGGAACATATTCTTTAGCATTATGGGATGGCAATTCATCTGGAAATAATATTTTTGTTGGCCTTAGCTTCTGGTGACTGACCAATGTATGATTATCATCATTTGTATCACTTGCAACATTATCTGTAGTATTTCCTACACTATTCCCTCGTGAATTTGTATCAACATTACCAGATTTAGGTATCAAATTTGATTTCGAGGTCATGCTCTTTTCCGTAATATCAGGATTGGTATTCTTTTTAGAATCAGATAATTGGTTACTGTTTATATGAATTAGATCAATATTAGTTTCATTAATTTTAGATGATGATTGCATTTCATTTTCTGTTGATGCCTTGTTTGTAAATTTGGAATTAGATTTATTTAATTGCTTTACGGAAGTATTATTGTTTGAATTTGTAGAATTTTGAGGAGTGGAAGTCCCTAAGATTGCTGTATTTATGATAGAATCATTAAAAAGTCCATGCATATGCATTGCTTTAATTAAATACATTGCCGACATGATTTCATCAATTGTGTAGTTTTTATAATCCATTTCATTAGTGAAATCGAATTTTTGGTTTCTCATTATTTCACTGTCGATGAAATCTTCCGTTTTAATCATTTTATGATTCAAAACATTCTTATATATCAAATCAACAGGTTTTCTCGTAGGAACTGATTCAAAAATTCCAAGAGTCTTGTTAGGTACTGATTTATGTGAACTATTAGTTTTGTTAGGTACTGATTTAAGTGAACTATTAGTTTTGTTAGGTACAGATTCAAGAAGACTAAGAATCTTGTTAGGTACTGATTTAAGTGGACGAAGAGTTTTGTTAGGAACGGATGCAATAGGACTAAGAGTCTTGTTAGGTACAAATGCAATAGGACTATGAGTCTTGTTAGAAACTGATTTGAGTGGACTAAGAATCTTGTTAGGTACTGATTTAAGTGGACGAAGAGTTTTGTTTGGTATGGATGCAATAGAACTAAGAGTTTTTTTAGGAACGGATGCAATAGGACTAAGAGTCTTTTTAGGAACGGATGCAATAGGACTGAGAGTCTTTTTAGGTAGGGATGCAGTCGGTCTAAAAGTCTTGTTAGGTACATATGCAATAGGACTATGAGTCTTGTTAGGTACGGATGCAATAGGACTATGAGTCTTGTTAGGTACGGATGCAATAGGTATAAATGTTTTGCTAGGTACTATTTTCTTCGGTAAATTGAATTTTTTGCTTTTGGAATTTTGTAAATTTACATTTTTCTCGTTCCTGTAGTATGGGCGATAATTTTTGGAAGATTTTTGTTTATTGGATGCAGACGAAACCAAATCACCACCATCCGTTAGGAAATTGCTATCCATATTAAAATTATGAGTTGCTTTTTCAATTTCATTATGATTTTTAACATGATTCAAATTATTTAAAACAGAATGAGATCCTCTACGAGAGTAGAATTTGTCTGTCAAACTGTCTGCGTTAAAATTGATGCGGAAAAGTTTAGCTTTATCACTAAATTCAACATCTTCATGCTTGTTAGTTTCTTTAGGTTGGTTAGTAAAGTATTCATCCCAAGGGAATTTAGTGTTAGTTAGCGGGTTAGTTTGTTTTAGTTGCTTCTTGCCTGCTGCATGTTCAACGTCTGCTCTTCTAATGTTTGATGTCTGTTCGATGCCTGTTCTTCTAGTGTTCGCTGCGTTATTATTCGTACTTCTGTGACATAAAGTGGAGTCTATCGCTAATAAAATGAAGAGGACGAAGAGGAGAAAATGTGTTCTTGGGGGTTTGTCACGATGTCTACAGCCCATCTGAAAGATAAAATACAAAGTTACAAAGATGGCAAACAATTTTATAATAAAGAGTTTCGTCTTGATTAACGGAATGTTTATTAAAAATAAATTGACCATTTTTTAATGTTAATTGATCAAATAGTTATTCATTAACTGTCTTTTAAAAAGTTGAATCACTTTCAAGTCAACTCTTCTGTAGATTGACGTGAAATTAATTTCACTCAATGTGGTCTCGTACATTACCATCGGTCTAAAAGTATAAAAAACTTACTATACTTTTCACTTGAATTGTTAATAATATCATAAATTTCATGAAAAAGGTTTATAAATTATACTATAGTTAAAATTAACTTTTAGTTTTAGTATATAAACATTCATGATATGTCATTACTATTTATTGTATATAGATTTCGAATTCACTGAAACTATAAATCGCATAAAACAGTAAGGCGACTGTTGAAATCCTTTGCAGATTTTTAAGCAACACAGCGCAAAAAGTTATATATTGAGTTTTATTACACGAGTGTCACATAGTCATTCTTTGCACAAGTGAATTAGGTAACAAAACTCATGCATTCAACCAAAATATTGGTCAAGTTCTTCCTGGTTTCAATTCACCATGAAATATGACAAATTGAAGAAACAAACAGCTAGGTATGTACCATCAGTGACAGCAGTCACTGTCAGCAACTTAATGTAACAAAACATATGTTTATAATTTTCTGTTATTTTTAAATCTTATCAATTTGTATTCATGTACCCAGACTACATTGAAAACATTTATGAAATTTAAAAACCTTCTTTTTAAACTGTAAAATAGCGAAGTGTTTAAAAATCATGGTGGATACTACTTTCTTTGCCTGTACATACATGAGAACGTTACCTTAGTTTGATTTGGAACTCAGTTTAACAAATGAAAGGATTTTAATATTAAAAACACAAAATATGATAGGTACCCAATACTAATATATATCACTAATGTGCAATAGAAAATATAAACAACACATCCAAATCTTCCTATACCAAACTACTAAATTAAAAAAGTACAGTCAAAGAATTTATATTAGATATTCTTTGACAGTTTACTAATTTCACATTTCCAAAAAGAAACTTTACTGATAGTAATGCTGGTAAATATTTTAAAATTGGTTTGGTACGGGACGATAAAATTTGTAAGATTTGAAATCATTTAAAGTACCTATGTATTTACCCCCCTGCCAGATCATTGAACAATCATGAAGTGTGCAGAACATCAAACTAGCGGATACAACAAACTACATTAGCAACTCTAAGTTATTTCTATCTAAGTAGTTCTCCATTTGTTTAACTAGGTAAATAATGATTAAAAAACAGGGAAGGGGGGGGGGGGGCTCGTGACCGGGGGGGGGGGGCTCTTGACCATACCCTCTTTTATACAGGGTGTTTCATTTCAAATCCGTCAAAAATATAACAGTTTGCATAAAAACCTAAAATAAAAAAAAATCACTGATAACCTAATGTCCAAAATGTTTCGTTATGGAGATATCGATACCCTCATTCAAGAGTAATTTTTTTGACATTAAAAGGGAAATTCACATAAAAAGAATTGTTTCATTAAAACCTAAATAATCAAAACTGCTTAGTTTTCAAGATGCTGACCATTAAAGTTTAAAAAAAAGCTGGAAAATTACACACAACAGACCATAGTAACTATTATAAGTTTATTAACTGTACAATAATCCACTAATAACCATCTATTAAGAACGTAAGTACATGTGAATATCAAGGTAGGAGTCCTTTTAAAACTTTAAAAGTCACTATCTTGAAAAATTAAGCAGTTTTGATAGTTTAGGTTTTAGTGAATTTCTGTTTGTTTTACGTGCAATTCCCTAAGAATGTCAAAATTAACCATAGAATAAGGATATCAAAATCTCGATAACGAAATTGTAACATTTTTTGACATTTTGTTATTCCTCAAAAAAGGTTTTATTTTTTTTATGCAAGTTGGCTAATTCGTCGGATCTGGAATGAAACGCCCTGTATATTCAAAAGTCAAGTGATTTTCCATTAAAAATGTTATTTAAACTCTAACTATAACTAATACTAATGAACTAATTACATTAATAACTTTAAATTTAAATTATCTATTCAAGATAATATAAAATAATTAAACTCTTCGGAATCCTATAACATTAATAAGTCTTTTAATTGTAATTATAAATGCTTTTAATGGGAATACTTCATCTAATTCATTTCATTCATCTAATTCATTTCATTCATCTAATTCATTTCATTCATCTAATTCATTTCATTCATCTAATTCATTTCATTCATCTAATTCATTTCATTCATCTAATTCATTTCATTCATCTAATTCATTTCATTCATCTAATTCATTTCATTCATCTAATTCATTTCATTCATCTAATTCATTTCATTCATCTAATTCATTTCATTCATCTAATTCATTTCATTCATCTAATTCATTTCATTCATCTAATTCATTTCATTCATCTAATTCATTTCATTCATCTAATTCATTTCATTCATCTAATTCATTTCATTCATCTAATTCATTTCATTCATCTAATTCATTTCATTCATCTAATTCATTTCATTCATCTAATTCATTTCATTCATCTAATTCATTTCATTCATCTAATTCATTTCATTCATCTAATTCATTTCATTCATCTAATTCATTTCATTCATCTAATTCATTTCATTCATCTAATTCATTTCATTCATCTAATTCATTTCATTCATCTAATTCATTTCATTCATCTAATTCATTTCATTCATCTAATTCATTTCATTCATCTAATTCATTTCATTCATCTAATTCATTTCATTCATCTAATTCATTTCATTCATCTAATTCATTTTCTTGTAATGGTTAAATAATTTCTCTACCATTCAAAAGATACAAATTCATAACAAATTAACTAATTAGAGGTGAGAAAAGGGCATGACCCCCTGAAGGTGAGAATAGTGGACTATCAGCACTATACTATCAGCACTATACTATCAGCACTATACTATCAGCACTATACTATCAACACTGTACTATCAGCACTATACTATCAGCACTATACTATTAATATTGTGAATTATGTGTATGTATTAATTTCTTAGATAAATTATGTACCAATTATTTCTTTAGCAATATTAGTGTAATAGTTTATCCTTTATATTTAATTTAGCAGTACAATATCATAGTTACAAGTAACTCATTCATTTAGTAATTTTAATCATAGAAATAGTTTGACCTCCATAACTCCATTGTACTTTTAGAATTATATTAAGAATTATTATTTAAAACTTATATTAAATGGAAGCTGGTATATGATATGAAAGACTATTCTTTATTCCTTTTTCTATATTAATTCAATGCTTTTATTACTTAATATTTAAATAAAAATGAACAAAAAAATAGGGTAAGTCCGAGTTATTAGATGATTCCACATTGCGATCATATAAGAGAAAAGTATATTAAAATACTATTTAAATAATATTTAATTATAATTATTATATGTATGCTATATATTTTTTTCATATATGATCGAAATTACTCTACATATTATTTTCCAATGATTTAAATAAAGTACTACTCACAGTGTAGCTCTCCATTTCTCTTAAGAATCACTGTACCCATTTAAGGCTGTCTGATGCATTCAAATCTACACTGTATCTGCAATGAATAAAATAATAATTAACAATCTATAAACAAAATAATCAAATTGAGAAGCTACAAGAAAAAACATTATAGTTGAAGATCAATATATGTAGATTTTTTTTCTAATAGTTTATAGTTATGTGTTCTGTCTCTCAGTCACGTCCGGTAACTAAGATTTCACCCTGTGTATAAACATCCCCAATAAAACTTTTAATAAATAGAGTATATATGTACTTATATATGTACTTTCCAGATGCAAATGATTTACACTAAATAACCCAAACTTTATAACTTAAACCCTCAAATTTGAAAAAAACGAAATTTTTAATGCATAAATGATGATGTCCTATAAATAATCTAAATGTGCTTCAAAATCAGATAGACAATATTGTAAATTATTCCTGTCAGGTCTGTCAAAAGACCTGTCAGAACAGGTATTGAGGGTTTATTTGTATCTCACATCAAATGATTTGTTGACTAGATGCGTCAAAAAGAGGACACAACACCCAAACAAGAGTCTCCACGCCAAGTTAATGAACCAGAATTATTTCAGTTAGACAATTTCTTTCCAAAAAAATTCAGTAAATTGGCTCTAATGAAAAGTTCATTTTTTCGACTACAAAAGGCATAAACTCCTACAGTTTTTGAGTTAGAGACATGGGGATTGTTTTATTCTCTTCATAAATGAATTGCTCACAAAGTTACAGACGGTTTTGTATTAAACTTCTCAATGAGGGAGGATGTAAAAGGAAATATATAAAAGAAATTCAATGTTTTTTGTAAAAGAAATTGGAAAAAAATTATTTTACAATTTTGCCAGAAGAATTTGAAAAATATCTCTGTTACTTTGTAGACAACTAAATTCTGAACAAGATGATTCTCTAGCTCAAAAACTGCATGAGTTGATACCATTTTAAAGTACCCCCCTAATTGGGCGGTTTTAGGGGGTGGGGGTAAAGGGGTCAAAGCTGTAAAAAATATCCTAAATAAAAAATTTGAAATTGAAAAGTTGCATTAACCATGAAAATTCAAATTTGTATATTAGATATTAACTTTTTTTTAAGGAGATGATCCCATTAAACTCTAAATTCGTCCTAAAAATCTCAAACGCTCATATAAATTAAAAAAACTGTACTATCTGAAAAAAGTCATTTCGGCGATTAATGATGTACTATCAGATAAAGAGTCACTGTGATGATGTACTATCAGAGAAAAGAGTCACTGTGATGATGTACTATCAGAGAAAAGAGTCACTGTGATGATGTACTATCAGAGAAAAGAGTCACTGTGATGATGTACTATCAGAGAAAAGAGTCACTGTGATGATGTACTATCAGAGAAAAGAGTCACTGTGATGATGTACTATCAGAGAAAAGAGTCACTGTGATGATGTACTATCAGAGAAAAGAGTCACTGTGATGATGTACTATCAGAGAAAAGAGTCACTGTGATGATGTACTATCAGAGAAAAGAGTCACTGTGATGATGTACTATCAGAGAAAAGAGTCACTGTGATGATGTACTATCAGAGAAAAGAGTCACTGTGATGATGCTAAATTCATAAATCACAGTTATCTAATTTGTTATCATGTAAGTTAAAATCTAAAATATTTACAAGCATGACAATAAGATAAGATCCTTTTTGGAAATGTAAAAAACTGAAAATAGTAAACTGTTAAAAAATAATTAAAGATAATCTTCTTCCCAGAGATAATTCAAACACAGTGTCGAATGTTTTTAGAAGCATCCGAATAGCTCAAACCTTAAAAAATCATCAATTTTGAGTTTAAATTACCCTTTTCAAAATATGAACATCCTGTCGAGTTTAAATATTTTCAATCAGGTTCTCTTTGCCTGTTCTTACCTACCTTTTTCTAAAGTAAAATGTTGTTTAATTTATTCATATGTTACAATCTAGTGAGTCAAAGTATTTTGCAAGTTGCAACCTTGAGCCGGTACGTACGTTACTGCTTTAGAGTTTTGGGGGTGAGAAGGGATGTCACGCGCTACAGTTTTATCATTTCATTGCAAAATCTTTAAAAGAAGAGGAATGTGCGACTTTTTTGAGAATGACATCGTACATAAGTTAGATTTTTCCCAGTCACACGGGGCACGAGAAATGGTAATATATGTTGAAGGGTAAGTTCAGAGTTACCGGACGCCTCCACATTTCGAAAAGAAAAATACTGATTGACATTTAAACTCACTATTTTAATTGGTATCCATGATACCTGCAGGTATCATGGATACCAATTAAAGTAACGAGTCTAACAACTCAGACTTTAAGATAAAAATCATAAATAACTAACATCAATTTTTTTTGTTTAACCCGTGATTGAAGAATAAGATGAAAATTTAAATTAATTTATTATTTAAAATTACAATTTTTCAATAGGTTCATTATGTAAATTAAACATAAATCTACTCGATTGATGTAAATATACTATCATACGATATATTGAATACATTCGGTAATTGAATATTTCCCCTACTCTAACTACCCCTCTTTCCCAATCAAACCCCCCCACTCCCCTGCTTCACCCAACTCCTCTGCTTCACCCCACTCCCCTGCTTCACCCCACTCCCCCATTTCACCCCCACCCACTCACTAATGTGAACAGTATCGCATAAATAGGTACTACCCAACAGCTGGTGGTTAGGTTGCGCAAACCTTTCATTTTAACACCTTCTTCTGCGCAGGCACACTACTATATAGTAGTAAGGGCCCGTGCAGCCAAATAATGCACTAAATTTCACATTACATATAGTGAATATATTGTCTGAACAACAGAGATATTTATTATAGTTTACAATGAGTTATATTTACAGTTTCTTAAATGATAGCCAATGCAAAGAGACAGCGACATCACACAGACAGTCATTACATCAATTGACTGTGTGGTCTGTGGATCATTTTATACAATGCACATATATTTCAAAATTATAAAAAAAGTTGATGATATAATAAACTTTTTTTGATTATTTTGATGATATTCATAGAAAAATTAATAACTAAAATCATTATTATATGTGTAAAAATATTTTGTTATCATTGATTCGACCAATTTTTTAAACTCGAAATCCATTTGTTTCATTTTCAAAGTTACTTTATAAAGACGTATAACAGCATACTAAATATACCTTAAATATGTTGCAAAATATCCCTTTTTTCCTTTCATTTTTTCCCTGCCTCGCCTTTTTACCATAAATAGTCATCACTAAATAACGGAAAATAATTAACAATGCATCCACAAATGGCCTATAACTTCGGAACTTTAAAGTCCTCCAAAATACAAAATAACTTTCATGTGTTGCGTAATTCTGAACCATCGATAAAGGCTTTTATTTTTTATTCACTGTGCCTGTTTACAAATTTATCAAAGGTTTTATCGAATGTTTTAGCAGACATATATAAAGCACGCTATGTAAAGATAAAACAAAATACGATACAGTCAAAGAAAAAAGCAATCACTTTGATTTTAGTTTGAAAAAACACAGTTTTAAAATTTTTTATTCTTAAATCCTAAAATATATTTTTCACCAAATTTCAAAATATATTTTTTTATTTATTTTATTTATTTTTAACTGTATAATTAGTAAACTGTATGATAAATGTGCTCACTGGTATTCTTGTCTGTGATAGTACATAGTATCTAATTAATTTCTTCACTTATATGGTACATGAATCCCTGAAATGTTTATTATTTTTTTAATTAACATTTATGGAATAAATTTAGAATAACATTACCCGAAATTATTTATACGATTCAGAATTATTACGCAATGTTATTTTAAGTCTGATGTTTGTAATACTTATCATATACCATATATACCTCTTATAGAACTAATAAATTATTGTAATGTATACAATTTTTTCAATTGTAAAAGAGATTTAATAAAACCCATGTATTTTTAAAGAACTTATGTCATATTTTAAATTTAAGACATTTAAAAAAATTATATTAATTTACTGTAATTTAATATACAGTATATTAATATAAAGTAAATTAATATACTGTATATTAATTTACTGTACATTAATTTACTGTATAGTAATTTACAGTAAATTAATATTTTTTTCACCCTAGCCACAGCATAGTGTTTTTAATATAGTTTTTACTTGTATATAATTCTTCTATAAACTTTTAAATTTAAATAATTTTATAAAATCTTTCATTAGAATAGAAATAACATTTAAAAATAAATAGGTACAACTGTTATAAATATTTGTGCTGTTAATTTAAATAATCCGTAACATTTGTATCTACCCAATGAAAAAGTTATTGTGGGGCCATAGAAGATTATGGTGGTTCCTCTACATCACCACCACAAATTCTTCACTGGGTATGTCTTAACACCCATAGTTCATTATTTAACTTCATGAGCAACTGTGTTAACTTTTCACCACTTCATACAAAGGTGCTAATTTAAATATTGTCTTACCAAACACTGTCTGAACAATAAACTGGAAAAAGTCGGTCACTCTGACTTGGAATTGACCAATGATATCAGTCATTTTGACCTGTAATATTACAATGCTAAGAAAAATGGCGAGTCAACCTGACACATCGCTTGAGTCAAGGCTGGCTCAATATTGGAGTATTTTCTTTGATTGACTCTACCTGAGTCAATTTGACTATGAATAATGAGTCAATATGACTCTTATTTTTGAGTAAAATATAATAATTTTCAGACGAGTCATTTTGACTCGTCTTTTTTCAGTGTAGTATTTTATTTCGGGTCAATTGTATAACAAAAAGAGTCAATCTGACCTGTACATGATTAATTTCTAGTCATCTGACCCTGTAGGAGCTAGTCAAACTGACGATTAATTTGTCAGCATATTATTGTTAATATTTATTACCGAATAAAGCTCTAGTGCTATAATTTAAATAGTTTAAATAGTTGCTTATTGTTCTTATTTACTGAGTCATTTAAAGAAAATAGAATGATTATCTCCTTTTAAATAATAATAAGGATCTATTATGTTCAAGTGTCCCATTCAAATGTAGGTTAAGGTGATTAAAATGAGTAGATTGAGTAGTAGGGTATGTTCTCAGTTAGCGACAGTTCCACATTGTCGATCATATAAAAAAATTATATAGTTTAATTTTAATTTTTATTGGTATCCTTGATACCTGCAGGTATCAAGGATACCAATTAAAGTAACAGTTGAATAATAATTTTTCTATATAATTTTTCTTATTTGATCGAAAATCTGGAGCCGATCGATAATTTGGAATTTACCCTAGAGAAATAGCAATGATATGAAACTAAAATTTCAAATTACGGCCCTAAGGTACTTTTTCAAGAGCATTCTAATATAATTATTGTGAAATATATTGAGTTCCATAACTCTATATTGATATCAAACTGATGCAGTGCTTGATGAGGTGATACAATGATACAGTACTTGGTGCTGTAAATGATACAATGCTTGGTGAAGTGATACAATGATACAGTACTTGGTGCTGTAAATGATACAGTGCTTGATGAGGTGATACAATGATACAGTACTTGGTGCAGTAAATGATACAATGATAATACTTGATGCAGTGATACATTGTTAGATACAATGATACAGTGATAGTTCTAGATACAGTGTACAGTGCTAGATAAATGATATAATGATACAGTACTTGGTGCAGTAAATGATACAATGATAATACTTGATGCAGTGATACATTGTTTGGTAAATGATACAGTGCTTTATAAATTATCTAACCACCAAACTCACAGCATGTTAAATACCACTCCATTTACGAAATAGTGTATTAGCATATACAGGTTAATAGTCTGCATTGCTATATTCATTGGTGAGTATTTACGGCACCCTTAATTAGATTAAAGGCACACCTAAACTATGTCACAATGTGAATTATCACATTCATGCTACTTATGGTGCAGAATGAGTCCTAAGACTACTCCTCACATTGCGCAATGTTAGTTTAACCCTTAGTAACGCGGGGCATTGGTGGGTGTTAGTGATGTACAATAGGTAGGTTAAAAATAAGATTAACAATAGAGATGTGTTAAAATTGTAGTATTCTTACGTGTTCGTTAATGTGGAAGCGTCCGATAGCCCTGGACGAACCTAAGCTGTAAATAAATTAGTTTACCCATATTAGATGTACTCTTATTTTTCTAGTTTAGTCAAAAATAAATTGACTAAACTTGTGTTTCTAGTAAGAAAAATGGAATAATTGAGTAAAAAATAAAACAGTTTATAAACTCTTCATTTTTATTATTCTATTATTGATACTCCCTGCAAACAATTCCATGTGTATGCCATGTGGCACTTACACATTTAAATCATGTGTATACCATGCATACTTTTGGAAATGGGTACCATATGTATTACATGCGGTTTTACTTGGAAATGTGGTTAATTACGTGTGGTTAATATATATTATAAGTATGGTAACTATTTCACATGTTACTATGAATGCGGTAAATTCCTATGGTAAACACTTGTTATAAGTATGGTAATTGACATGTGGATATGATGTGGTCAATTGAACATGTATACAATCTCTATTTGATATGTTTTTTATTATTTGGCTTTAAAATGGAATAACCACATGTTAATTTTGTGTTTTCATAATAGTTAGATTAGTTCAATATTCATTATACATATTCATGCTGTATTGCCACATTAAAACCATTAAACCACATGGTATCCATGAATGGGCAATATGGAATTGTATGCATGGTTCTGATATATCAATCCGTCTACTTTTATTAGTATAGAACTCCCCTTCCCCATTTTTATCAATATTCCTATATCCTCCCCCACTTTTATTACTGGTAATGTTCCCTCCACTTTTACTAAAAATATTGCATCCCACTCCCCACTCACCCCCCCCCCCCTGGGGTATGTCTACCCCCAGTCCCAATGCGTTGTTTGCATGTTCCAGAGTGTGATAATGAGACTAGTGTTTGCAGCTCCATGTACCTACTAACATTCACGTGCTAACCTTGCTCTACATTAGCCTGCGTGAACTCAGGGGTAACACCCCCCACATCGGTTACTAGGCACAGGGCAAGAAATACCCAATAGTAATATCAATACGTAATACCCAATAGTAATACCAATACGTAATACCCATATGTAATACCAATACGTAATACCCATATGTATTACTCATACTTCATTATGCTAATTTCACAGTTTTCTAATTTTGTATCATTTTTCAAATCTTACAAATTTATCGTAGTGTACCAACAAAAATATCTACTAGCATTACAATTAATAAAGATTCTTTTGCAAATATTAATTTAGTAACAAAAATTATTATAGATCTATTTTTTCTGTCCGAATTTTATACTCTTTATGAACTCTTGAAAAAGTGTATGCTCTTTAAAAAAAATGGATTTTTTTACAAACCACGTGGTACAAATTGCCACGTGCTAGAAATTACAAGGTGGTACAAATGCATGTAGTCAAGTAATGCAAATTGGTAGGTACACAGTGGTATATATGTGTACCACCACGTAGTCGATTTGTAGAGTGAAGTATTTTTCATGATGATTATAGTAATATAAAAATACTTTCTTTTCAAAAAAGTTACATTAGTGTGGTACATTACATTAGGTTAGCTGTAATAAAAAAAATGTGTGGATAAAAACCTGTTTACAATTGATCGAAATAATAAAAAAAAAAGATAAGACTGGATTATTTGATTTATGCAAAATTCTTTAAAAGTTGTTAAAATTTAAAATATTGTAAAAATTTAAATTTAAAAAATTGTAAAAATTTAAATTTAAAAAATTGTTAAAAATTGAAGGTATATTTCTTAAAAGCGAGATGTTCATAATATTTTCCTTTCTCTGTTCTAAAAATAGTATTGATTGGTCAATTTTTAAAGCTAGCAGTGAAAATATTATTTTTAATTAGAGAAATAAGATATTTAGCTTCAAAATAGGACTAAAAACTATATAATAATTAAAATTGAATCAGATATCTTAATTATTATATTAAATCGAAACTAACCCTTATTTTTAAAAATACTGTTAACTATAGATGCTACACATCAAGTCTTGTCACATTTGTATCAGTTAATTATGGACATCATTTTTCATCCTATTTGCCACTTTAAAAAAGAATTCATGCAGTTCATATTACATAGAAGTTAGGTGTAACTTATTCGTAGAGAATTGGTGTTCTGGGAATACATTTACTGCCATTCCCACCACCTGGAATAGGTTTATTCCTATTGTTTACAGTGATGTTTTCCACGTTCCAGTTTTGCCTTGACTGAATAAACAACAAGAAAAATGAAGTTGCAGTTAAATCTTTTATATCAGTTAAAATATTTAAAAGTTAAAATCATTTTAAATGTAAAATTCAAAATAGTTAAAAATATAGTGTTAAAACATTTAAGTAATTTTAATATTATCGTGTAAAATTTAAACTAATTTTTTAATAGAGTTAAATTTAATGCTATACTATAATATATTTATAACCGTCCATAAACATTAACTAATTATTCACTCATTATTATACATAGTACTCAAAATTATATTTTATATATAATTTTGTTTCCCAATAAGTTTTTATTTTGAGTAAGACATTTCTTGGTGCGATTTTTGAAATAGAAATATGGTATCTGCAATACTTTTCATTATGTTGTATATATACAATTTATATGTTAAATATGTTATTAACGTGTACAAGATAGAGATTGCATTTACATAACTATTATAAAAAGGGGCATATTGTACATTTACTATATTTACTATTTATATGGTGACTTGGACTTAGTTTATTCTATTTATTGTAACTTGTATATTGTCTATGTTTGATTTATTGTAACTTGTATATTGTCAGTGTTTGATTTATTGTAACTTATATATTGTCAATGTTTGATTTATTGTAACTTGTATATTGTCAATATTTGATTTATTGTAACTTGTATATTGTCAATGTTTGATTTATTGTAACTTGTATATTGTCAATATTTGATTTATTGTAACTTGTATATTGTCAATGTTTGATTTATTGTAACTTGTATATTGTCTATGTTTGATTTATTGTAACTTGTATATTGTCAGTGTTTGATTTATTGTAACTTATATATTGTCAATGTTTGATTTATTGTAACTTGTATATTGTCAATATTTGATTTATTGTAACTTGTATATTGTCAATGTTTGATTTATTGTAACTTGTATATTGTCAATATTTGATTTATTGTAACTTGTATATTGTCAATGTTTGATTTATTGTAACTTGTATATTGTCAATGTTTGATTTATTGTAACTTATATATTGTCAATGTTTGATTTATTGTAACTTGTATATTGTCAATATTTGATTTATTGTAACTTGTATATTGTCAATGTTTGATTTATTGTAACTTGTATATTGTCAATATTTGATTTATTGTAACTTGTATATTGTCAATGTTTGATTTATTGTAACTTGTATATTGTCAATGTTTGATTTATTGTAACTTGTATATTGTCAATGTTTGATTTATTGTAACTTATATATTGTCAATGTTTGATTTATTGTAACTTGTATATTGTCAATGTTTGATTTATTGTAACTTGTATATTGTCAATATTTGATTTATTGTAACTTGTATATTGTCAATGTTTGATTTATTGTAACTTGTATATTGTCAATGTTTGATTTATTGTAACTTGTATATTGTCAATGTTTGATTTATTGTAACTTGTATATTGTCAATGTTTGATTTATTGTATCTTGTATATTGTCAATGTTTGATTTATTGTAACTTGTATATTGTCAATGTTTGATTTATTGTAACTTGTATATTGTCAATGTTTGATTTATTGTAACTTGTATATTGTCAATGTTTGATTTATTGTAACTTGAATATTGTCAATGTTTGATTTATTGTAACTTGTATATTGTCAATGTTTGATTTATTGTAACTTATATATTGTCAATGTTTGATTTATTGTAACTTGTATATTGTCAATGTTTGATTTATTGTAACTTGTATATTGTCAATGTTTGATTTATTGTAACTTGTATATTGTCAATGTTTGATTTATTGTAACTTGTATATTGTCAATGTTTGATTTATTGTAACTTGTATATTGTCAATGTTTGATTTATTGTAACTTGTATATTGTCAATGTTTGATTTATTGTAACTTGTATATTGTCAATGTTTGATTTATTGTAACTTGTATATTGTCAATGTTTGATTTATTGTAACTTGTATATTGTCAATGTTTGATTTATTGTAACATGTATATTGTCAATGTTTGATTTATTGTAACTTGTATATTGTCAATGTTTGATTTATTGTAACTTGTATATTGTCAATGTTTGATTTATTGTAACATGTATATTGTCAATGTTTGATTTATTGTAACTTGTATATTGTCAATGTTTGATTTTGATTTCTATAGTAATTTTTTTTTTCAGTATAGTTTTATATGTTGAAGACCAACTAGTTACCCTGATAACATTCTTTTATCTCAAAGTAAATGTATACTTCGTATTTGAAAGATAATTAGCAAACCAATGACTGGAGTAGTAATTCTTCATCAAACAATAAAATGATATTAAACAAAGGAACTGAATGTAATAAATATAGTTTATTTGCATTATATGAATTAAAAGAAGTAATGCCTAGAATATTATATTTGAAAGAATCTGTACCACACCTATACTGATTAATTAACTAACAATAAGTATTTAATTGGGAAATTACCATCAATGATAAATAGATCATTTATTTTCGACGATACATGATTAGATCAAAATAAAAATCGTAATTTATCTCATACTATAAAAATTGTAGTCAATCGTCTTACAGTGGCTTTATTTTTTTAATGTTTTATATATTTTTTTTTATTTAAACTTACATCTCTATTTAGAAAAAGTGTATATAGGGTAACCTAAAAAATATAAAATTAGAATTAAAAATACAAATTAGATGCAGGTTCCGGGAAAGTTAAAACTTGTGAGTGAAACCTAATTAAAAATAGTATAAACACCACTAGACTAAGAACTGTCTTTGCTAAAACTGTATTCTTTGAAAGTTTCCTTAATTGAAATTTGACACTGATTCTGTTAGGGGAACCCGATGATGATGATAAATAAACTATGATAATTTAAAATGAAATACAATCAATAATTGGGGTAAATAATGGACAATATCAAACGAAATATTCAAAGTGTGCTAAATTGTTATTGGTAAATACTTGCCTTTTATATTTTAAATATAAGAAGACAATGAAAAAACTGTTTATTTTAATTGGTATCCATGATACCTACAAGTATCATGGATACCGGTCTCCGTATATTAAAAATAAACTATCCAAGTATCTCCCAACAATAAATTAAGAGATAAAATGATTGCTAAGTAATTTGCAGTCCAATTGACTGGTTGGTAGTGCTAGTGTTAGTTCTTTTCATCAGTGCAAAGTTCACTTGTCAGTCTCACTCCAAGTTAACTATGTTAATTATCTTAATTACTCATTTGACATTGACATGAAACAAAAGAAAAACCAATACAGAGCCGCAAAAATGCATATCACATTTTTCCCATATCGATTGCATGTCATGTGAAATTAGAGGCACTGCAATCACACGGTTAGGAGTTCTCTACTGTACAGTCAGTGGCATTAGTCTCATGTGAGTGACTGTTACAGACTGTTAGAGAGACTGTTGGTGACTGCTAGTGACTGTTAGAGAGACTGTTGGTGACTGTTGGTGACTGCTAGTGACTGTTAGAGAGACTGTTAGAGAGAGACTGTTAGAAAGACGGTTAGAGAGACTGGTAAAAACTCTTAGTGACTGTTAGAGAGACTGTTAGTGACTGTTAGAGAGACTGTTAGTGACTGTTAGAGAGACTGGTAATGACTGTTAGTGACTGTTAGAGAGAGACTGGTAATGACTGTTAGTGACTGTTAGAGAGAGACTGTAAGTGACTGTTAGAGACTGTTAGAGAAAGACTGGTAATGACTGTTAGAGAGAGACTTTAAGTGACTGTTAGAGACTGTTAGAGAAAGACTGGTAATGACTGTTAGTGACTGTTAGAGAGAGACTGTAAGTGACCGTTAGAGACTGTTAGAGAAAGACTGGTAATGACTGTTAGTGACTGTTAGAGAGAGACTTTAAGTGACTGTTAGTGACTGTTAGAGAGAGACTGGTAATGACTGTTAGAGAGAGACTTTAAGTGACTGTTAGAGACTGTTAGAGACTGCTAGAGACTAATGACTGTTAGTCACACACCAGGCATAGTATGGTTATAACTTTTGCAGATAAATGGTTGAAGGAAAGTGGTTGATGCTGGTTGACTTAACCCTCTAACTAGGCTTTAATTGGTTAATTGGCACTCCATACTCTAAAGGAAAGTGCTGACTTATGCTATTAAATGATCTATGTAATGTTAAAGTATGAGATAACTGTAAATGTATTACTTATATTATGATATGAAAACTTAAATTATAGATTTATAATAAAGGATTTGAAGAATATTTAAGAAACAAATTTATTGAGAAAATTACTATATTAATGAAATTAATGAAATTTAACATGTAAAAAATAGTTAATATTAAAATAATAATCCATAAAATTATTAAAAAGCTAAAATGGTTCCAATGAAATGGTTTCATAATATTTGATGGGAATAGAATTAATTATAATGATCTTGAAGTGTATAATGATATCATTCGCTGCAATGATTTGGAATTAAAGTGACAGATTAAATGGATTTAACCGAGAGATTGGGGGTCAAGGGGTGAATGAGAGGGGGGGGGGGGCGCATGGAGGAGGGGGAGCATGGGGGGAGGGGCATTTGAGGGATGGGGGGGGGTGAAGTGAAGGATTGGAGGGTTTTGCGATTAATTTAATTTTTCCACATTAACGATAAAGAAAAAAATTTAATTATTAATTGCAGTGATAAAGTTAATTAAGTATTTTAAATTAGTTTTATATCCCCATTAAGTGGGGTTGTGTTAGGGTGTGATTGTAAGACCTGTAATTAAGGAATGTGAGGACATTAAATAATTAATTACTCATGATATGAAAATATCTCACCATCATTCAATAGTTTCCAATCAATTCATTATTTCTTAACAGTTCTGAGAATTGAAATATCTGTGAGAATATCTTTATCTATATAATTATATATCTGTTCCATGAGAAGAATTGAAGTAATGCCTTGATCTGTCACCTGTAGATGATATACTGACATAAATGATAGATAGGGTAAGTTACGAATTATTGAACGGTTTCACATAATCGATCATATATAAAAAGTATATTTTAATTTTTATTCAATTCGTTATTTTAATTGGTATCCATGATACCTAAGGCTGTCATATAAACAAATTAAAAAAACTAATTATATTTCATTATACATTTTTCTTTCATGATCGATAATGTGTAAGAGTTCCAATAACTCGTACCTTACCCTAGATGACAACTTCACTATCTACATACATACACACAGAGTAAGATATGTTAATAATTATGCACGTATGCATTGACTGATTATATATAACGTGTGTGATAACTACATTAATAAATACGTCACTTTCATTGGTAATGACTGTGTTCACGTAGTAACTTTTCCGCATCCATGAGCATTGTCACCGACCGGTGGTAGGTGACTTTGTTCATGAAGTCACTTTCTATTCTAACTGCTTTTTCCAGTCCCTTGTATTTAATTTCCTTTTCACGTCAGCGATATGGCCTTTGGTTCTGAAGCAGACGTTAAACCCCCACTAAATTAATGAAGGTGGTTAAAAAAGGTAATAATGACTAGTATAACCAAATTAAAGTTCAAATTCATGATTCTCTTTTACCTACAAAATGGTTAGGCTGTCAAAAGAAATTCACGATATTTTCACTTTTCCTTATTATTTAATTTGTAATTAGAGAAGAGGGGATAAAGTCAGCCAATTTAAAGTTTGTATTTTACTCTGACCACTTGAGTGACAGAAACAATTAGTGGGCTATCTGCTAACAAGACATTGTAATGATTTATTGTAGACTAACATGAAAATAGCATAGTAAACAGTAACCATTTGTATTGAGGCAACACTGCCTCTATGCAGTACAACATTGACCCAATATTGTACAACATTGCCCCAATATTATTACAACATTGCCCCAATATTATTACAACATTACCCCAATATTTTAAAACACTGCCCCAATATTGTTACAACATTGCCCCAATATTGTTACAACATTGCCCCAATATTTTAAAACACTACCCCAATATTGTTACAACATTGCCCCAATATTATTACAACATTGCCCCAATATTATTACAACATTACCCCAATATTTTAAAACATTGCCCCAATATTATAACAACATTGCCCCAGTTTTGTACAACATTGCCCCAATATTATTACAACATTGCCCCAATATTTTAAAACACTGCCCCAATATTGTTACAACATTGCCCCAATATTATTACAACATTGCCCCAATATTATTACAACATTACCCCAATATTTTAAAACATTGCCCCAATATTATAACAACATTGCCCCAGTTTTGTACAACATTGCCCCAATATTATTACAACATTGCCCCAATATTGTAAAACATTGCCCCTGTATTGTACAGCATTGCCCCAATATTATTACAACATTGCCTTTATATTCTACAACATTGCCCCAGTTTTGTACAACATTGCCCCAATATTATTACAACACTGCCCCAATATGGTAGAACATTGCCCCAATATGGTACAACATTGCCCCAATATGGTACAACATTACCCCAATATTGCACAACATAGGAGCAATGTGAATCACCAGTAATAGTAGTTTATCTATGGCAGTATCATGGTTGATCATCGAAGAGAAAGTTATTGTGGATCCGTGGAAGATTAAGTAATATTCACACTGAATCATGTAAGGCCCCACCATAAGCTTTTCTCTGGGCTATGGTAGATCATAGAAGAGATGAGAGTGTAGGTCTCATGACCTCTAGAGGTCAATGTCAAAGGCAATAGTTACGATGAATCTTCAGGACAACTAGGGCATATAGTGAGCAATTTACGCTATGGTTTGAGAGAGTAAATGCATGCTATTGTATAGGGTAACTTACGAGTTATCGGACGGTTCCACATTTTCGATCATATAAGAAAAATTAGGTACGAAATGATTTATTTATTAACTTTTATTTTAATTGGTATCCATGATACTTAATGGTCATAATGGATACATGGATAATATATAACTTAAAATACAAATTAAAATAAAAGTTAAATAATAAATGTTAAATACTTTTTTCATATATGATCGAAAATGTGGAACCGTTCAATAATTCGAAACTTACCCTACACTTCACATCTTGTGGTTGTGAAAAAATAAATCAAATTCTTGATTGTTTTCTAATATATTTAAGAAGGACAATGTTTTTCCAATTATATATTCGATGGCTAAAGTTGTATTTATTTATTTCAATAGAGTTCAATTGCAATGAATTAGTAGAGATGTTTCAAAATTGTGTGCTTATTGTGCTAAAATGCTAACAACAGTATTATGCAAACCAAAGAAAATAAAAAGTATTAATTCAAGCATTAGCATTCAAAAATAATGCAATTAAAATATAACGTTACTATAAATATACAAGTACCATTTACCAACACACTACAGTGTAATAATAATGATGTAAATACATTAAAATGCTTACCTCACTCAGCAGTGCTTTCTTCTAATTCTCTTTTCACTTTCTATAGAAAAGAGCGGAAATTTGTCTGCAAGATAATTTGGCTTTAGTTTCTCCACCAAAGTTGGAGATGAGAGCAATTTTACTGAGAGCTGCTCTCATGTAGGAGAGATGCTCTCTATCTTGAGAGCTACTCTCATGGAGGAGAGATGCTCTCTATCTTGAGAGCTACTCTCATGGAGGAGAGATGCTCTCTATCTTGAGAGCTACTCTCATGGAGGAGAGATGCTCTCTATCTTGAGAGCTGCTCTCATGGAGGAGAGATGCTCTCTATCTTGAGAGCTACTCTCATTATTATAAGTTATTTTCACAATTCATAAGTTAGCATAATTCTACCATCCATTTTATAATTATAAATCTAAAGTCATATTATCATGTTTCATTTTTAAATAATTAAAATAATCAATAAAAGTTATGAAAATTTAAAAAAACGTTTCTATTTTTTCAGAGCGTGTAATTTTTTTGTATTTAATTAAACAATACACTTTTTGTATTAATAGTTATTCTACCACATAATAGTATTATTACCATATAATAATTACCATATATAATATTATTATTACCATATAATACCATATAATGTACATATATCTATAAAGCTGCAATGAAATATTGCATCTTAATATGTTCTGCTATACATCATTAAAATACTTTAACTGGGGTAATATCCGCGTTATCGAAGGACTCCACATTTCCGATCAAAAGGAGAATGAAAAGAATATAATAATTACTATCATTTATCTCATTATTCAAAATCGTATCCATGATACCTGCATTGTATCTATGGATACAAAATTATTAAAATACAAATAAAATTCATAATCATAATAACCGATCGACCTACTACATAGATATAGTAACGTCTACGGGATTCCCATATTAACAACATTGAATGCTATTTTTTGTTTCTAGCTTTCGAATAGAAAGATATCCATTCATCATCAGGACAGGAAGAAAGCTTGAAAAAGCTTCAATTTGAAAGCTTGAAACAAAAAAGCCTTCACCGTTGAGTGTAAATAACCTCTTGTTAATATAATAACGTTGTTGACAAATTACTACTCCTGCTTTTATCTTAATATGATCGCATGTTCAGATCAATTATACACTATCAATGCAATGAATTAGATTCTTTTTTACGCAATTGAAATCAAATGGGATATTATACATAGTAGTGTTATTAGAGTATATAGAAGCACCTTATAATGACTATGACCTAATTGGGTAAGCTCTAACCAAGTGTAAGGTCACGTTTAGAGGAGATGGGGCATAACTAGTTTGTTTTCCTAACCTTGCCCCCCCCCCCCAAATTAATAATGGGAGAGATAAAAGTCAAAACAACCTCCAGGAGAGAAGGGTTAACGTTTAGTAACTTTTAGGGTTGAGTTGAGTCTCACCGCATGCCATATATTTTAATGTCTCGTTTATGTAAATACTTGGAATTGATCATTTATTCTTATTGATTCGTGGGATTCCTTATTCTACCTTTTAATTGTTCATTATTTTTACCATGTTTATCTTTTTTTTACGCTACTTGCAGTTTTAGAGGATAGCGTTATGCTCTACAACTACGAGGTCTTAGATATTTGTGTTAGGTAGACTCGTATGCTTCATTTACTATCACCTCTTCATTTTCCTCTCAGATTTTTTTGTTAGGTCGGTTCGTAGAGTTTCACTTATTATCACCTCTTCATTTCCCTCTCGCATCCGTGAGTGATATTCCTTGGCTAATTTCACGGAGTAGCTCTTCTGCATCCATGAGCTTCATCACCGACTGGTGGTAGGTCATGGAGCAACTTTTCATTCTGACTGCTTCTTCCAGTCCCTTGTACTTACTGTTCCTCCCTTCCTAAAGTTGATTAAAATGTGACGAAATATTAATTTATGAAGGTGACTGAATACACTAAATATTTACAACTTTGCTTTCCTTAGGATTTCTTATCGTTGAATAAAAAGTACCTTTTTAAAATTTAATTGTGCTTTAAGTTTTAATGAGACAGAGTTTATATTTAAACATATTGTTGTATGTTTTATTATTGTTAAACTGTGTATGAACATTGAAAAACATTTTGTTTGGAATGAATCCTTATATTAATTATTAACCTTTTTTTTCATATGGTCGAAAATTTGGAACCATCCGGTAATTCGGATCTAACCCTATTTGTATTTATCTTTTTTTCATTTATTTTTATAGAACTTATTTAATAATTTAAGTTTCTTTAGTTCCATGCATTTTCCAACATATTGGTTTTTCTTTTCCGACGATGGATTTTAAATTAAAAATGTTCTGAAAATTACACCATTAAAATGATTTAATAGAAAAATATTTATTAGAAAAAGAATGACAATATAATTTTTTGTTCGGTTACTCGATATCATCCAATAATAGAGTATTTACCCCATGATAAGATAATGCAATGGTTATGATATTTATCATACCTTCCTCTTACACCTTCCTCTTACACCTTCCTCTTATACCTTCCTCTTACACCTTCCTCTTACACTTTCCTCTCATACCTTCCTCTTACACCTTCCTCTTATACCTTCCTCTTACACCTTCCTCTTACACTTTCCTCTCATACCTTCCTCTTACACCTTCCTCTTACACTTTCCTCTCATACCTTCCTCTTACACCTTCCTCTCATACCTTCCTCTCATACCTTCCTCTTACACCTTCCTCTCATACCTTCCTCTCATACCTTCCTCTTATACCTTCCTCTCATACCTTCCTCTTATACCTTCCTCTCATACCTTCCTCTTATACCTTCCTCTTATACATTCCTCTTATACCTTCCTCTTATACCTTCCTCTCATACCTTCCTCTCATACCTTCCTCTTATACATTCCTCTTATACCTTCCTCTCATATCTTCCTCTCATACCTTCCTCTCATATCTTCCTCTCATATCTTCCTCTCATACCTTCCTCTCATACCTTCCTCTTATACCTTCCTCTCATACCTTCCTCTTATACCTTCCTCTTATACATTCCTCTTATACCTTCCTCTCACACCTTCCTCTCATACCTTCCTCTCATACCTTCCTCTCATACCTTCCTCTCATACCTCCCTCTTACACCTTCCTCTCATACCTTCCCTCTTTTATTAAATTCCTAACAATGCGTGTAAAGCAAGAGTCTAATTATCAAGAAAGTGACTTGACTCATGAGTCAGATATATATGAGTCAAAGGTTGTCTTGTGACCCAAAGAGTACAGTGACTATGACTAGTACCCCCCTAGCCACCTAGTTATAACCTCTCTCTATTTCACCTAGCTACGTATGCACGTTGTTAACTCGTTCACGCAGCGGTGGGAAGGTGCGGGCAGTTGCGTAACTCTTTGACATCTTGTTACGCGTGTAACCGGTACAGTAACTTTTTGCGACTCTTTTTCACTATGGGAAACTTATGAGAAATGAAAATCAAGGGCAGTGCATTGGCCCATTAACAGATGACCTGCCGAAAAACAGCCGCTATTTCGATACCATTTTGCATAGCAATGAAAATTAAGAAGGTATTTCTATTACATTGGTAGGTGGAACTTGTCAGATATACTTTTCGTTTTATCTATTGACAGGATTTTGAATATAAAGATTCTGAATTGGTTATTTTTTGCTGTTACTGTTAACCCTTGTTGGAGGCTACAATTAATCTTTAAGATAGAAACCTTTTCAAGAAAGAATATGTTAAAGAAATAACTTTATAATTTTAATTTATGAAGTCTAATTTAATTTGAGAAGTACTTTGGGTGTTTTAAAATCTGGATTCATTCACGCTTCTTATTGCCAGAATATGATTATATTGAATAAATTGAAACAATATTTGATGTTCTTTTAAGGTCCTCCACAGAGGATGTTGGGCATTAAAGAGTTAAATTAACTTCACCTGTTGATATCACCGAAGTTGATAGTACAGGTAATAAAATGTAATGTAAAAAACAATGGTACTACTTCCAATGCATGAACTGCACACTACTGCACTACTGATAATACCTTGACTATTCCTTCAATCAAATCAATCAATTGCATCAATCAAATCAGAGTAATAGTAGCCACTTAATTATCCTTACCTATCAATCATTATCAATCGGGTGTGTCCAATAGCATTAATTGGCTGCTCTCACCATATTATTATATAACCATTATTATATGTATCAATATCATCTTATCACTATTATTATGTCCATATCTCACTCTATGCAGACACTGACTTACTTATTTATTAAAGGGAGGAGAGAGCAAGAAAGGTGTTTGTTTTCAACTAAATAGGTTAATCAATTGGCTTGTATAGTTTATACAGTCTGGTCCTATTTACTGTACTCTTAATAGTTACAGGGTGCACTATACACTAAATAGGGACAAATTATGATTGAGTGATTATATATAAAATATATCCTATAAATAGAAGCGAGAATTATATACCTTCTCAGTCATATTTCATGATAATCTAATAGCTTATTCATTCATATTGTTGAATACTTACAAAACATTGGGTAGTTGTAAGAAAGTAGTTTATTGCTATTAAAGTATAAGTCGAATGAAACGGCGAATCTTCGTGAGAAAATAATATAAAATAATTGTTTTAATGTACATTATATTCTCGTATCTGGACAGATTTTTCAGGAATTCTACGAGTGTGAAAATCACTGTAACTTTAACTGCTCACCATTGGAACTATAACGTACGTAAATTGTTATAACGTAAATTGTTATAACGTAAATTGTTATAACGAACGTACATTGTTATAACGTAAATTGTTATAACGTAAATTGTTATAACGAACGTACATTGTTATAACGTAAATTGTTATAACGTGTGAATGCATATAATTTATTAGTGAATTTAGATATAACATGATTTAAATGATAAAGAACGTTTATCTACAATAATTTTGTATACTCGTATGTAATAAAATAATGTATTTAAATAGTAAATAATAAATGACTGCATTATACCCTCACACTCATTTTCTTACTAATAATGTATCGTATTAATCGGTGATGAAATCAATCCTGAAATTTAAACATTTTATCGATTGGGTAAGTTCCGAGTTATTGGACTGTTCCACATTTGGAAAAAAAATGTGGAACAAAACATTTACCCTAATAAAATATTAACTAATATTTATCATCAATATTGGTTGATATTTATCATCAATATTAGTTGATATTTATCATCAATATTAGTTGATATTTATCATCAATATTGGTTGATATTTATCATCAATATTAGTTGATATTTATCATCAATATTAGTTGATATTTATCATCAATATTAGTTGATATTTATCATCAATATTAGTTAATATTTATCATCAATATTAGTTAATATTTATCATCAATATTAGTTGATATTTATCATCAATATTAGTTAATATTTATCATCAATATTAGTTAATATTTATGATCAATATTAGCTAATATTTATCATTAATATTAGTTAATATTTATGATCAATATTAGTTAATATTTATCATCAATATTAGTTAATATTTATCTTCAATATTAGTTAATATTTATCATCAATATTAGTTAATATTTATCATCAATGTTAGCTAATATTTATCATCAATATTAGTTAATATTTATCATCAATGTTAGCTAATATTTATCATCAATATTAGTTAATATTTATCATCAATGTTAGCTAATATTTATCATCAATATTAGTTAATATTTATCGGTTAATTACGCTTTATCATACAAATAGAAAGGACTTTACCGTAGCAAACTTTACCTTCCGTCTACCGGAAACGCTAGCGAAAGTGTCCGATAACATCGCTAGAAACCAATGTTTGTGCGTGTCACCGTACGTACGTGTGTGACAAATAAGTAACGATACCACTGATTTAGTCAAGCTAAATAAATAGGGAAGTATGCTAAGTTTCGAATTCATTGACGGTGAATTTGATCCATTCTTCAGAAACGATGTAAACAAATGACGTCACACAGAGTACTCTCAAATATTAAAAGTATTATTAGTTGAATATTATAAGTGAATAGTGTGTAAAACATGATAAAAACACAGTTATGTTTATGTTAATTTCCCTCAAAATGCACATCTAACTGAATAATAGCACATTCCTTTTTCACACATAGAGTAATTTCGGATGTCCCAATATCGTAATTAGTATACTTCTCTCGATTTATTTACTCTGGGTACATTGGAGTACTGTTTATAAAATAAATATTCAAATTTTGAATATAAAAGTTTTGAATATAAAAGTTTTGACTATAAAAGTTTTGAATATATTTAAGCATTGAAACCAATTATGTTAGGCAGATAATAAGATAAATCAACACACTGTAACTCTTGTCAAACATTGCTCAAACTACTCTGAAACAACCACCAATAGTTGTAAATAAAGTGCACTGTGAAGGGTTAAAACAACCACCAATAGTTGTAAATAAAGTGCACAGTGAAGGGTTAAAACAACCACCAATAGTTGTTAATAAAGTGCACTGTGAAGGGTTAAAACAACCACCAATAGTTGTTAATAAAGTGCACAGTGAAGAGTTAAAACAACCACCAATAGTTGTAAATAAAGTGCACAGTGAAGGGTTAAATACCTTATGATTGGTGTTCAAGATATCACTGCCTCTCTTTACAGATAGTTAAACTGTTACTTCTTCTCACAATTATCTAACATGTACCTACCCACACTCTGAGAAGAGTATGTTCTTGACATATTACTAATTGGTGAACATATTGCCTTGTGGTGATATGCTGGTAATTAATTTCAATAACGGCATATCTCAAAAATGTTCATTTTTCACTGGACGAGTTTTCAATTTTATTCATCAGTTTAAATTAATCATAACTTCATGCATTGAGTTTAAATGAACTTTTCATATATAAAAAATATGTAAAAAAAGGTAATTTCTGAACAAGATGGTGTACGTAACTTAAAATTTGCGATATTTGAGTTATTGAGAGAATTAACTAGGAATTAAAATTATTTGTATCTGTGATATAAATTTATAATTGAATTGAATTTATTTATTGTGAAATATATATATTTTTTTTAATTTTCTTACATAGGTATGTTGTATTTTTTAATAAATTTTATAATAAAGGTACTTTTCCCCCGATAGTACATGCGAATGATGGTAGGGTGCACCAAAATGTCATGAGAGGTGTTAACAAGTTTCAAATACAATAAATGTAGATACTCTACAGTCTGAGAAGAGTGTGATCTTTGGAACAATTTACTGAATGTTCTTACCTCCTAATGGTGTGAAGAATGTAGAGAGAAATTAAAGGTAATTTATATTATAATGGTGGTGCACTTTAGTTATTAATTACTTTATTAAAGCTTCATGTCGTTTTTATTACTAATTATTGTGAATTTAACTCTGAAATAAAGTGTTGATTTAATTTGAAATTTCTTTTTGAAGGTTAGATTTTTAGTTAACAGAAAAAAGAAAACCATACATGAAAATATTTCATCTTTGAATGCAGCAAAATACATTATTTATTTGATGATTTTCCTATTGTTTATTTGCCAAGCTAATTAATTAATATGACACCCTTTGAACCTATTACGACATACTAATAATATGTTGACATCAGTATTGTAACTGATAAAGCGTATCTACAATGACACAATGAATAGATACTCTTGTCACCTAATAAATAAAGTGAAATGGTAGGCAAGAGAGTTGGTTAGAATGTGTATGGTATGTTCTACCAAACACTTGTATGGTATGTTCTACCAAACACTTGTATGGTATGTTCTACCAAACACTTGTATGGTATGTTCTACCAAACACTTGTATGGTATGTTCTACCAAACACTTGTATGGTATGTTCTACCAAGCACTTGTATGGTATGTTCTACCAAACACTTGTATGGTATGTTCTGCCAAACATATGTATGGTATGTTCTACCAAACATATGTATGGTACTACACAATCTAATCTAAAATTTGTTGGCAAATATACTTGAAGGATCAGATCTATATTTTGTGTCCTGTATAAGGTTGTAGGTTATCTTTATTTGTCTCCATCTTCTTCTTCGTTTCTTCCTGTAACTATTTCCCATCTTCGTGACTAAATAATTACACTTTAGAGCTTTTGTTTATTCATTTATTTGATCTACTCTCAACCTTGATATTCCTATTTCCATTGTCACAAATGGTGATATGCTCAAGGGATATTTATATATTTAGTAAATCATTTATCGTGAACTCATTTTTATCTTTAGTTTGTCCTTTTATTTTTAGTAGAAAATTTTAGTAGATCTTATTTTATTTAGTAACTTTTATTATATATTTTCCAGTTAGTACAGGGTGATTCAAAAACAACAGACCCATTTCATTTGTTAATAAAATATAAAAACTAATAAACCTAGAATATTGTGACAAAATTATTTGAAAAGAGAATATTTGGTAGTTTTCTCTTTTCTTAGGTTTTAAAATGTTCTAAATGATAGCCACAGCTTACCATACAATGACCCGCTTTTTTTTTTTCTCCGGGATATTTCCTATCACCTCCAAAACTTCATGCGAAGGTAGAAGATTCTTCATTGATGTTTTTCAGTACCTGTGTGTTGTTCTGCATCATAACATACACGCACGTATTTAAAATATCCTCTCAAAGAAAATCATTTGATATTAGATCAGACATGAATCCAAATCGAGAGATAAAACACTTTCAAAACGTATTTCAAAAGAATGAGAGTCCCGATCTTGTGGGCGGTAACTCCATTCTGTTGTAACAATAATTTGAGTTTAAAATCTTCAATGATTGATGATAAAATTCTTAAATCAAATCTTTAATATCTCTCACTAATCAAAGTGCAAGTTGTAATTTCGATCATTATTTAAATGTAGTCAACTCAGTATCAGAAAACTTTTTTATTTATGGGGCCGAAATTTTAGAAAATGAACACATTGATTTTTTATGTCCAATGTCCATTTCGATTTTGCGACTAGTTTTTAAGAAAATGGAGAATTTGGTTTATTTCTATTCATTTTTAAGTAGAAAATTCACATTTTAAAAGAGAGCTAAAACATAATATTTGGCCCAAAACATAAATAGGTAAATAATAGTCAAAAATATAAATACCGCCTTGTCCCCTTGACCAGAGGGTGGGTTGTGTTGCCTCTAAACCACAAAAAGTTGAAACATAAAAGTGCACTATTTAACATTCCTTTTGAAACCAAAAAATCATGATTTTTGACCCCGACCCACCCTTATTTGGGTGTTCTCGTAGCCTCATTAAAATTTGGGACATGAAAGGCCACTACCTAAAGACTCTTTTCCAGCAAAAAAGAATAATTTTCACCAAATTTGATGAGTTGATCCCATAATAATGATTGTAGACCAGTATTGAGTGCATTGTGCCACACTAAATAGTATATATACATATGTATAGCGCTAGTGGAAGAAAAAGTTTTTCTTTAATCTTTCGTTACATTGAACCTATAAATTTTACAGATAACTTAAATCACATGTAAGAAATACACAAGCAAAGAGCATACAGAGACTAAAAAACTGTATCTATTTGATTCAATGCCTGCAGACTGTATCTAATATGTAGATACCGTGCCTGCAGACTGTATCTAATAGATACCGTGCCTGCAGACTGTATCTAATAGATACCGTGCCTGCAGACTGTATCTAATAGATACCGTGCCTGTAGAATGTATCTAATAGATACCGTGCCTGTAGACTGTATCCATTAGATACCGTGCCTGCAGACTGTATCTATTAGATACCGTGCCTGTAGACTGTATCTAATAGATACCGTGCCTGCAGACTGTATCTCAGATACAATCTACTCGTCACCCCCCATTTCTTTTCCTCTATATTATTCGTAACACAGTCAGAATATTTCTAGTCGTTGGATCACTAGTCAATCAGCATTGAAATCTCTATGACATTTTATCTCACCCAGTCTAAACTTTAGTGTGGACAGCATGTGGTGGAAAGGGGGAATTTACCCCCCCCCCTTTCTAACACCAGTGGTTATAGGCTGATTTACTAGTTATTGGACGATTCCACTCTTTCTGTCCTATGAGAAAAAATATAACAATTATTGTAATGAAAATTTATCATAATTGTTATATTCATGAAAACTACAGATATCTATGCCAATTAAAATAAAAGTTAATTCATTATTAAATATGTTTTTCTTATATGATCGAAAAAGTGAATCCATCCGATAATAAAAACATTTATTGTGAAGCATAATACAAGAAACAAAAGCCTATATAATAGTAGGGATACTTTCAGGATACATTGCATTCAAAATAAAATTATACATTGTATACAATTCACTCGTGTTAATAAGAGAATGAAAGAAAAGCTAGTAATATAAAGAGTTATTATAGTTATCACTTATGTCCATTTTTATAATAAGATGATTGGTACATATTTTGATATTGATAGGAATTTCCTTGAACAGAATGTAGAGTGATCACCTAGCAAAGGTAAGTCCCCTATTACATAGAAGAGGATCATTGTAAGATCTAGTATTGACAGAGAGGTGATTTGGTATATCAATATTTAGTCATTTTTAATTAAAAGTACTCAGAAGGAAATTATGAAAAAACATAACATTCAGAATTCTATGTTTAGAGAAGGTACCCCTTGTATGTGCCAAATAATCACCATCATAAGAATGCGCAACACTCTCTTGCAGCAGAAACATAGGCTGCAAGTAGAAAGTATGAAAAATGCTCAAATAAAATACAAACAATAATGGTCCTAAATTTGATACTTGAGGGATGCCGATAATAATTTAACGCTCCTGACTGCTGATGTATCCAATTCCAACACATTGTCTCCTTCCTTCTAAATAGCTACACAGAAACAGACATGGCACACTGCATGTATTCCGTAGATTAACATCTTATTGAACCGAGAACTAACCATATTGGGAATAAAATAGAAAATACAAAACTGAAAAATGTGAATATAGAATTGAAAAAAATGGATGAGAAATTGTAATTTAGATAGTATCATGTACCCATTAAGTACATAGTATCATGTACCCATTAAGTACATGATATCATGTACCCATTAAGTACATAGTATCATGTACCCATTAAGTACATTATATCTTGTGCCCATTAAGTACATTATATCATGTACCCATTAAGTACATAGTATCATGTACCCATTAAGTACATTATATCATGTGCCCATTAAGTACATAGTATCATGTACCCATTAAGTACATTATATCATGTACCCATTAAGTACATAGTATCATGTACCCATTAAGTACATTATATCATGTGCCCATTAAGTACATTATATCATGTACCCATTAAGTACAATATATCATGTACCCATTAAGTACAATATATCATGTACCCATTAAGTACATTATATCATGTACCCATTAAGTACATTATATCATGTACCCATTAAGTACATTATATCTTGTGCCCATTAAGTACATAGTATCATGTACCCATTAAGTACATTATATCATGTGCCCATTAAGTACATTATATCATGTACCCATTAAGTACATTATATCATGTACCCATTAAGTACATTATATCATGTGCCCATTAAGTACATAGTATCATGTACCCATTAAGTACATTATATCATGTGCCCATTAAGTACATTATATCATGTACCCATTAAGTACAATATATCATGTACCCATTAAGTACAATATATCATGTACCCATTAAGTACATTATATCATGTACCCATTAAGTACATCATATCATGTACAATTAAGTACATTATATCATGTACCCATTAAGTACATCATATCATGTACCATTAAGTACATAATATCATGTACCCATTAAGTACAATGTACCATGTGTATATATAAGAAATCTTTCTCCACAATCTTTACTAACTACACATTCAAAAATGAGAAAAAATTTCCTACCCATTTAAATTGTACCATTAGATATCTTTTTATTTAATAGTTAGATTTTAGAGTTACATATCAGAGTTACATTTCAGAGTTACATTTTAGAGTTACATTTCAGAGTTACATTTCAGAGTTACATTTCAGAGTTACATTTCAGAGTTACATTTCAGAGTTAGTGACAGAAGTGCAATTGCACTTAATTTACTGCCAATGTCAGATATAATCAAAAAGAATCACATTATAATAGGTCTCTTTATATCGAACTTCCTCAAAGATTCTAATTGCAATTTAAGATGTCATTTAATAGGGTAAAGTACCAATTACGGGATGGGAACGATTTACCGTTTGATATTCAAACATTATGCCAACTAGTGTACGCGTGCTGACAATCATAGCAGTATTTTTTATATATCAATTTTATGGACATGTTAATAGTTTAATTTACATAATAATTATTGTCCCTGGCTTCGCTTTTACTCCAATATTTAAGACTGAATGAAATAAGATTTAATTTAGTTATCGAAACCATTTATTGAACTAATATCAGAATAATTTCATTTCCTTTCTACCAGCTGCTTGTCAAGCCTATTATGAAGACAGATTTATATTATAATATTATAAAGAAACATGCAATGTGTAGATTGAAGGGAATTTGTTTTATTTGATAAATAAATTAGTTTTTGACAAACTAACGGTAATTGAGTATTTTTTAATTTAATTTCAGTAATTTATGTTTTAATGCAGCAGGTGATGTTTGGTTTGTTGGTTGATTTTTTTTATAATAAACCAACAAGGTGCGAAAAAAATTAAGATATTGACAAAAATAGTTAAAATATTTTTAAAAGTTATTATAATTTTTTTTCAAAAATTATTACAATATTTTTTTAAATTATTGTAATATTTTTCTTTAAATTATTACAATATTTTTAAAAATTATTACAATATTTTTTTTAAATTGTTGCAATATTTTTCAAAAATTACTACACTATTTTTAAAGAATTATTACAATATTTTTTTTAAATTGTTGTAATATTTTTAAAAAATTACTACAATATTTTTACAAAATTATTACAATATTTTTTTTAATTATTACAATATTTTTTTTTAATTATTACAATATTTTTTTTTAATTATTACAATATTTTTTTTTAATTATTACAATATTTTTTTTTAATTATTACAATAGTTTTTTTAATTATTACAATATTTTTTTTTAATTATTACAATAGTTTTTTTAAATTGTTACAATATTTTTTTAAATAAATAAAAATATTTTATAAAAATAAATAAAATATTTAAGCATATTGAATAAAATTAAATTGATTAGTCTTACTCTACATAACTACATGATTACTTCATCAAAAAACTTGCGAATTTTCAGTTCAACTCTTCAGGTTTTTTGATCATTACGCAATTCCATGTGTTGATTCCAGTTAGAGGTATTCAATAGGTAGGTAGTTTTTTACTACGTACGCTTGCTTTGTTCACACCATTTCGATACGAGTCTGACCTTGCTCCCACCAGTCGGTTATGTCAGAAAGGGCACCAGTGTCATCCTCTGAGTTATTATTAATTTAGAACAAAGCTTTTAAATGTCACATCCAAAAGAAGAGAATTTCTGAAGCGTAGATACATCTAAATTCAATGAAATTTTAATGTGTTAATTTGTCTCTGTAGTATAGATACAACATATTTATTATAGTTTCAAAGAATATTTTTGTTCTCTGTATCATAGATTCATCTGTAAATTATTTAAATTGAAATTCAGTTTATCCTTCAGCTAAAAAATGAATAAATCTGTTTCAGCTAAAAGTTTTGGAGAATTTAAATTTTAGAGTTTCTCGAGGAATCGGTTAATAAACATCACAACATCAATTTTTAACCGAATAATGTACTCTGATTTAACCGTTTGTAGACCCTAACAAAATTATAATTATATATGGTAATAAAATTATAGATCGATACTTATTTGATAAATCAATAGAAATATTTAAAGGTGTATTTAATGAATATTAGTAACAATAATGGTAAAAGTGTTCCCTAATGATATTCCTATAATGTACCTTAGGAATATTCAGAGGACATTGCCCAATAGTAACACTATTCCTTATTGGTATTCCTTAAATATTCATTATCCGATATCTCAATTAGATGTGATGAAGGAATATTCCAACATTGTCAATTTATAGCCACAGAATAAGCAAATAGCAATAAACTATGTTCGCATATAACCCTGCTCATGACATTGACTGTAGTCCTTGTGTGTTCACCTTGAAAAACAACCCAAATCGTGATGTCAAATATAAATACCCACAATCCGAACCCGGTGAGTCTGGTTCTGTTGTTTACATTCTTCGTAGTCGAAGTCACGCGTTCGTTTTCCGACAAAAGGTTCTTTTAGACCATCCCTCTGATCCCGGAACAAACGAGACAATCCCTTTTAGGAACACATCCATATCCTTTTGTTTGGTAGGATGTGCCACATGGGAACAAGAACTTGCTCCTAAAATGTGTCCTCAAGATTGCTATTTTGATTTCCATCAAAGTTAACCTATTGATATTAATAAAGAAATACGATACACAGGGTGATTCATTTAGATTTGACAAAATTTGACAGATCGCATAAAAGCCAAAAATATAACTTTTTTCAAGAAATAACAATATGTTCAAAAATGCTTAGTTATCGAGATTTTGATACTCTGATTCTAGGGTAATTTTTAACATACATAGGGAATTTCCACGAAAACCTAAATTATCAAAATTGTTTAGTTTTCTAGATAATGACTGTTACCGCAGTTCCAATCAATATCAATATTCTCATTAGTTTTTAAAGGCATGAATTTTACCTTCTAATTTTGGCTAAACATTGGAACGGTAGTTAATGTTTGTATCTTTGGTTGTCTCTAATAGTTCAATTTAGTTCTCCGTCTAGTAGAGTTGTGGCTATGCTGCTACTCTTAATTTGTGGCTAATCGCTAGGTTCTGAAAGATTTAGTTTTTAATTTTTCTTATTGTTTTTCAGTTCAATAGACTTTTCTTTCAAGTCGGTTTCAATAAAGATTTAATTGTATAATGGCTCAATAGTAAATGATTTCAGAATACTTAAAGTTCAAAATTAATGTTTATTTTCGATTAGTCATCAACTAAATTCTAAAACTTAGTTCAATTTTTCTGTTTTTGTTAATAGTTCTAGTGTTGATAGTTTAATTCGTAGTCGTCCTTTCATCCATTCACATTAGATTTTCTTGAAATAGCATAAACTTTACTATTAGTATTTATTTTCTCCAATATTTACAGATGCAAAAATATGCAACATTTTCCATTTAATAAACTTTTTAAGTGAATTGTCTGCTTTATAACCTGCAACATAGGTACGGGACAGTGAATCCTAGTGATATAAATAATAGAGCGAAAAATCTCTAACAATGACTTTTAGAGTTTTAATTGACTATACTTCGTTTTCAACAGATAGTTATTAGTGTAAAATAAACATAATATACAATTATTGTACAGTTAATAGAATTATAATAGTTACTAAGGTCTGCAAGGTATAATTTTCCACAATTAACCATCTGTTAGGAACATAAAGACTTGTCAATATCTAGGTAGGAATCCTTTTAAAACTTTAAAAGTCTGTTTCTTGAAAACTAACCTGTTTTGATAATTTTAGGTTTTCGTGAAACAATGTAAAGTTTCATTCAAATTCCTTATGTATGGTAAAAAATTACCCTAAAATGAGGATATCAATATCTTGAAACGAAACAGTTTTGAACATTTTGTTATTCGTGAAAAAAGCAAGCTGTCAAATTTTATCGGATCTAAAAAAAACACCCTGTATGATGATAAAGCAAATGAGAAACTCAATTATTGGTTTAATATATGATATAACTCATAGTTAGATCATTATATTAGTACCTAAAGGTAGCTATTAAATAGAGTAACTGTATTATAATGATATAGCACGCTTTTCATTCTCACTCATCTACTATCACTGCATAACAACCATTAGAAAGATCACTGAGCAAATCAAATGAAATCGCACTCTATGGATGAACTTTCAAATTATTGAGTAAGAGCAGATGATTGATAGGGAACACGCCATGGAGTGATAGGAGGTACTGATAGTGATAGGAGGTACTGATAGTGATAGGAGATACTGATAGAGATAGGAGGTGCTGATAGTGATAGGAGGTACTGATAGTGATAGGAGGTACTGATAGTGATAGGAGGTACTGATAGTGATAGGAGGTACTGATAGTGATAGGAGGTACTGATAGAGATAGGAGGTACTGATAGAGATAGGAGGTACTGATAGTGATAGGAGGTACTGATAGTGATAGGAGGTACTGATAGTGATAGGAGGTACTGATAGTGATAGGAGGTGCTGATAGTGATAGGAGGTACTGATAGTGATAGGAGGTACTGATAGTGATAGGTGGTACTGATAGTGATAGGAGGTACTGATAGTGATAGGAGGTACTGATAGAGATAGGAGGTACTGATAGAGATAGGAGGTACTGATAGAGATAGGAGGTGCTGATAGTGATAGGAGGTACTGATAGTGATAGGAGGTACTGATAGTGATAGGAGGTACTGATAGAGATAGGAGGTGCTGATAGTGATAGGAGGTGCTGATAGTGATAGGAGGTACTGATAGTGATAGGAGGTACTGATAGTGATAGGAGGTACTGATAGTGATAGGAGGTACTGATAGTGATAGGAGGTGCTGATAGTGATAGGAGGTGCTGATAGTGATAGGAGGTGCTGATAGTGATAGGAGGTACTGATAGTGATAGGAGGTACTGATAGTGATAGGAGGTACTGATAGTGATAGGTGGTACTGATAGTGATAGGTGGTACTGATAGTGATAGGAGGTACTGATAGTGATAGGAGGTACTGATAGAGATAGGAGGTACTGATAGAGATAGGAGGTGCTGATAGTGATAGGAGGTGCTGATAGTGATAGGAGGTACTGATAGTGATAGGAGGTACTGATAGTGATAGGAGGTACTGATAGTGATAGGAAGTACTGATAGTGATAGGAAGTACTGATAGTGATAGGAAGTACTGATAGTGATAGGAGGTACTGATAGTGATAGGAAGTACTGATAGTGATAGGAGGTACTGATAGTGATAGGAGGTACTGATAGTGATAGGAGGTACTGATAGTGATAGGAAGTACTGATAGTGATAGGAAGTACTGATAGTGATAGGAAGTACTGATCGTGATAAGAGGTACTGATAGTGATAGGAAGTACTGATAGTGATAGGAAGTACTGATCGTGATCAGAGGTACTGATAGTGATAGGAAGTACTGATAGTGATAGGAAGTACTGATCGTGATAAGAGGTACTGATCGTGATAAGAGGTACTGATAGTGATAGGAAGTACTGATAGTGATAGGAAGTACTGATCGTGATAGGAAGTACTGATCGTGATAAGAGGTACTGATAGTGATAGGAAGTACTGATCGTGATAAGAGGTACTGATCGTGATAAGAGGTACTGATAGTGATAGGAAGTACTGATAGTGATAGGAAGTACTGATCGTGATAAGAGGTACTGATAGTGATAGGAAGTAAACACTATACATTTTTTTTAAATTACACCAAATTTTTTGATTATCCGGCCATCTCGATTTTCTTAACCATTTTTCATATCCGTTTTTGAAATCCAGATTTTTTATTTTTATGCATTTTGTTCTCTAGCGTATTGTTATCGGTTAACAATAACTGACTGTGAAGAAATATATTTACAAAATTATCGGGAATTTTGTTTATCCCAGATTTTTTTAATTTAGATTATTATTTTATATTTTGTAATCCCGAATATTTTTGTTATCCGTATTCATAACCCGTTTTTTTTTTGTTATCCGGACATTTATTTTAGACATGGAACTAAATCGAAAATTGACTATTTAAAGTGCAGTCTTGCAACCAAAAGTCAAAGACACACTGTGTATTAGTATACAGGGTGATACTGTTTTTATATATATTTAATTTCTATTGCTAAATCACGATATTATTGGTGCATTTCAATGTAATAACTTACAAGTTAGTAATTTGCAGTAAAGTACCGTGAATGTTAGTTGTTTGAAAGTTTTTCGCCATGAATTATCGTAGCTAACTACGGGAAAAACGTTATACGCAAAAACCGCATTTCAAAGTTACGTACTTATCGTAGAGAGTTGAGAAAATGTACATTGTAAAAACTATTAGTATTATTAGATGAAGATTTAAAGTATTGAAAGTAGAAATGTAGGGTAAGTTTCGAGTTATCGGACTGTTTCACATTTCCGATGTTTACCTCTCTATTTTCATTATTATGTATCATTTCTAAAGTAATTGGGTTGTGATAATATGCGTTTAAAATCATAGATCTTAGGAATAGCATAGACGTAACGAAATACAATGGTATCGAATACTATTTACCGCTAATTTAGAACGATTCAATACTGTTTAATTCTCTCCGTCTATAGTATTTTCAGGATCTATGATTTTAAATGCATATTATCACAACCCTAGTAATCATTTATAATTTACGAATTCAATTTCATATTAATGGAAAAATATTGTCTTTTAAAAAAGAAATAATAATAATAATAATATAATACATATATATAAAAAAACGATACATTCTTTTGCTATTCTATTAAACTCTTCAAAAATATATAGATGCCAGAGATATTAAAAAAAATACTATATAATTATACTACAAAATTCCCTTGTTATTATATTTCATCATTCATTGGAACTAAATAATATAACAATTATAAATAATCGATTACGATAAATAAATATTAATTTATAGGTAGAGCAAAATATCAATTTATTAATAATGAATGATTCATCCATCAGTTCACCACAAGCATCTTCATTCAAGATAAAGTAAAGTATCTATCTAACTCTGAGAGATTTCTTTACTCAGTTTCAAAATAGCTATAAAAAGTGACTAAAGTTTTTGGTCATTTTGCGCTAGGTATTTTAGTGGAAAGTGACAACCCCCTACTGCCCAGAGAGATGAGGCAACTTAACCTACCACTCACCTCTGTCAAAATATGGGCGAGGAAACAACCAGTGTTGGTGTCTAGGTACGAACTGTGATGTAAAATGTTATACCTGGAGAGAGGGAACTACGTCAACTGGAGAGAGGGAAAAAGGTAAGAAGAGGGCAGATGTTAAAAGAGGGGAGAAGCTACCAGAGGGGAGAGGCTAAAAGAGGGGAGATGGTAAAAGAGGAGAGATGATAAAAGAGGGGAGATGGTAAAAGAGGGGAGATGGTAAAAGAGGGGAGATAGTAAAAGAGGGGAGAGGCTACAAGAGGGGAGAGGCTAAAAGAGGGGAGATGATAAAAGAGGAGTGATGATAAAAGGGGGTAGATGGTAAAAGAGGGGAGATGGTAAAAGATGAGAGATGATAAAAGAGGAGTGATGATAAAAGAGGGGAGATGGTAAAAGAGGGCAGATGTTAAAAGAGGGGAGAAGCTACAAGAGGGGAGAGGCTAAAAGAGGGGAGATGGTAAGAGAGGGGAGATGGTAAAAGAGGAGAGATGATAAAAGAGGGGAGATGGTAAAAGAGGGGAGATGGTAAAAGAGGGGAGATGACAAACGAGGGGAGATGGTAAAAGAGGGGAGATGATAAAAAAGGGGAGATGATAAAAAAGGGGAGATGATAAAAGAGGGGAGATGGTAAAAGAGGGGAGATGGTAAAAGAGGGGAGATGGTAAAAGAGGGGAGATGGTAAAAGAGAGGAGATGGTAAAAGAGGAGAGATGATAAAAGAGGGGAGATGGTAAAAGAGGGGAGATGGTAAAAGAGAGGAGATGGTAAAAGGGGAGAGATGATAAAAGAGGGGAGATGGTAAAAGAGGGGAGATGGTAAAAGAGAGGAGATGGTAAAAGAGAGGAGATACTAAAAGAGAGGAGAGGCTAAAAGAGGGGAGATGATAAAAGAGGAGACAGGCTAAATTTAGTGAAGGAAATTATAATATGGAAAAGTAATAAAATTCAAAATAGCAAAATAATAAAAAGTATAAGAGAGAAATAATAAACTGATAGAGGATTGGGAAAATTGAAGGAAATTACGAGAAATAAATCAAATGTAATTAAAATAAATGTGATGATAAAGTTGACAATTAATAGAATTATCAAAATATTGTATAATTCATTGTAAAATATAGCCAGTAATTGGTAACACTTCAATTGTTCATTGAGTTTAAGTGTTAGAAATCTGTAAGCAGTTCTAACCGTTATTATACATCGTCAAACTGGATAATTATCTCAGGTAATTACCATTAGAAACAGGTAGAAAACACGCTAACATTGAAACTTATAAATAAAATACTATGGGGTTAGTTACGAGTTGTCGAACAGCCCCACATTTTCGAACATTTGACCAAATACTATTATTATTAATAAACAAAGTTGAATTATAATTATTGTATATTTTGTACACGATCGAAAAGCTGGGAACGTCCGATAACTCCAAACAGAACCTATGTCCTATCTGAAAGTTAGAATGAATTAAATATAACCTCTCTGCCCCGAATTGATTTGAGAGTAAGAACGAGTCTTTATGACATTCTTGCACTATACAAGTGAAGAAAGAATAGTAAACCATTTTTTTTATATTCATTAAAGAAAACAATTGTGCTTCAATAATGTTAATTGTACACAATACACATGTGTGAAAGAGTTATTTTTCATACATGTATGAAAAAGTTATTTTTCATACATGTATGAAAGAGTTATTTTTCATACATGTATGAAAGAGTTATTTTTGATACATGTATGAAAGAGTTATTTTTTTAATTTAGTTAACTAAAAAGGGTAAAATACTCCACTAAGAAAGGAGACATATGTATATTGTATATGTATGTCGCCATAGGACATAAAGGGTTATATCTATTTACAGTCAATACAAATAATATTCCACTAGGGATGAACTCTTACGGTGAAGAACATTCATACAATATCTATTTACAGTCAATACAAATAATATTCCACTAGGGATGAACTCTTACGGTGAAGAACATTCATACAATATCTATTTACAGTCAATACAAATAATATTCCACTAGGGATGAACTCTTACGGTGAAGAACATTCATACAATATCTATTTACAGTCAATACAAATAATATTCCACTAGGGATGAACTCTTACGGTGAAGAACATTCATACAATATCTATTTACAGTCAATACAAATAATATTCCACTAGGGATGAACTCTTACGGTGAAGAACATTCATACAATATCTATTTACAGTCAATACAAATAATATTCCACTAGGGATGAACTCTTACGGTGAAGAACATTCATACAATATCTATTTACAGTCAATACAAATAATATTCCACTAGGGATGAACTCTTATGGTGAAGAACATTCATACAATATCTATTTACTGTCTATACAAATAATATTCCACTAGGGATGAACTCTTACGGTGTAGAACATTCATACAATATCTATGTACAGTCAATACAAATAATATTCCACTTGGGATGAACTCTTACGGTGAAGAACATTCATACAATATCTATTTACAGTCAATACAAATAATATTCCACTAGGGATGAACTCTTACGGTGAAGAACATTCATACAATATCTATTTACAGTCAATACAAATAATATTCCACTAGGGATGAACTCTTACGGTGAAGAACATTCATACAATATCTATTTATAGTCAATACAAATAATATTCCACTTGGGATGAACTCTTACGGTGAAGAACATTCATACAATATCTATTTACAGTCAATACAAATAATATTCCACTAGGTATGAACTCTTACGGTGAAGAACATTCATACAATATCTATTTACAGTCAATACAAATAATATTCCACTAGGGATGAACTCTTACGGTGAAGAACATTCATACAATATCTATTTACAGTCAATACAAATAATATTCCACTAGGGATGAACTCTTACGGAGAAGAACATTCATACAATATCTATTTACAGTCAATAATAATTAACTAAATGTGTAAATAATATCGAAAATAAGCTGACGAAATCGTCCACGTTTGTCATTGAGTGTTTCATAGATTTAAAATATAATAAATATATATATTTGAAACCGAAATATTTTAAACACTCATATATGTACCTATTTCACTTTTTTTATACAATCCATTTAATTTTTTTTCTTTATTTAAATCACAAGTGTGTAACAGTTCACAATAATTCACTGTGAGGTTTATATGCACCGACTGAGAGAGAGAGAGACACCTAACGTGTTGCCTCTGTGACAACCTGTGATGAAATGAACACTGAGGTAGAAGGTGAGTAATGGTGAGTACGGTGGAGAGTGAGAGTGAAGGTGGAGAGTAAGAGTGAGAAGTGAGAGTGAAGGTGGATAGAACATATCTGAAGTGGTACCGGTTGATTTGCCGAAAATTAATTCGCCGAAACCAAATTCACTGAACCCTAATTCGCCGACCCGGTTTATCCTAATACGAATTTGCCGAAAACAGATTCGCCGAAATGAGGATTCGCCGAAACTTATTTAAAACAAAATGTAAAATTACACAAAAGTTACAAAAATGAAACAACGAAATAATAACTCTTAATAGCACTAAATGGTCCTTTTATCTGTCTATTCGTACTAATTCCTACTTTACTACACATCCTAACTTTTTTACCAATCCTTACCTTGCTATCGTAAGTAAACACATTTTAAAAATGTTCTAATTTTGACTCAATTTTAGAATATCTAATTAGTGTACTGTATACACTCTTGCTTTCAAATAAGTTCTCATTATTATATTTCATGTTGTTTTAAAATTGTTAGTCATGAATAACTTTACAATTAGTTTATGTTTATATGTTCTCAATATACCTCAGGTTTCAACGATTGTATCACTTGCATGAATGATTTTGCTTGAGTTAAAAACATTGATTTCGATCTACATTTTATTAGTAATGCCATATACTTATTAAGTATTTATTACTAGTGTACTTCCCCATCAAAATTAATAAGTAAAAGAAAAGAATATATGTAGAAAAACTTATGTAGAAAAATATATATATATATTAAAAACACATAAAAAAACCTTTATGTAAAAAAACAATTATTTAAAAATAGATTTATGTGGATGTAAAAAAATTGTGTATAAAAAATTTATGTTAAAAAATTTATGTTAAAAAATATTATGCAAAAAAATATGTAAAAAAAGTATGCTAAAAAGTTATATTAAAAAAAGTTATATAAAAAGAATTTGTGTCAAAAAAATTAGTGTCAAAAAATTTTGTAAAAAAAAATTGTGTAGGGTTGTAACGGGATTTTAGACTTGCTATAACTCTTAACAGATTATCAAAATAGATGCAGAAAAAGTAAGCAAAATAAACTGCGTTTTTAGAAATTTTCTAGCTCTGATAGTTTGTAAAATAAACTAATTTGAAAATGAGTTTCCTTTTTTTTGCGCCACCCTGTATATAGACGCTCCGCTAAATGGGACCAATTTTCGGAGCGTCTATATATAGTTAGGCCTCTCGGAATGGGTTAAATATGCATTCGACATATAACCTTTTCGGTAAATTATATGGATCTTTCCCATTTAACATCTATAATGTTTGAGTAATTTAAATCCCATATTTAATTTAAATTAATTTTTTCTTATGTATTTTTGTCCATACAATCCGAAAATCTTAACCATTTCTTGTAGAACTTAGACATTTTGAGATATGAGTTATTTATTTCCTATGCATTACTGAAGGGCTACCGCTCCCGCTACAGCAGAATGTAGTGGCAGCGCTACAGCGCTACTTTCCAAAAAATTATCATATATGCTGTAAAATTGTATTTAATATATTTACGGCCACGTACAGTGTAGAAATTAATTGTTGATCCCCTGAAAAAAGATTACACGCAAGGATAGGGGCAAATACAAAATAGCTACGAGACATAACTGTCCTTGATCAAGAGAGAACTCAAGAGGAAACCATTGGAAACTAGTGATGGAGTTTCTAAGAGTCTGTGTGGAAAAACTTGCCTCTGCAGAATACTGAAACTAATTGCCTCTTATGTTTCACCTGTTACCAGGCCTCTTTCGAAATATTCACCCAAGGTTACTATGGGTGGAGAAGTATCTTAAGACTGTTTACCAAACAGTACTCTACAAAGACAAAATGCGTGAAAACTATCGACGGTCCTGACCATGATGGGCTAAAACTTGGCACCCTCATGCCTCACCACATCGCCAACGTCAACATGGAAGTGGAGGTGTGATAATCTGGGCTGGGACCATTGGAAATAAACTGGTTGGATCTTCCAGGATTCCAGAAGGAGTGAAAATAAATTCTGCTAATTATATTAACTTATGGAATTGTGGATTTGTTCATTGGCTGAAAAGGAAACCGGCTGCATCAAAAAAAGTTATTTTCCTACATGACAACGCTCCTTCTAACTCTACTAAGGTAACGGTGAATTTCTTTAGTAGTAATAAGTTCGTCAAGGACAAGTTGATGGTATAGCCCAGTCTCTATCTAGATTCAAACCCAATTGAAGAACTTCAGTCCATCCTGAAGAAGAATGTGTATGTGCGAAGACATCAGTTCTCGTCGAAAGATGAGCTCTGCAAGGATACTGAAGACTCTTGGAAGACGATAACGTCTGATTCAATTCAGAAATTTACAGATTTGATGGATAAGCGCCTTTTAAAATTGGTGGAAAAGAGGGGAAATCAAACCGGATATTGATATGAAATTAACAGTTAAACTACACGTGAACGTTATCGCTAAAAAAATTACAAAAGTTATTTAAAACGTTTATTTGCGTATTTTTAGTGTTATGCTTGGCACACTGAAAATGAGTAACTTTTTGTAAAATGATTGTAGCATCCGAAATAATAATTGAATTACTTTCAATTATTTTTAAAGTTACTCGCAAAGTGTATGCACATTTCCTGAAATTTCCAAGAATAACCATTGAGTTAAACCCATTTTATTGCAATAAACACATCTGCACAAAAACGTAAAACGATGTGTAAGTTGATCGTATTAGGCGGTTTTGTCTTAATATCAAATATTCACATTGCATATCATTATTATGGTCGTACTATGAATCATTGTTTGAATATCAGTTGGTCGTACGTCGCGGATATGTCTGAATATCACTTTCAACTGATTAGCTATCTAGGGTCGCGCACTTGTATAAACTTTTCCTCAGATAACTTTAATATTTTTTATTTAAAAAGAAGCGGCAGCGCTGTAGCGTGAAAAACCTCTAGCGCTTCTGAAAAAAGTAGCGGCGCTTCTGCTACCGCTACATTAGCACGGAACTAGCGGCGTGCCGCTGCCGATACACTTACTCAATAAGAAGCGCCGCTATTAGCGCGCGCTACAAGTAGCGGCGCTGGCCTACCTCTGTCCATCATGAAGTGTGCAGTACAACAAACTAGCGGAAACCACAAACTATATTACAGTTTCATTTTAAAAAATCTATATTGTTTGAGAAATTTTAATGAAAACACGAGTTTTTTCAAAGTTCTCAATCCTTCAGTAAAAGTACATAAGAAAAAATTAATTTAAATTAAATTTGGTGGGGTCGGCAAATGGGAAAGGTCAAATTATAAACAAATTCACATTGCGGTAAATTTGTCCTTCCGCTAATTCGTATTTCGATGAAACCATTTTCGGCAAATTTGGGATTTGGCGAACACGTATTCAGAGAATCCGGTTCGGAAATTAGTTTTCAGTAAATTTGGTTTTAGCAAATTCGTTTTCGGAAAAGTAGGTATGTGTATGAAATGTTGATAATTCATATAAACAGTAATTTAGATTATATTTGTCTATTTTAATTATAAATATTCTAATTTATTCTTCATTCAAAACTAGAGGTAGATATATAGCAATTACATTTATTCAGCGTAAAATATGCTTCAGTCTCTCTTGTAATCGAATCATAGAAAACTATGAAAATTTTCTTTCATTTGCTATTAAATGGATAACTGAGGTAAAATAGTCATATTATATTTCAAAACCACTACACATCCAAAAGAGTCTATAGTTCATCTAATAATATGTGTTTATTTTAATTGATAAATGTTACAGATAAGTTTGTAATATTATTTTTTCTAAATCATTAAATGTAAATTTAATCCAGCGGGAATTACAAATTTCTTTTCTTTTGAAAATGAAATGATGAAAAAGTTATATTTTATCATAAAATTCCCTCCATTCACATCCCAATCTCCCCATCTAATCACTCCACTCACTCCCCTCTCTCCCTCTCTCTCTCTTTCACATCATCACTTCATTCACCTCCCTCTCTTCCCTCTCATCTCCCATGGTGCCCCCCCCCCCCACTCCACAATGTGGCCAGAAGTGGCTAATTAATCAGGTTTTTTACCTGCTTAAGTCCCACTGGAGGAGCTAATGCCTCTAAATTTATAAATTCTATTGGCCTTAACACCTAAAGAAATGAAAAGAAATGAATCTTGAATGGCAATGATTTAGTGAAGAAAAACACATATTCTAGACTAATTACTGTAAATTTCTCCCACTTGCTTATGCATTGGCCTGCAGTTGTGAAATTGTGAAGAATGTGCATTTCTAAATAATACAGTTATGTAATTCAATTGTTTTTTATATGAAATATTTTAACATAATATGACAGATGAACATAAATTACTTAATGATATGTAATATTTCGGCGTGAATCACTACATTTTCAGAGTAAATAGTGTTTTCATTAGTTAACATAAGTTGTATTGAGCATCCGATAGATGGCGCTTTATTTCATTAACATTTACAAAATAATAGTAAATCTTCGAGGATTAGAATTTTTTAGTCGAATTTGAGAAATAAGTATTCTAAATGAGCTATAAAAGCGACATCTAGTATTATAATTAGTATGAGTGAACTTACGGGAAGTTTTAAGTTCAACATTACCGCAGTAAAGAATTCAATCAACTCATTAGTGTTTCTTGTGTTAATTGCTTGTGAACGACAGCATTTATTCAGAAGAAAGGTAGAGTGTTGATAAAGAAAAGGACTATTTACTTCTCATACCTGCATTGTATGTGGAGTGTGTAGATAGGTGTTCTATTGGTGATGACATGCAGACACTTTATGTATTGGTTAGGGGTGATTGCATTAGCAGAGGGGGTGAGGAATGTAAAGGGAGATTGGGTTTCAATTGAGGAAACATGGGGAGATGAGGGTAACTATAGAGTGGTAGAGGGTAATGTAGAGTAAGTAGAGGGTATGGGTATGTATAATAATAGAGGCCAATAAATTTTTTGGCAAACAGATTTTTGATGTGAAGATTGTATCTTTGAAACAAGAGTAAATTGTTTTTAGAATACAAGGGACCGACCTTTCCCATGGTAGGACTCATCTTTGCCTTCTCTCTTTCTCATTCTTTCTTCTATCGGTCCATATTTGTATACTGTTCATTTATACAAACAGAGAAGTTAGATAATGAAAAAAAAACATAGTAAATAGAGAGTAAATGAGGGGAAAAAGAGGACGATATATGAGTTATTAAATACCTGTACATACAGTCTCCCTTACTGTATATATAGTGTATCACTGTACATACAGTCTCTTACTCTAAACTATACAGTCTCTCACTGTAAATATAGTCTCGCACAGTAAATATAGTCTCTCTCTGTAGGTCCATAAAGTTGTTGACATCATCAACCTTGATTTCACGAAGGCATTCGACAATTCACTAATGGCGAGAACAGCCGCTATTGGTGTGGGTGGTCGAGTCCTGCAATGGATCAGGTCATGTATAACTAACAGGCGACAAAGAGTGGTGGTCAATGGCGTGGTCTCTGTGTGGAACTTTCTAACCAGCAAGGTTCCCCAGGGCTCAGTCCTTGGTTCTGTGCTCTTTACTATTTACATTAACATCTTTAACGTAGTACTCGTCAGTAAGGTAGATTACTGTATGTTGGAGCCCAAATAATACCCACAGATGTATAGTACAGAAGGAGCTTGGAGTGATGATCACCAGCGATCTCAAGTTCTCTCGACAGTGCCTGGAAGCTGAGAGTATAGAGCAAACAAGATTCTAGGGTATATCAAGAGGCAATATAGATCAAGAGAGACAGTCCATTGATAAAACTCCTATGCAATTTACGGTCAAGTTCTAATCACCAACGTTGCGGGGAGATATCGAGCAGCTGGATATCTGGTCGAATCCAAGAGATACAGACGTATCCGAACCAAGGTATACGGACGTCAGGTAAGAAGACCTGGGCCACTTCACGCTTGAGCAGCAACGTTTGAGATGTCAACTCATTGAGACTTTTAAGATGACTCGATATATAAGTCGAGTTGATACCGAGGACTATTTTTCGCTGTTTATGAACCCCACCCGCAACCACGGGTGGAAGGTGGTTCTGACTAAGTTCACAGCTGCTCAGCTGGAGAACTTCATGTTGTTAATGTTTGAAACAGATATCCAGAAATTGTTGTTAGTAACCTGACTGTTGAGTGTTGACACATTCAAAAGGCGTCCTAACAAAATACTCGATGAGCTACCTTACTGATCCTGACTGTAGTGCTGTTATTCATACATGGGAGAAATAAAGTTTCGGAGTGTGACAATGTAGAACTATGGCGCCTTTCCGTGGCGAGAGAGATCAAGTCCCCTCTATTTATAGTCTCTGTTTGAGTGCTGTCTACGGGCAGATACTGTAGACAGAGTGACTTTTGAGGATGTTTACTGACCAATACCAGGTTAATAGTTGTGTGCCGATAATTGCCTCCGAATCCTATTTTCGTTCCTGTTTGGCGTTTTCCCGTTTCCAGGAGCATAGGCATTGACACCAAGTGTGGAAAATGTAAGAGACCATCCTCCGTTGTGAATTAAACGTCGGTTGCACAGGTGACTATGCAGGAGCCTTCTTTGGATGCGCAATTTATGCCTTTTGAAAGTTCATTGATCTCCCTCTAGTAGTGTACATACAATCTCTTTATCTCAGTAAATATTGTGCATCACTGTAGATACAGTATATCTACCTGTACATACTCCCTAAACATACAGAATATCTACCTGTACATACAGAATCTCTAACTGCACAGTGAACAAACAATCTATACCTGTGCATACAGTTTCTCTAACTGTACATACAGTTTCTCTCACTGTACATCTGTACATAGTTTCTCTCACTGTACATACAGTTTCTCTCAGTGTACATACAATTAATTTCTCTTACTGTACATACAGTCTCTCTGCATGTACATTGTTTATTCGAGCAATTGTTTATTGAGCAATTATATTCGAGCAATTATCTATCGAGCAATTCTTTTCGAGTAATTTACCGGCTACCACTTCGGACCTCATGAGGCTGAGCGTTTGCTCTTTTTGTGAGCTCTCTCTCAAATTTGAGAGTCGGGCCACAAACCTCGTGAGGTACAAGAAGGTCATTGGGGACGAGAAGGTCATCTCACCCCCAGATACTACCCACTTCTGTAGTGGCTATGGAGGTAGCGTCAGGAGCCATGGATGTAAACGGCAACGTATTCAAAAACGTTGCGAAAAGTGGCAGGACAAAAATCCGTCCTGACACAGCGAGGAGGAAGAGTTGGTGACTCCCTCGTTGAGAGGCAAACCAGCCTACGCTCCAACAGCTTCGTAGCGAGAAAAGAGTACTGTCTTTTTCTGGTGCCAAGATGGGCAGGATCGTCTAGGTATCTAGGAGTTCCAAAAACTGAATATAGACAAAACAATACCCTGATTGTCTCATTTGGAGAATGTTCGGAAAAGGATGCTCTTCAACGTAGACAAGTGTAAAGAACTTCATGTTAGTCTTAGAAACGCTGAAGATGCCTACTGGCTACTTTAAACCCAAATAAGACCCACATATGTTCAGAAGGATCTTGGAGTTATGATCACCATGGATATTTAGTAGTTCTCTCGACAGTGCCTGCAGCTGAGAGTAGAGCAAAGAAGATCCTGATGTACATCAAGTGGAAATTCAGATACCGAATCTGAGAAAGTCCTCACTCTGTACAACACTCTGGTAAAACATCTTCAGGAGTTTTACTGTCCATTTCTGGTCACCGACGCTTTAAGCAGATATCCATCGGTTGGATCGGGAGCAAGTGAGGGTGACCAAACTTATACCTGAAAAACGACTTCGGTTAGAAGACATGTGCTTCTTCACGCTTGAGCTGAAATGTTTGACAGGGCAACTCATTGAAACCTGTAAGATCCTTCAAGGAATTTGTCATGATGATCTCGAAGACTATTTTTCACTGGGTGTGAACTCAACCCGCAACCACGCGGGTGGAAAGTGGTTCCGCCTAGTGTCATTACTATTCAACTGCAGAAATTCATGCTGGTAAAAATCTGTAACAGATTGCCATAAGATGTTCTCAGTTGTCTGTCTGTTTACACATTCAAAAGACATCTTGGCAGGATACTCAGTGAGCAGGAATACTGAGTTGTCATGCGCTTTACTGATCTTGAGTGTAGCCTTGTGAAACCCTATGTGGTTCCAATGTAATCGTTCCCCAAGATATTAGTTGTGTTAACCATACTTGGATGCAATCAAGTTTTCGAGTATTAAACTGGTCAGAAATTCAACAGTTGTCACGATGGTTCCTTGACTTGATGTGAGTCGATCAACCTACTTACAGAACTCTGGCGCCTTTCCGTATCGAGAGAGATCAAGTCACATCCATTTATTATCTTTGTCTGAGTGCTGCCTTCGGGAAGATCATGTAGACAAGGACAAGACCAGGTTGACAATTGTGAGCCGATAATTGCCACCGAATTCTATTTTCGCGCCTGTGTGGATTGCTTTCCTTCCCAGGGGCGCAAATATGGGGTCGGAATACATAGGCACCAAGTGGGGAGAATGAGAGAGAGTTTATGCTCCGTTTTAAATTAAACGTCGAGTGCACAGCTGGCTGTGCACAGGGGTCTTCCTTGGATGGACAATTTATGCCTCTTGACTCCTTGTGACATGCAGTCCTCCCTCACTGTACATACAGTCTCTCTCACTGAACATATAGTCTCTACATGTACATATAGTCTCTCTCACTGTATGTACAGTCTCTTCCTGTACATACATACAGTCTCTCTCACTGTACATACAGTCTCTCTCACTGTACATACATACAGTCTCTCTCACTGTACATACATACAGTCTCTCTCACTGTACATACAGTCTCTCTCACTGTACATACAGTCTCTCTCACTGTACATACAGTCTCTCTCACTGTACATACAGTCTCTCTCACTGTACATATAGTTTCTACATGTACATATAGTCTCTCTCACTGTATGTACAGTCTCTTCCTGTACAACATACAGTCTCTCTCACTGTGCATGCATACAGTCTCTCTCACTGTGCATACATACAGTCTCTCTCACTGTACATACATACAGTCTCCCTCACTGTACATACAGTCTCTACATGTACATATAGTCTCTCTCGCTGTATGTACAGTCTCTTCCTGTACATACATACAGTCTCTCCCTAAGGAGTTCTTCGCTTATGTCAATAGCAGGAAGCCCACCAGAAGCTCCATCGGACCAATCAGGACAACCCAAGGTATGTTGGCAACTTCGGATGCCGACATCGTCGCCGAACTCAACAGTTATTTCGTCAGTGTCTTCACCAGGGAGGATGCTCTTGGCACCCCTGACCCCGTAGTCTACTACGAGGGACGAATGCCACTGACTGAGATTGTTTGTACTGTTGAGGAGGTAGTGGACAAACTTGGCAAGCTGGACCCTAACAAGGCAGCTGGTCCTGATGGATTCTTACCGACAGTGATGAAGAACGTGAAGGATGGTTTGGCGGCACATCTGCAACAGATCTTCAATGTCTCTTTGGAGTCGGGCGAGGTCGCCGACGACATGAGGATCGCAGATGTGACCCCAATCTTCAAGACAGGTGAGACCACTAACAGTAGTAACTACAGACCGATTAGTTTAACATCGGTTCCTGGAAAGCTGCTAGAATCCATCATCAAGGATAGGATTGTGGATCACCTGGAAGAACACCAGCTCATAGGAAAGAGTCAGCATGGCTTTCTTCGCGGGAAGTCATGCCTGGCAAATTTACTAGAGTTCTTCTACTACGTTCTTCAGGAGCATGACAAATCCAAAGCTGTTGACATCGTCTACCTTGATTTCAAGAAGGCATTTGACAAGGTACCTCACAAGAGGTTAATGGCGAAAATAGCAGCTATTGGTGTGGGTGGTCGAGTTCTACAATGGATCAGGTCATGGCTAAATAACAGACGACAAAGAGTGGTGGTCAATGGCGTGGCCTCTGTGTGGAGCTCCGTAACCAGCGGGGTTCCCCAGGGCTCAGTCCTTGGTCCTCTGCTCTTTATTATTTACATAAATGACCTTGACGTAGGACTCGTCAGTAGGGTATCCAAGTTTGCTGATGACACCAAGATTGGCATCAATGCTGCAAGTCCAGAAGCCATCGGACAACTCCAACTTGATCTTTTCAAGATCGGAGAATGGTCGGAAAAGTGGCAGATGCCCTTCAATGTGGACAAGTGTAGAGTACTTCATGCTGGTCGTAGGAACGCTGAAGCTGTCTACACGCTACTTGGAGCCCAAATAGGACCCACTGATGTACAGAAGGACCTTGGAGTTATGATCACCAGGGATCTCAAGTTCTCTCGATAGTGCCTGGAAGCTGAGAAGAGAGCAAACAAGATCCTAGGGTACATCAAGAGGCAATTCAGATACAGAAACAGAGAGACAGTCCTCACCCTGTACAACTCTCTTGTAAGACCTCTTTTGGAGTTTGCGGTCCAGTTCTGGTCACCGACGTTGCGAGCAGATGTCCAGCGGTTGGAACGGGTACAAGCGAGGGCGACTAAACTTGTACCTGTAATCCGATCCAAGGGATACGCACGTCGGTTAGAAGACCTGGGCCTCTTCACGCTTGAGCAGCGACGTTTGAGGGGTCAACTCATTGAGACTTTTAAGATCCTTCGAGGGATAAGTCGAGTTAATCCCGAAGACTACTTTTCGCTGTGTGTGAACCCCACCCGCAACCACGGGTGGAAGGTGGTTCCGCCTCGGTTCACCACTGCTCAGCTGGAGAACTTCATGCTGGTAAAGATCTGTAATGTCTGGAACAGACTGCCAGAAAATGTTGTCAGCAGCCTGACTGTTGACACATTCAAAAGGCGACCTGACAGGATACTCAGTGAGCTGGCTTACTGAGCTGTCAAGCGCCTCCATGACTTGACCTCGGAGTTGAGATGAGAGTCTTAGCTATCTTTTCTGATAGCACTCTTACTTCAACTCCAACCAACCAACTAAGAGAAAACCTGGCGCCTTTCCGTGGCTAGAGAGATCAGGTCACACCCTGCGTTCTGTCACCGTCTCAAGGACTGTCTTTGGGCGGCCCCTGTGAAGGTGGCAGTGATTGGCGGGTTTGACTGACCAAGTCCAGGATAAAACTTGGAGCTAATGATTGTACCCAAACTTTGCTCCTACGCCTGATGGAGGTTCTTTCTTTGTCAGGTTTAGGAGTACGGTTTGGAGTGCTTAGGTTCCAAGTGGGAAGTGATGGAGAGAGATTCACCTTGCTCCGTTGTTAACCCAACGTCGAGCGCACAGCTGGCTGTGCACAGGGGCCATCCTTGGATGGGCATATTGTGCCTTTTGATGGTCCCTTTATCCTTGTGACTCCTTGTGACTCTCACTGTACATACAGTCTCTCTCACTGTACATGCAGTCTCTCTCACTGTACATACAGTCTCTCTCACTGTACATGCAGTCTCTCTCACTGTACATACAGTCTCTCTCACTTTACATACAGTCTCTCTCACTGTACATGCAGTCTCTCTCACTGTACATACAGTCTCTCTCACTGTACATGCAGTCTCTCTCACTGTGCATGCAGTCTCTCTCACTGTACATGCAGTCTCTCTCACTGTACATACAGTCTCTCTCACTGTACATACAGTCTCTCTCACTGTACATGCAGTCTCTCTCACTGTACATACAGTCTCTCTCACTGTACATGCAGTCTCTCTCACTGTACATGCAGTCTCTCTCACTGTACATACAGTCTCTCTCACTGTACATGCAGTCTCTCTCACTGTACATACAGTCTCTCTCACTGTACATATAGGCTCTACCTATACATAGAGTATCTCAGGGAGCTCCCATGTCTCCTATATTTCTATTTACTTCTCTCCTCATCTCTTATAACAACAGTTACTCACAGACATTTCTCCCATATATTGATTTGAAGGACCGTAGACCTTTTTAATGGGGCCTTTGGATGTGCAGTAGAACTGAGCATCACAACTACTCATTAGTGAGCTATGTGCTGTAGATAGGGAGCATCACAACTACTCATTAGTGAGCTATGTGCTGTAGATATAGAGCATCACAACTACTCATTAGTGCGCTATGTGCTGTAGATAGAGAGCATCACAACTACTCATTAGTGCGCTATGTGCTGTAGATAGAGAGCATCACAACTACTCATTAGTGAGCTATGTGCTGTAGATAGGGAGCATCACAACTACTCATTAGTGAGCTATGTGCAGTAGATAGAGAGCATCACAACTACTCATTAGTGAGCTATGTGCTGTAGATAGGGAGCATCACAACTACTCATTAGTGAGCTATGTGCAGTAGATAGGGAGCATCACAACTACTTATTAGTGCGCTATGTGCATACATTTAATGTGAGTTATTATAATATTATTATTTATAATTTTATTATTAAATCTATTACCATGAAATTAATTCATTTTGTTAATAAAACTGCATAATCAATTATCAATTATTGTCGTATCATTAGATCCATAGAATATTTTTCTAATTGAATTTAAAGGCATTTTGAAATTGTTGTAGATTGCAAATAATTATAAACCATTTCATTTTATATTATTGCACTAATACTCAGCAGTTAATAGCAAATGCATATAGGAGAAACACCGCAGTACTCGGACACTGGGTCTTAGTTTTGGTCGTGAACCAATCCGACCTAATATTAATTTTGATTGATCTTTCATGACAAAATATTATGCTAACATCCACTTTGCGAGTACTGCGAGGCTGTTTGAGTGTCTGGTTACTGTAGCATTATCCTAATTTATCATCCGAAGAAAAATCTACGTATTTCGACACCCCGCCTAGCACGTGACGGCACAAACACACAAACACACGCACACTCCCCTCACTAGCGAACATTAACAACAACACGTCAACAAACAAAGTGCGAAAACAGCTGAGTGGTAAGTCAGGATAACCTGTGCCTTGGTGTTTGGTCTCACTAGTCAATAGGCAGGGGTTAGAAGAGGAAATAGGGTAAGTTACGAATTGTTGGTCGGTTTCCCATCTTCGATCATATAAGAAAAACGATATAATACTTATTGTTCAATTTTTATTTTAATAGGTATCCATGATTATGAATACCTATTAAAATTAAATAATGATCGTTTTTCTTATATGATCGAAGATATGAGACCGATTGACAATTCGTAACTTATTCTACAACAAGATGACTCGTGCCGAGATGTAGTGTCAGAGTGATAAAAGTCCGCGGCAACATCTCGTTAGTTTCTAGTCAGTATGGGCTGGTATGTGGAGAAGTGAGGAGTGCGTAGCTCTCACTGTGCTCTGTGTTATATAGTAACTCTCAGTGGGAAGACATTGCATGGGAGTACTGTGAGGTGGTACAGATAAAAGGTAACTCTCATGGATTAGTATTGCCAGCAAATTATAAATATCTATTATTCGGAATAATCCTGGTCCTTCCTAGGGTAAGTTCCGGGTTATTGGACTGTCCCACGTTTTCGATCATATTAATAACTATATACCTATTAATTATAATTTAACTCGTTATTTTACAATAATGCGTCAAATTATAATATACTTTTATTTACATGATCGAAAATGTGGAACCGTCCGATATCTCAGAACTTACCCTAGCTAGCAATGTGCTGTAAGTATTTGTCATAAGTTAACGGTAGAAGACATCAGGCTTTTAGTGGTAGGTAAGGTAGGCGTATTTCTACGTGACTACCGTACCTAATGTAGGCACTACACGTACCTACGTATTGCAGTCACGTGTTAAAAGTTTTCCCACAAATAAGGGGGTGGTGGAATCCTTATTTGATTAAATATCCCCCACTTAATTTATGGCCTGCAACTTTCTGCTCCAGATTGAAAAATGTTAGCAATTTAGTAAAGTTTTTAGAGGGAGAATGATTGCAAACGGGAAACTAACTTTAAATCAATAACAAAGTAATAAACGAGTGCGATAAAGGCAGGCTAATTTATGTATTCCAGTACAGTTACGTATTTTCGTACAGTTACGTATTTCCGTACAGTTACGTATTTCCCTACAGTTACGTATTTCCGTACAGTTACGTATTCTCTTACAGTTACTTATCCCCGCAAAGTTAATTATTACATAAACCCGTAAAATCACGTATTCCTGTTCAGTTACGTATTCCTCTGCAGTTACGTATTCCTCTGCAGTTACGTATTCCTCTACAGTTACGTATTCTCTACAGTTACGTATTTCTCTGCAGTTACGTATTCCTCTACAGTTACGTATTCTCTACAGTTACGTATTTCTCTGCAGTTACGTATTCCTCTACAGTTACGTATTTCTCTAAAGTTACGTATTTCTCTACAGTTACGTATTCCTCTGCAGTTACGTATTCCTCTACAGTTACGTATTTCTCTGCAGTTACGTATTCCTCTACAGTTACGTATTTCTCTACAGTTACGTATTTCTCTGCAGTTACGTATTCCTCTACAGTTACGTATTTCTCTACAGTCACGTATTTCTCTACAGTCACGTATTTCTCTACAGTTACGTATTTCTCTGCAGTTACGTATTTCTCTACAGTTACGTATTTCTCTACAGTTACGTATTCCTCTACAGTTACGTATTTCTCTACAGTTACGTATTCCTCTACAGTTACGTATTTCTCTACAGTTACGTATTCCTCTACAGTTACGTATTCTCTACAGTTACGTATACTCTAACATAACACTAACTTTGTAATAGAAAACACCACCCCCGTGAAACATCACATTCACGGGTTATTTCATTGAAAATTGTATCTTTATTAAAATAAGTGTTAAAAGGATTAAAGTAAACACCCACTATGACACGTTCTACCAATCTGTCAGTATATTTATAATATAAGTAACAAATGAACGGAACAGCGCACTGGTCGACTACCTAACTTACCGTTCACGTTAATTGTAAGCTATGTGTTCTATTAATCAAAATTGATCAAAAGTTCTTCCCTAATTTAAAAAAATGTTATACTATATCCTATAATTTGGGAATGAATAAACGAGACAACCTATAACCTAAATTGTAAATCTAAAAGTCTGTTAAACTTTAGAATACGGGTAGGCCTACCAAATTTTTGCAATTTGAATAAAGCTGACTAAGCATTTTAATTTTTATTCCAAACACTTACCCAAGCATTCTATGCTACATAAGAAAAAACTAGTGCGCACGGTTAACTTGGCCCTAATTGAGTAATTATTCCAGAGTTTCTAATTAAAGAGCTTTCGTGTTTTGGTATTTTTTGAGAGCGTTTGGCTCCAGAAGTGTAGCAATTAGGAGATACGGTGCTCTTTATTCTGCCTCGTACAATATAGTGCTGTCAGAATCGCCCAGACAGACATTTCATCTGGTTAATTCGGTAGAAGTTGTGTAATGTGACAGGTGAGAGAGAGAATGAATTACCTGAGTTATGGTGAGAGAGAGAATGAATTACATGAGTTATGGTGAGAGAGAGAATGAATTACATGAGTTATGGTGAGTGGAGAAAAAGAATTACCTGAGTTATGGTGAGCAGAGAATTAATTAGCTGAGTTATGGAGAGTAGAGAGAAAGAATTATATGACAGTAATACTCCAAACTGTATTCCAAGCCTGAAAAAGAAAGAAACTCTGTCAGGTGTCAGTAGACAGTTTGTGTATAATCTTATCTCCGAGATATATCTCGGTCTTGGTCATTCACCTCCACCAACCACTGCCCCCGAGGTTACAAGACTCAGTGGGGTGACCTGATCTCTCATGCCACGAAAGGACACCAGGTTTTTTCGGAAAAAGAAAAGTAAAAGGTGTTTTCCACTCGCATCTACATACATGGGAGTAGACACAAGGAGCGAAAGCAAAGTCTGGGGTACACAGAAAACAACTTAAGTCAGCCGCACACATGCTCCTACTGAGAAAAGTCAAGTCCACGCAGCAGCCTGTCATAACCAACACTGGGCTCAGTAATAAAGCCCAGTATAAATCCTGTCGAGGTGTATGAGACAAACTAAAGAGACAAACGATGAACTATTGAAAACTCCAGCTGGGAGTTTGTTTCAGAGGTTGAGCACTTTCTCTATCATGGAATTTTCCAGTTGAGTTGCGTAATTACGGGTGCGGTCTGGTACATAACGAAGTAACCTCAATGAATCCCCTAAGGATCTTAAAAATCTCTATTTTGAGGTGACCCTTCGTACTTCGTTGCTTTATGGTAAAAAGACAGATGTTTTCCAACATTCGAGCGTAGCCCTTTAAGCGGATAACTTACAGAAACCTTGTGACCCGAGCTTGCACATTTTCCATTCTTTTGACATCTACGCGTAAAATGCCTTTTTGATATACCCAAGGATCCTGTTTCCCTTCTTTTCACCGTCCAGGGTGATCAAAACACAAAGATCCTTCTGTTCATCAGTTGGCATGATATATGGGCCCCGAGTAAAGTGTAGTTGGCTTCTGGGTTCCGAGAACCAGCATAGAACACTATACGGTCTATACCCATATTTTCGCTGAAATTAAAGCATCTGCTGCGAATCAGCCAAGATCCAATCTTCAACAGGTCTCCATGGAGTTTCCTGGCGGCGACTGGATCCGCGGCGTTGATGCAAATCATCGTATCGTCAACGAATTTGGAAAATCTACTGACGAGTTCCAACTTTAGGTCGTTGATATAGAAGAAAAAGAGCTGTGGACCAAGGACAGATCCCTGTGGAACCCCGCTGATTACGGAGCCCCAACCAGATGCTACTTCATTGATAATCAGTCTTTGTTTCCTAACGCTTAACTACGATTTGATCCATTGCAGGATGCGACCGCTTCCTACTACATTTTTACCGTGTAATACTTTATCAAAGGCCTTCTTGAAGTCTGGTCACACGAAGTCAAGAAGGAGGGGGGAAAAAAAGAATTCGAATTGGTTAGTCAGACATGACTTCCCGCGAAGTAAACCATGCTGACCTTACCTATGAGCTTGGCTCTTCACGGTGGGCAGCTTGCCGGGAACTGACGTCTGGCTGATCGGCCTCTAATTGCTGATGGTCGTGGTATCTCCAGCCTTGAAGATTTGGGCCACGCCTGCAATCTTATTGTCGACAGGAACCTTAATTGTCTCCAGAGTGACATTTAAGATTGGTTGTAGATGTACCACTAGTCTTTTCTCCACATTCTTCATGACCTAAGGTAGGAACCCATCAGGTCCAACTGCCTTGTTCTGGTCTAGCACATCAAGTTTAGCTTCTACCCCTTCAACAGTACTATCTCAGTCAGTGCTCTCGGCCAATCATAGACAATATCAGGGTTAGGGGTTCTAGCCACGTCCTCACTAGTAAAGACACTGACGAATTACCTATTGATTTCAGCTCCTATGTCAGCATCCTCAGAATTAACTGAGTTATGGTGAGAGAGAGAGAATGAATTACTTGATATGGTGAAAACTTAATTGGATTTGTCACTGACTGGTGGTAGGTGATTTGTTCATGGAGTCACTTTCTTTTCTGACTGCTTCTTCAAAAGTCCCTTGTACTTAGTTTCCTTTTTAAATTTAAGACATTACATCAAGTGGTTAAAGGAGGTGTTGAACTCACCTATTAATATAATTGTTACATTTTACTTATGTATTCATAGTTAAATATGATATGATAAATTAATAACAGTTTATTTTCTTATTTTAGCTCAACAAAGCTATATACCATTTTAGAATATGAATAACTGAGGCAATGTTATCAGGAAGGTAAGGGGTTTGTTACGAGTTATCGTTCGGTTTCATATTTTCTATCATATAAATAAACTATATAATAACTAGATGACGGGCACCTGTAGAGCACATACCTTCACCGCCGCTTATGAATGACCTAGACCTTTAACCTGTTCGCTTCTAAAATCTAATAAACTGGTTCCTGGATAATGATCATCGTCCCACCAAATTTCAGGCAATTTGATTTAACACTTTTGAGTTATTGAGTATCCTGGTAATAAATGACCTTGACCTTTAACCCGATCGCCCCCAAAACTTCCCAAATCGTTCCTGGATATTGACCAACCGTCCCATAAAATTTCAGGCAATTTGGTCGAAAACTTTTTGAGTTATTGAATTATAAATGTCCTTGGCCTTTGACCGCCAGTCATTTCCAAAATTCTACCAGATTGTTTATGAACATTGACAATTCGTCCCACCAAATTCCAGGCAATTTGGCATAAGACTTTTGAGTTTTGCGAATAACAAGATGATAAATAAAGAAATGCTGCTTGAAGTAAAACCTTCGCAATCTGCGAAAGTAACTAGAACGGGCACTCGGTAGAGCGCATACCATTGCAGCCGCTTATAAATGACCTTGACTATACAATAATCTTTGTGTTATATATGACCTTGATCTTAACCTTTCACTTGTTCGCTGCCAAAATCTGATAAACTAGTTGCTGGATAATGACCAAATTGTTACATCAAATTTCAGACCATTTGGTTGAATATTTTTTGAGTTATTGAGTTATAAATGGCCTTGACCTTGATCTTTGATCCGATCGCTCCCAAAATCCAACCAAATGGTTCCTAGATAATGACCAATCGTCGCACAAATTTCAGGCAATTTGGTTGAATACTTTTTGATTTATAAATGATCTTGACCTTGACCTTAGACCATATTGCTCCCAAAATTCTACCAGGTAGTACCTTGACATTTACCAATCATCCCACCAAATTTCAGGCAATTTGATTGAATACTTTTTGAGTTATGCGAATAACAAGATAATAAAATAATAAATGCCGCCTAAAACATCACCTTCCTCATCTGTAAAGGTAATTATATCCCACCTCATTATTTTGATAATTTTTATGTACTTTTTTCTTACATGATCGAAAATGAGGAGCTGTCCCGTAACTCTGCACTTACCCTTTAGTGTACCTTTATGTTCTTCCCTTCTGTATTTCTTGTGATGTTATCGATAATTTATGTCGATGATGCTCCTAGAGAGAGAAATTTATAGAGTCTACCTCTGCTTCGATTAGCATTCGGTGTGTCGGTCATTGGGTGAAGGCACACCTAACTCTCTAACTTTGAGGCACACCTAACTCTCTAACTTTGAGGCACACCTAACTCTCTAACTTTGAGGCACACCTAACTCTCTAACTTTGAGGCACACCTAACTCTCTAACTTTGAGGCACACCTAACTCTCTAACTTTGAGGCACACCTAACTCTCTAACTTTGAGGCACACCTAACTCTCTAACTTTGAGGTACACCTAACTCTCTAACTTTGAGGCACACCTAACTCTCTAACTTTGAGGCACACCTAACTCTCTAACTTTGAGGCACACCTAACTCTCTAACTTTGAGGCACACCTAACTCTCTAACTTTGACTCTGGTGTCACTAAACTCATTGGCATCATTAATAATAAAGTAATATTCAACAGTTTAATTTGTAAAGGCCTTGTTAAATTACCAAGGAGATTATTTCCTTCTTTTCACCTCTAATTATGACGAGGATAATATGATTATTAGTTTACTCTGGTAAATTAGATTACTAAGTGAATATAAAAGGTATTATTTTAATGTTCAATACGTAATTCAATAAGCGACATAAGACAATACTCGGACACTCTCAGTACTCGGACAGTGGTCGTTAACATATACCAATCTACTCTTAACATCCTTTCGATTGACCTGTTAAAACCCACACCCACTTTCCGACTACTGAGGGCGTAAAGAAGTGTCCGATTACTATGACTATTTCGTAGGCTAATTTAATAAAATATTTTAGTGCATCTCACTAATATTTTTTCCACTTAATTAGCACTGTGTAATTTAATCCACCAAATGCTTATCCTATAGCCTGATGATAGAAGTTAATGAGGCTAGGTATTGCTTTCTTTTTTAATGGTATATTCAAAGCGTTTCGTTGCCTCGTCATTATGTAATTAATTCTCTAATGGACTTAGGCCATAAAGACACAGTTTCCTAAAAGCTTACTCAGCACATTAAATAATCACTGTATACTACTATTATTATTGAATGGCCTATAAATAGTGAATATGTACTACTATTATTATTGAATGGCCTATAAATAGTGAATATGTACTACTATTATTATTGAATGGCCTATAAATAGTGAATATGTACTACTATTATTATTGAATGACCTATAAATAGTGAATATGTACTACTATTATTATTGAATGACCTGTAAATAGTGAATATGTACTACTATTATTATTGAATGGCCTATAAATAGTGAATATGTACTACTATTATTATTGAATGACCTATAAATAGTGAATATGTACTACTATTATTATTGAATGACCTGTAAATAGTGAATATGTACTACTATTATTATTGAATGGCCTATAAATAGTGAATATGTACTACTATTATTATTGAATGGCCTATAAATAGAGAATATGTACTACTATTATTATTGAATGGCCTATAAATAGTGAATATGTACTACTATTATTATTGAATGGCCTATAAATAGAGAATATGTACTACTATTATTATTGAATGGCCTATAAATAGAGAATATGTACTACTATTATTATTGAATGGCCTATAAATAGTGAATATGTACTACTATTATTATTGAATGGCCTATAAATAGAGAATATGTACTACTATTATTATTGAATGGCCTATAAATAGTGAATATGTACTACTATTATTATTGAATGGCCTATAAATAGTGAATATGTACTACTATTATTATTGAATGGCCTATAAATAGTGAATATGTACTACTATTATTATTGAATGGCCTATAAATAGTGAATATGTACTACTATTATTATTGAATGGCCTATAAATAGTGAATATGTACTACTATTATTATTGAATGGCCTATAAATAGTGAATATGTACTACTATTATTATTGAAAAGCCTATAAATAGTAAAAATATACTACTATTATCATTGAATTTACTAGATATAGTGAATAAAAACTACTATTAAGTAGTATTATCATTCAATGGCTTCTATAATACTGACATTATTTTTGAGAAATGGGTATTATTTGTTTTTTGTGGGTGCATCTTAAATGCCGATTTCAGAAATGTTCTCCATTTTCCTCTATCAGGTCAGGATTACGTGCTGTAGCCTTTTTATAAACTGTAGTTAAAAGGTAAAGATAAACCGATCGTAATTTCAATATTACAAGGTATATATGGAACTCATCACACATACTTATATATAATTCGTGTATATCGCAATTTTTATGTAAGAAAACTAGAGAAAAACTTTACACAAAAGAAATAACGAGAGCATTTATTCAAAAATAACCGCCCTTTGTCTGAATTCAGTTCTTCACTCAAATTTTTGTAAACCATGTTTGAAAACGATGTAAAACCATGAAAACCACGTGACATTGAAAACCATTTCCATATGAAGACTTTCTCATCGTCACTAAAAATTTCTTCGAACATTTTCCTTCCTCTGTCGAGTCGTTTCTTTTCGAGTTCGATTAGCCTTTTTGTACGAACCAGACACTGAAATTTTGCAACATGCTCATTGACAGTTGTACCCGCCATACTGTAAGTTTCCATGGTATTATGAACAGTTTTAGGGACATATCAACCGTTTAGCAACATCTTTGCTTATCATTCCAGCCTGCATGAGCACTGCAATTTGTTTGATCTCTCCTGGTCTTTGACGGTATTCATGCAATCTAGTCGAGGTACATTAATGAAAAGGTAAACAAAGAAGCAGAAGATTACAGTAAAGCGTTCTGCAAATTAGAAATGTTTTAATTAAAAAGCTATAAGCGAGTTGCCTGGCGTTAATAATGTAATCGTCGGTAAATGTTAGTGGTTCACCCTGTACATGTACTTAAACACCTGATTACCATCGTAAAATTGCGGAAGGTTATCTTTTGATCGGCAATTTTAGTTTATTTGTATACATAATCTTGTTATTTGCATAACTCAAAAAGTATTCTACCAAATTGCCTGAAATTTTGTGAGATGATTTGTTATTATCCAGAAACCATTTGATTGAATTTTGGGAGCACCGTGTTGAAGGTCAAGGTCATGAAAAGGTCAAAATCGATTGAACTGGCAGCGGTGAAGGTATGCGATCTACAAGTTCCCGTTCTAGTTTCATTTTTTCTTCTTATTTGTCCTATGTACTATGAAAAATTCTTGATGGAAAAGATTCAAACTCAACGGGAAATCCATATTATCATGAGGTTATTTAAACTCAACGTTGAAGGTTTTATCAGGTTTCAAGCTTTCGAATAGAAAGATTTCTATTCATCATCAGGAGAAAGGTGGAAAACCTCGACCTGATGTAAAAATGTAACCTGGTTGGAAGAATGAGTTTCATTTTTGGAATGGGCACCAAAAATACATTAGGGATCAGCTATCGAACCATTTTCCTCATGACAATTTTTTTCAAATGCAGCCTAGTGTAATCATTGAATGGCTTAGAAATAGTAAGTAGTTACTTTAATAGGTTGTTATTTGAATCAAAGCCTTGCTTTAGAAAATAAAAACTATTTATATTTCCTTCTTTTATTGCTGTATTTATTCCTAAGATAAGTTACTATCTCTTTTGAGACTATCTCACTAAATTGTTTATCTCACTTCTTAAGAACTGGTATTTTAGCTGTAAATTCATGAATGCTTTCTATAGGGATGTTTTTTATCGGAATAACTTTTTTTTATATATTATAATTTATTGTTATTTTTACTTTATATCCTTTCTTTATCATTATTTTAAACCGTTACAATAATTATCTTTAGATAATAATTAAGTGAATCAATTCCGACCTTCCTACACTTACCACGTCATTATAGTGCTCTCTTTCCAGTGCTCTCTTTCCAGTGCTCTCATTCCAGTGCTCTCTTTCCAGTGCTCTCTTTCCAGTGCTCTCTTTCCAGTGCTCTCTTTCCAGTGCTCTCTTTCCAGTGCTCTCTTTCCAGTGCTCTCATTCCAGTGCTCTCTTTCCAGTGCTCTCTTTCCAGTGCTCTCTTTCCAGTGCTCTCTTTCAAGTGCTCTCTTTCAAGTGCTCTCATTCCAGTGCTCTCTTTCCACTGCTCTCTTTCCACTGCTCTCCTTCCAGTGCTCTCATTCCAGTGCTCTCTTTCCAGTGCTCTCTTTCCAGTGCTCTCTTTCCAGTGCTCTCATTTCAGTGCTCTCATTCCAGTGCTCTCATTCCAGTGCACTCATTCCAGTGCTCTCTTTCCAGTGTTCTCTTTCCAGTGCTCTCATTTCAGTGCTCTAATTCCAGTGCTCTCATTCCAGTGCTCTCATTCCAGTGCTCTCTTTCCAGTGCTCTCTTTCCAGTGCTCTCTTTCCAGTGCTCTCTTTCCAGTGCTCTCATTCCAGTGCTCTCATTCCAGTGCTCTCATTCCAGTGCTCTCATTCCAGTGCTCTCATTCCAGTGCTCTCATTCCTGCTCTCAAGATTCCATTTGACGCAAATCCTGGCCGTTGCGTTCTCATGAGAGTTTCATAGGCCTAATAAAATGAATGCAATTCACTCTATCTCTCAGATACGCAGCTTGGGATTCCTTCTTCATTCCAGATACCAGCAGGAATGTATACAGTGATTCCAGTAGGGAGACACATATCATTTTTATTCTTTTTGTTTGTTTAAAAAAACAATATTTTTCTTTCAAAGACAAGATTCATTATAGTTTAATTCAAATAGCAAAGATTTCTGTTTTGTTCCATTCCTAAGTTATTCCCGACTGTGTTCGAACTCTTCGTTTCTAATTGGAATACCTCTTCAAATTTTTGGAAAAGACATCTTATTATTTGGATGGTAATTGGAATGCGCATATCGCAGAGTGAGTGTTGTTCATGTTAGTGTGGTATTCATAGCATCTTTGCTACACTGAGTGTTATATCATTCGAAAATTGCGGAAGGTTATTTTTTGGTCAGCATTTATTTTTTGTAATTAATGTTATTTGTATAATTCAAAAAGTATTCAACCAAATTGCCTGAAATTTGGTAGGATGATTCGTCAATCTCCAGGAACCATCTGTTAAGATTTTGGGCGCGATTGGGCTTGAGGTCAAGGTCATTTACAACTCAAAAAGTATTCAACTAAATTGACTTTGGTCGGACGATTGGTCATTATCCAGGAACCAGTTTATTAGATTTTCGGAGCGAACAAGTCAAAAGTCAAGGTCAGTGTCATTTAAAACTCAAGGATTATTGAATGAGCAAGGTCATTTATAAGCGACGGCGAAAGTATGCGCTCTGTGAATGCCCTTCTTCTAGTTCATAATGAGTATATAATTACTTTCAAATAAATTACAATAACTCTATACATTTAATTAGTTTTGTTAGTGTCAATGAAATACATAGAATAACTGTACCATCACAACAGTTACTTCTGTGTGTGTTGTACCTCATTAAATTACTCTCTAAGAAGTACTTTCAAAACTCCAGAGAAATTTAATGGTTAATTCTCTGAATTATTATGGTAAGAGGCTTTACCTGTAGAAATGATGTACTTGTATATACCTTATATAGCATGTACTGTATATACCTTATATAGCATGTACTGTATGTACCTTATATAGCATGTACTGTATGTACCTTATATAGCATGTACTGTATGTACCTTATATAGCATGTACTGTATGTACCTTATATAGCATACCTTATATAGCATGTACTGTATATACCTTATATAGCATGTACTGTATGTACCTTATATAGCATACCTTATATAGCATGTACTGTATATACCTTATATAGCATGTACTGTATGTACCTTATATAGCATGTACTGTATGTACCTTATATAGCATACCTTATATAGCATGTACTGTATATACCTTATATAGCATGTACTGTATGTACCTTATATAGCATGTACTGTATGTACCTTATATAGCATGTACTGTATGTACCTTATATAGCATGTACTGTATGTACCTTATATAGCATGTACTGTATGTACCTTATATAGCATGTACTGTATGTACCTTATATAGCATGTACTGTATATACCTTATATAGCATGTACTGTATGTACCTTATATAGCATGTACTGTATGTACCTTATATAGCATGTACTGTATGTACCTTATATAGCATGTACTGTATGTACCTTATATAGCATGTACTGTATGTACCTTATATAGCATGTACTGTATGTACCTTATATAGCATGTACTGTATATACCTTATATAGCATGTACTGTATGTACCTTATATAGCATGTACTGTATATACCTTATATAGCATGTACTGTATGTACCTTATATAGCATGTACTGTATGTACCTTATATAGCATGTACTGTATGTACCTTATATAGCATGTACTGTATGTACCTTATATAGCATATACTGTATGTACCTTATATAGCATGTACTGTATGTACCTTATATAGCATGTACTGTATGTACCTTATATAGCATGTACTGAATGTACCTTATATAGCATGTACTGTATGTACCTTATATAGCATGTACTGTATGTACCTTATATAGCATGTACTGTATGTACCTTATATAGCATGTACTGTATGTACCTTATATAGCATGTACTGTATGTACCTTATATAGCATGTACTGTATATACCTTATATAGCATGTACTGTATGTACCTTATATAGCATGTACTGTATATACCTTATATAGCATGTACTGTATGTACCTTATATAGCATGTACTGTATGTACCTTATATAGCATGTACTGTATGTACCTTATATAGCATGTACTGTATGTACCTTATATAGCATATACTGTATGTACCTTATATAGCATGTACTGTATGTACCTTATATAGCATGTACTGTATGTACCTTATATAGCATGTACTGAATGTACCTTATATAGCATGTACTGTATGTACCTTATATAGCATGTACTGTATGTACCTTATATAGCATGTACTGTATGTACCTTATATAGCATGTACTGAATGTACCTATTTTCAAAATTATTTTTTATTTCGGTATGTAGTTACTAATAAATAAATAATAAATAAATACTTTACTGTAATCCCAATAAATATAATGAATCGCATTCCACTCCTACCAATATAATGCAAAATAAAATACAGGTGATTCTTATGAATGTTATTATGGTAACTAGAAAGGATTTGTATTCACAAGTTATGTTCATTATTCAGTATTCACTCTTCCAGTCCCTTGTATTTAATTTCTTTTTTCGTCAGCGATATGACCTTTGGTTCCAAAGCAGACGTTAAACCTCTACTAAATTAATTAATTTGTTCCTCTTCATCACTTCAACCCATTTTACAACAGTTTCCCCATCGCCCCTTAGAACCATAGCTTTTTCCAATTATTTACCACGTAAAATCCCCTCCTGCACGCATTCAAATTTTCCGCAAACTTCGAATGCACGGAGGGAAAGTTTTCGAAAAACATTTCATCGTCTGTAAATAAAATCTTTGATCTCTAATGTTTTGGAGTTAGGAGAAAAAAATCCCAAAAACTGCATTTAAAAACTCTCTTTTTTCTATCAATTCAAGAACATTGGAATAATACTTAGAAGATAAAATAGAAATACTCCATGTTTAGAATAGAAAACGGAAAACATGTTTACATTATACTACATGTATAAAATAGAAGAAAAAACATGTTCCTTTAAATAATAGGTACTGCTAATTATATATTCTATGTAATTTTGAAATAATCGTATTTTCACTCATCAATATCATCACAAGCTTTCTGTGTGTGTTTTTATCATTAGAAATACTCTATTTATTGTCAAAGAATTACCTTTAAAGTTTCCTATCTTAAAAAAGCGTATTCATTATGTGATATATAATTACACCCACGTAGTGAAGGTGTTTATAATTGGCTCAGCATCCATCATTGTCTATAACAAAATTTCAGACATCATCAGGATTTATTACGATAGGCTATGAATATTTTTTATTTATAATAAATCACTATTGAATCACTCATCTTGATATTTAGTAGATATTTTATTTCTGATTACCATGCCAGATTAAAAAGCGTACGTTTATTATTTTGTAACTGGTGAGTAGAGACTGTGCTGTGTCCTGTCTGTCGCAGAGTTCTAAGATTGTTTCACCCCCAGAGGTGGTTTAATGAGTACACTAGATGACCACATTCGTCACATACCGTCACCGGGTGTTACCTGTGACAATGCGCGTTATTTCCATACCTGTTTTGACTGTCATCTCTTGACTTTGACTGTACGTAACACGGGCAAAGAGTAGGCCTAAAAACTTTATGAAGTCACTTTAACTTTGTAGTGAGGTCATATTATACCTAATGTCATCTTCAAGTGTTGGATAGATAAAAACAAAATGGTACTGTACTGCTAAAGATAATAAAGGTACTGTACTGATATAGATAATAAAGGAACTGTACTGATATAGATAATAAAGGTACTGTACTGATATAGATAATAAAGGTACTGTACTGCTATAGATAATAAAGGTACTGTACTGCTATAGATAATAAAGGTACTGTACTGCTATAGATAATAAAGGTACTGTACTGCTATAGATAATAAAGGAACTGTACTGATATAGATAATAAAGGTACTGGACTGATATAGATAATAAAGGTACTGGACTGATATAGATAATAAAGGTACTTTACTGATATAGATAATAAAGGTACTGGACTGATATAGATAATAAAGGTACTGGACTGATATAGATAATAAAGGAACTGTACTGATATAGATAATAAAGGTACTGGACTGATATAGATAATAAAGGTACTGGACTGATATAGATAATAAAGGAACTGGACTGATATAGATAATAAAGGAACTGTACTGATATAGATAATAAAGGTACTGGACTGATATAGATAATTAAGGTACTGGACTGATATAGATAATAAAGGTACTGTACTGATATAGATAATAAAGTTACTGTACTGATGTAGATGATAAAGGTACTGTACTGATATAGATAATAAAGGTACTGTACTGATATAGATAATAAAGGAACTGTACTGATACTGATATAGATAATAAAGGTACTGTACTGATATAGATAATAAAGGTACTGTACTGATATAGATAATAAAGGTACTGTACTGATATAGATAATAAAGGTACTGTACTGATATAGATAATAAAGGAACTGTACTGATATAGATAATAAAGGTACTGTACTGATATAGATAATAAAGGTACTGTACTGATATAGATAATAAAGGTACTGTACTGATATAGATAATAAAGGTACTGTACTGATATAGATAATAATGGTACTGTACTGATATAGATAATAATGGTACTGTACTGATATAGATAAAAATAAAAGGTACTTTACTGTAAGTAATTTAAGATGTTACATTGTCACTATTTTTTACTAATTTGATTAACTGTTTATGGTTCCGTGAAACAAATAGTGGTAATTATTTGGAGAGTCTAAATACGATCACTTGAACAAAAACTGTAATCATGTTGTTAAAAGTTAATCATAATTTTTTTATACGGTCAGTCCTAGCTTTTATCACGACCTGCTTTTATAAAAGCTGGTATAATTGCGTGGCATGTCTCGAAGTTATTCCAATCCGTAGACTTAGAACACGGAGACCATATTTTGCTATGTATATTTCACGGTACCTACAACAAACATCAATATTATTATTCAGATTAAGTTAATAGAAGTAATTTGTTCTGAAATTAGTCTTTATAAGTTTGTAACAAAAAAAACTTGTTAATTCTTTCGCTACTTTTAATTTTCATCACAGTGCTTACATCAGCTGCATAAGCTGCAATATACTCATAGAAAATGAAATGTTTAAGGATATACTATTATATAATAGCTTCCAGTCATGTCTCGCTCTTATTACCAATTTGTAATAACTGTGAGTCGTGATTTTGGTAATAGAAGTCAAGCCTTCCGTTACGATAAAATGTTTTAACATGATTTATTTCATTAATTTTCCCAATGTCAATATTCTATTTTTACAATGTATGTAAAGTTTCCACACGTCACCAGAAGAGTAATTATAAGTTTAATTGGCAAAGTTATGTCTACTTATTCCACTGATATTAAAAGTGTCTCTTTACTTAGAGTAAGTCTTGATAAGGACTGAGGAAATATCCTTTGAAAATAAGATTTAAAGTCTCAGTACAAATATCAATGGCTTCCAAAGTTAAATTAGATGCTACTGCAACAATAACAATATAGTTTGGAATATAGTGAAGATAGTGTTGGTGGAGGAATTGTTACTGTAACAATAACAATATAGTTTGGAATATAGTGAAGATATTGTTTGTACAGGTATAGTTACTGTAACAATAACAATATAGTTTGGAATATAGTGAAGATATTGTTAGTACAGGTATAGTTACTGTAACATTAACAATATAGTTAATTAATATTATAGTTTGGAATATAGTGAAGATATTGTTGGTGGAGTTATAGTTACTGTAATAATAATATTATAGTTCGGAATATAGTTTAAATTGTAGAATGAAAGTAGAGTTATAGTTATAGCAACAATAACATATAGTTTTGAAATTGACAAATAAATATTTCCTAATATTCATACAAGTGTAATTTAACCCAATTTATATATTTGCTTACAGGGTAAGTTCTTAGTTATCGGTCAGTTCCACATTTGCTGACGATGTGAGAAAAAAAGGTTATAATTATATAACTTTTATTATATTTTTTTTCGTGTTCGAAGATGTGGAACTGACCGATAATTAAGAACTTACCCTAGTCACATCTCCACCAGTCACTTTCAACTATTAACCCCCCCCCCCTTATTTTCAATAACCCCTGCCCCCCCCCCCCTTATATATCAAGTTGTGCCCCCCCTACCTCCCCCTGGTGGGGGTAATTAGACTTCATTGTCAAGTGTCACCTCAAATAATTCAACTGAAGTGATTTGGTACAGTCTGCAACAGTAGAAACTAACCTCTAATTTTTCGGTTAAGACCAGTCGTTTCCACGTTTTAAATCATCTAAGTAAAATATATATAGCTTGAACAAATATTATTTTTTCATATGAATGATCAAAATGTGGAACTGTCCGATAACTCGAAACTCACCCAATAAGTACCATCTGTTACTAAAGTTCCTACTTAGGGATATGTTATAATTACCAGTTAGTTCTTCTACCTTTAAAATCATCACTAATTGGCGGATATTAATTTGGTAGGATTAAATTTTTTGTTTTTAGCTAAAACTTTTAAAGAAATGAAGCGTACATCGAATTATAACAGTTATTATGCACTTTATTACATAGAGTAGGAGTCAAAAAAGCTGGAACAAAATTAAAATTGCCATTACTTAAAAAAATAGTACCTTCGTTTGGCTTTCTTTCTACCCTTATCTAATGTACGGAAATATTCTATGGGGTGGAACTTATGATGTTCATTTGCATACTATTGAGATGCTCCAAAAACGAGTAATAAGAATCATCACCGGTAGTGAGTACTTAGCCCACACTGACCCCCTTTTTTATATCACTGGTATTTTGAAATTAGATGATCTCCATAATTATTTATTGCTTGTGTATTTGTTTAGAAATAGAACTAATTTTAACTACTCCAACTTACCCTATGAAACTAGGCATGCTTCTGATCCAGTTATAGGTCGTCACAGGTTAACTTTAACGGAGCACAGTGTTCATTATTCTTCAGCTAAACTGTGGCAGTCTCTACCTCCAAATATAAAAACTATTAACTCTTTGAATATCTTTAAATCAACTCTTAAAAAGTACTATCTTGCCAAGTATGCTGATCATAATTAGTTTAGGTACATTGTGATCTGTGACTTGTTGTTAATAATTGTAAGTTTGTGTATTCTTATCTTTATCATTTGTAGCTTTTGGTGTGTTTTCTCTGTCTGTGCAATCATTTAGGTCTAATACAAAAATATTATCTATTTAGTGTAAATGTCGCATATATTTTATGACAGGATAAAACCATTCCTGTCTCTTGTTTTAACCTTGCCCGAAAATTTCTTATTAATAAGAAATTATATATGGTCTTGTAGAACTGTATTGTTTTTTATTACTTTTCTTCAATAAATATCCTTATCCTTATCCTTAAAGCAGAATTTTGTTAGCAATGACAACATTTTTTGTTTGTTTTTCTATTCCTAATAGTTTATCTAAAGGGTGGTCATAAGTAGAGTCTGGTGAAATTGATCTTGTGCGAGATATGTAATAGTTAAAGGATATCAATTTTTTTGATCCAGTATTTACATACTTTTTTATAATAAAGAAACAATTGATCATCTAAGAGAAAGTTTTAAAAAAATTCGCTCTTTTAATTGATTCAGATTATCAGGTGGGGAGGAGTTTACATCAATTTACAAATAAGTGAAATAACCCCACAAATTGTCATATGTCAGGTTTCGTCGACAGACATTTTTTCGACAATACGTTTCATCGACAAATTTTCGCAAAGGGAATATTAAAACACTCTAATGTTACAAAACATGTACTTTAACATAATAATGTATCAAACGATCAAATTATAAAATAGAATAATGGTGAGGATGAAAACTATTAAATAAATATAAATAGTTTTTCTAATTTATTACTAAACCAGAACTACTCGATAATAAAAAATTATTTTAAAGTAATTTGAAAAATTGTTTACGCAGGACCAAATTTGAAAAAATATATCGTACCAAATAATGAAATCATTAAAAACTAAAGGAATAAATCCACACACAAAGAGCATTCTTAAATTTAATTATGTGTTTATAAGTAGCCTCGTATCACAACTGCCTATTAGTATCTTGCCGTGTTTACTCAGCCTCGGGTAAAGGTGCTCTTTCGAGTACTTTGAGAATATTAATAATAATAACTTAATTAGTTCTACAATATTATACAGAGGATTCGAAAATGATATACCGTTTTATTTTATTGAAGTACATGCTTTGTAACATTAGAGTGTGTTAATATCTCCTTTACCAAAATTTGTCGACGAAACATCTTGTCGACAAAACGTCAGCATACCACCCTCTACTTATGACCACACTGTAGAAAAACTATAAAAAATATAGAAACCAACTAATAATGTGGTTATAGCTGATAAAAATTTGCATAAGTTAATAAACAAAACCACACGAAGATACAATGGCTTTTGTTAAAGTTATGGTGATTTTTATTTTGTACCTCCTTTTTTTGACTCATACTGTATACTATAAGTTATATGCAAGTACCTGATTTTGATACTACTATTTTATAATTTTTTACCGATATCTTACCTATACTTCATAGTTTTAATATACCGATAGCATCTCTCTAACATTGTCTTAACTTTTTTCCACTATTGAATAGACGTGTGGTGAATGTGTAGCGAGATGAAAGGTTACTAATCCCCAAACTGACGAGCAGCTCGGTAAGCCTCCCCAAATATTCACCAATATTCATTCCTTATTAATATCCTATATATTTCTTTGACGGGGAGGAAAAGAATTTAATGATTTGCCATATTTTTCTTTGGGTGAAGAGGAATATTAGACGGAGATCTTAGTGCTAATTACCTTCGCATTTTGTGGAAGGTTATATTTTAGACTGCATTCATTTATTTACTTATTTATTTATCATTTTGTTATTCGCTTAAAAGAACATATATTCAATCAAATTGCTTGAAATTTTGTGGGGCGATTCTTCATTGTTCCGTTACCTTCTGGTAGAAATTTGAAAGTGATCTGATCAAAAATCAAGGTCATTTATAACTCAAAAATTATTCAACCGTATTACATGAAACTTGGTCGGTCGATTGGTCAATACCTGGAATCATTTGGTTAGATTTTGGAAGCGATTGGGTCGAAGGTCAAAGATCAAGATCAAGGTCATTTCTAACTCACTAACTCAAAAAGTATTTAACTAAGCTGCATGAAACTTGGTGAGAGGATTTGTCATTATTCTGTGACCAGTTCATTATATTTTGGGAGTGAACGGGTCAAAGGTTAAGGTCAAGGTCATAGCATATATTTGATGTTATGTCAGTAATAAACTGCTAATATATCACAGGTATGTCATTTAGAGGAGAGTTATTTGCTTATTCCCAATTCTATTTTCAATTAATTGACAATATTTAAATTGTGTATAATCGGAATTGGTAGAGTTAAAATGATATGGAAGAATTAAATTTTTCTTAGTAGGGGTTTATAACTAAATATTTGTTGAAAAAGTGACAGGCAATTTTCTGCCTGGCTGTTTTCCGTGAACTCAAACATTGCTCATAAATTGTAATTACGTCATTGCTCAAATATCGCTCATTAATTTCAATAAAGTCATACTCACATTTTGCTCATTTTAGATCAGGTTTACCATTTTGTTCAGAAATTACGAATCTGTACCATTATGTTACTCTTTGCTAACTTTTTTACCTGGTTACTCGTGACTTTTAATATATAAGAATTATTCAATATTTTAATTCTGTTGCTCTGTAATCTTTGCTCTATTTTAACGCATTTTAATCGTATAGGTTAATCTAAAAAAATATTATACTTTATTCATTTTATATTATCTTCTATATTTTTTAAGAACTATTTTTTAAAGCCAATGTTGATTAAAATGTATCAATTAAAATTATTCATATTTTCTTACATATTCATAATTTTAGAAAATATCAACTAGGGTAAGTTCCAAGTTATCGGACAATTCCACAATCGTAATATTATAAGAAAAAATATATAATGATAAATATATTTCTTATATAATCGAAATTGTGGAACCGTCCGATAACTCGGAACTTACCCTAGTCCTCAATATTTTTATTTTTTTCTAATGAAATCATTCGCATGTTTTACATTTTGAATTTTCCCCGTCTGGTTCTTGACGTGCAATTTCACTTTTTTTTTCTTTCCGTAACGAATGTTTCGAGTCGAAATTACTTCAGGATTCGGAACATGAAATTTGCACCAAACTTTTCACTGCAGATGATTAGACGCAAAGTTCGTCCAAAGAAAACCAAAGTTATGATATTCAAAACTCCTGAAACTTTCATAAATTATGAAAAAAAACTTGTAAATTAGCATGCATTCTGTGCAAAGATGACCTTTGACCTTTGACCTCTTTAAGTTAAATGTCTGATAATTATGACATATTATTTAACTTTAGTATTAGTATATATAATGATATATAGAATAATCTTGCGAATTATTAATGTTTGGGTTGAATTCACGGAGTAGCTTTTCTGCATCCATGAGAATTGTAATCGTCTGGTGGGAGGAGGCAATTTTCATGGAGCTACTATCCTCTCTAACTGTTTTTTTCAGTCCCTTGTACTTAATTTCCTTTTGACGTCAGCAATTAGGCCTTTGGTTCCAAAGCAGACGCTTAACACCTACTAATGGAAGAATAACTGCATTCAAATTATCACTTAAACTCCCATATTTTTCACTTAAAAGAACTTTTAACCAATCTTTTCCAAACCTCTTATTGCTTCCTCTTCTTCTTTCCTTTTCAATCTCCCTTTCCTCAAGCACTGACGCCAATAACCGTCTGTTGTATAACTCCCTTAGCGTAAGTCCAGCGGCGGTAATAACTGTCCGGTAATAACTGTCCGGTAATAACTGTCCGGTAATGTTTACGAGTGTGATGGCAGTGACGGTAATGGGGGGTGGGAACTGTGTTGGAGGGGGGGGGTGTACTGTTTATCTTAATTTATCTCTCCATTCTATCCCTGAGATCTATATAGATTTAGACTAATGATCAGTATATATATATTATATGCGGATTGTACAGCTTCATTAGATTGATTACCTACCAGTTATCTTGTGAGAGATCACTTGAAAACTATAAATTTCCTAATTAATAGTATATATAATATATTTCTTGCATACCGTTCTTTATATTATATAATCTATAAGTTTAGACTTTATTGAAATCAACTGTTTATACATTTTATGTACGCTTATTTTTAATACTTCAAAGTTTTTTATAAAAGATTCTTTGATTATGTAGATAACAGTTTCACAATCTATCATTCTTTACGCATATCTAACCCGTAGTGTCTGTTAGGTATATTTCTCTTTTGTTAAAAAGAGGTATGCTAATTTCTCACTGTAATTTTATCCAGACTTTAGATAAAACTTATCAGAGTTTGACTCGGAAGAAATATCAATATGAACTTGTTTTAAAAAGACAGACTAAACTACAGTTAGAAGATAATACCAGATGTTGTATGTAGAAGTAATAGATAGTAAACAATTCAATACTCAAAGCATTAGTTATTGTAGTATAATTAAAATGGTAGGATATTAATTGCATGTTGCCTATCACATATGGGGCCATTGGAGGAATATCATATTTTTGATAGTTTCAGTCTGTTTTTAGGTTTATTTGTATTAGAAATATTACTGCAATTGCATTAAAAATACCAGTTGATAGAACTATGGCTAATGACAAGTTGTATTAATTATTGCCAAGTTGTTTAAAGATCTGTATGGATATCTCGAAGCAGGTATGATGAGAGAGAACGGGTATTATTATATGTAGATAGTTACCCGTAAGGCCGGCCATACACTATGATGTCCACCTGACAGGTAAGCATAAACAGGCGCGCCTGTCAGATGCACCTGCTAGTGAGTGGCAGGAAAAACTAGCCTTTCAGGTGACCTGCCAACTGAAGATAATTCTACCTGACAGTTGAGTAAAACTGTTGTGTGAGTGGCTGTTATCTGAACAGGTCCCAGTTATTAACAACAAGTGTACTTCACAGTTAAAAATAACGAGGTTTAAATAATAAATGAAAAATACTATATACTTAAAAAGGTATTAAAAATAATTTTGAAAAAATATATATGCATAAGAAATTTATAAAAAAATATATAAAAAATATACTAAATAAATACATACCTATAAAAATATTTTGAGGGAATAAATATACTTATAAATAAAAAAGAAAATAAAATAATTACAATAAAAATATACATATGTAGCTTTATTTAAAGATATGTATGCATATACGTATATAAAATATGGAGAATCAATGATGAACGGACAAACTTGAGAGGTACGCATGAATAGTGAGTGTGCTCCTCAGGTAACAGGTGCACCAGCTAGTCATATCTATTGATGAGTACCTGACAGGTGGACATACTAGTGTATGGCCGGCCTAAGAGGGAAATTTAATATTTTTCATCTTTTGATCAATTCATTTTCCTTGATCATTTTATTTTTTAGATAATTTCCCCTTCCATGATCTTACTTTTTGATTATTTTTCATTTTTGATTATTTTAATTTTTTGATCACTTCACTTCTTTGATCATTTTACCTTTTTGATCATTTTCCTTTTTTGATCATTTTCCTTTTTTGATCATTTTATTTTTTTGATTATTTTACTTTTTTGGTAAATTTAATTTTTGAGCATTTCAGTTTTTGATCATTTTGATTTTTAGGTAATTTTATTTTTTTAAATTATTTAATTTTTTTGACCATTTTACTTTTTTGATCATTTTACTTTTTGATAAATTTAATAGTGATCAGTTTACTTTTTTTATCAGTTAGGGCAATGTCACACGAGCGACTGCCAAAGCGTTGAAAATGCTCCAAAAACGCTCGTGTGACATTGAACTTTACTAACTCCTTTGACTAGGCGTCAATTCACAAAATTTAGTTCAAATTGCATACAATATTATTAAAGATGAAATACAAACATAAGTATTTTCTCTCTAATGATTTAATAAGTAATTACCAATAAATTGTCTAACCACATGTGCAATGGGTGAGTTAGTGAAGTAAGAGTAAATAACATCACAAACACTTTTTGAAAACAGTGTAGAGTAGAATCGATAAAATATACGTATACATGTCCTACTGTTATTCATGGGATACTTCTGAGATAGTTTAATGATTATTGTTATTCATGGGATACTTCTGTAATATTGTAATGATTATTGTTATTCATGGGATACTTCTGTAATATTGTAATGATTATTGTTATTCATGGGATACTTAGACTCATAAGAGGTTAAGAGGAGCCCCCGGGGGGCGATCAAACCACCCGGTCACTATTTAATGGGGGCATTTTATCGTCGGGGGGCGGGCCATAAAGAATATCAAGGGTGGGACGGGGGGGGGGGGATATTGATTCAGAAAAATTAAGTGAACATTGGACAAACATTGGAAAAATGTTTAGGAGAATTTAATATAAAAGGTGAATGTCAAAATGTCACTAATTATACACTCGATCGTTACGTTGAATGACAGTTACGTCATTCTAGCTAAAATAAAACTGTTATTTCAATTTATACAAAGACGTGTGCCATGTGGTATAAATTTATACCACTACGTTATAAACGAGTCTTGATTACTTACAGAGAGAAAGATGTGTATGAATTCGTTATTTGTTTAATGTAATATTCTTATAATTCGGTATTCTTCAATCACAAAACTTGATTCACTTAACTTATTTAACAGGTAACAATACTTCGCGTGTAATTTTGTTACCTGTGAAATAATTAATTATAATGGTGTCTATAATTTACTTTGACGTCAGCGAACATTCTGTATGATAAAATATGTTATTTCTTATCTCCGACAGATAAAGTTTAGTCTCCAATACACAGGTTCTCTCCAATAAGTTTTCTGTATGGTCAGGAGGAGTGGAGGACTCTTGTTGTTTATCAAGAGGGACTCTTGTTCCCGAACTCTTATTTTCTCAAGAGCACCCGCTACTTCTCCAGTAGGGGGGGGGGTGTGAAAGAGGCGGTGGGGGGTGTTTCAAGTGATCATTTTAAGGTCGTATGAATAAATTATTATTCGTGGGTCAATAAATGAGTTTCTATTTTAGAATGTAGAGTAGGCAAAGTTTCCTATAGATATATGATCATAAAAGTTTCATGTGTATCCAAATTTGAAAAATAATTTCAGTTATTGGTTTCCTTCTTGAAAAACTTAGTTGGACAAAAAGTTGGGAAAATAAAAGAAGTTTACAATATTTTTTAGAAAAATTAGAATATTGATACTGAATATTGATTTATTCGAAAACTTTAGAAAAATGAAAGGATGCTAACTTTTTTCGTCGAATCATTCGCTCTTCACTTCATACATTTGAAAATATAGATATTTGTGTCGTAATATTTATTAGTGATTTGTTGGCTCATTGTCATGTGGAAAGTTTATTTTTATTGGTGTCCGGAAAATTGCCAGGCGGAAAACTGCCAATTTATGTACATTTTACTTTTCTGAAATATTTTTTAGTTATGAACTACGTAAACTGCTTTCTTTTCTGACAGCTTCTTTGAGTCCCTTTTTTAATTTCCTATTGACGTCAGCAATTTAACCTTTATAGTTCCGAAGCAAACGTTAAACCCAGTGTACTGATTTGTGATTACTAGCTAATTAGATATTCACACAATTATATTATTTTAAATTATACAGTAAATTTAGTGAATCTTAAATCAACTTATATGTACGTTCAATATTTGTTACATTTACATTTTTATTCTCCATGTCATTAACTCCTTCATTTATACAATTTTCATTTATAAGTTAAGGGACAGTCAAAGTTTTGTTTGTTTATTGCAAAAGAACTAGAACACTAAAATACGTGAAACTTAATAGCAATGAAGGTATACATACTGAGGGTATTTGAAATATTAGCAAATTCTAAGAAATATTTGCCTAAATATTTAACTATTGCCATCAGAGGACGAAAAAGACACCGAGAAAAAGTTAAGGAACAGTTATTAATAAACGGGTATACACTGAAAAATCTTAGTTTAAAAGACTGTTTCAATGTATTAAATTGTTACTAAAGGTAATCAAATTAGTGAAACAAAACTATCGCCGCCATTACACCTGCTACTTTGAAACAAGAATCAATCTGTGAAAAACGCTTTTTTGGGAAAGGAGGAAAAGTCACTTTTTGAAATTGCAAACATCACATAAAGATCTAAGAGTGTTGTGCACGTATTGTTAATACTTTTGAAGAGTGTGCTTCTATTGATGCAAAACGAAGATCAGGAAGAGCACAAAAAGTTACCCCAGAGAAGCTCGTGCCATGGTGGAAGTGTGAACAAAGTACCGTTTCAAGACTGCTGCAGGTATTTCTCGCCAAATGATTGAAACGCATGGTCTCAGTTCATCCAGATTCTTAGTTTCTAGAAGTTTGAACAGGGTAGGAGTTTGCCAAGGAGCGTGTCGTTTGTTCGAAGGAGAAGTGGACCATGGTTCATTTCAGCGAAGAATCTAAGTTTAATGTGATCGGAAGTGACTGCAAAAGGTACGTTCGAGGTAATGTGGGTGAACGACTGTCCCTGAACTTTGTTTAAAAAAACTGTGAAACATGAAGGCGAAAGCATGATGGTCTGGGGTATCATTTCAGTAGCGGGAACAGGCCCGATTGTTCATTTGCATAGAGCGGTCAAAGCAGCAGTGTATACGCAAATTCTTATCCACCATTGCATCCCATATTTGCAATCATTTGATACTCAACCACGGATTTTCATGCAAGACAATTTTCCATGTCACATGGCTAAACCTGTGAAAGCATTCATAGCTGGCCTGCTCAGAGCACCAAATTGAACCCCATAGAAAACATTTGGAAGGTAATTGGTGATGTTGCTCAAGAATGCAATCCCAAAAATCAGGATTAACTTTGGTGATTCCTGAAAGAAGAGGGGCAGAAGGTAATTCCATAGTTCTGATAAAAATTGATCAATTCCTGTAATAATCGATACAACGAGGTTATCAACAATGAAGGACTCTTCACAATATACTAATTTTGTATATCTAATTATCCAATGGTTAATGCAATAACAACTGTTCCTTAACTTTTGCTCTGTGTCTTTTTTGGTCTCTGATGGTAATAGTTGAATATTTAAGTAAATATTTGTTTGTTTGTGCCAATGTTTCTAGCAAAAACTCACAGTATGTGTATCTTTATTGTTGTTAAGTTTCACGTATTTTCGTTGACTAGTTCCTTTGAAATAAATAAAACTGTTGAATTTGCTTTAACTTATGCTCGCTACTATATGTAAAAGGTATTATTAATTAATATGCAATCCAATTCGATCTAGTGAAATTGTCGGAGAATTAGGTAGGAAATATCAGTTTAACAATCATAGATGTTGGGTTGCAAATTATAAATATTTCACAAACATCAATCGAAGTTGTTTTATAATGAGTATACGCGAATATTAAGCTTGAAGGCTTGTTCAATATTTAAATTATATATAAAAAAAATTAGACACTTAACCCGTAATGAATTGATATTGTAAAGATGCGTTGTGTAAACAAAGAAATTATACTCTGTCCCTAATACAATTTTTTCTATGTTTCTTCTCCTAGTATTTTCTAAGAAAGGTTTTAGTTTTAACTTCTATATTGAATTTGATTTATTTCTGCGATATCTATATAATGAAGTATCTTATTTATTTTCGTATAAATTTGTCTACATTTAACTATTATTTTTGTTTTGTATTAGGTATAAATATGAATGTTCCCATAACTCCATAACGAAGGGCGTGCGGCGTTTCTTATAAATTAAAATGTGATTATTGACTAAAGTCATTAAAAATAAATTGTCATAAGTGACTGGCAGTTTACCGCCTTGCAGTTTTCCGTGTATAATTTTCATGATAATTATACTTTTATATGTTTCGTATCATTTGATTATTATGTAGTCATAATTTTCATGATTTTTAAAATTTCGTTCATCCACATTCAAACTTTCAAAACTAAATTAAGACTTAGTATCATTTAACATTTTAAGTGAGTTTAAAGATAAGTAAAATGTTTTACGTACTCATTTAATATATTTTCTGGTCATAAACAATAATTATTTGAAAATAAATAACAATCCATCCGATGATTTCGTCTCATTCGTTAATTAATTATTCACCCTACATTCTTGCCACCAGCACCTCTCTTCAGCAATGATTTATCGACCCAAGCCCCTCTGCAAGATAAGAGATATGAGAACTGATAAAAGACTCCGCATGAATTTAGTAGCCGAGTCTTTTTCCTTTCTATTGTCTGAGAACAATGTACCAAGGCTACTGAAAGCCTCGCAGCAAAAAGAGTTAACCCACTTTTAGTAGTCTGTACTTCCTCCGTCGCAGTGCCTTGTCATCCTGTAGGGCAAGTTTCGCGTTATAGGATGGTTACACATTTCTGATCATTTAAGAAGAGAATATCATTTATATTAATTGGTAACCATTATTTGTTTTGTTTAAGTTCGTAAGCTACCTATTTCAATTGATAAATGAAGGTTAAATTATGATTTCCTCCAATTCAATTAATAATTTTATGATGTTTTCCAATATTTATCATTCATTAATTGTTTGTTTTCTGTCAATTCAATGCCTATTTAAGTTGGAGATACAAGGAAATGGACTAAATAGAAAAATATTCATTACTGATTACTTCTTTTGACATTAATTGTGAATTGCAATATCAAGATAATTCGAAAATAAATTTATATAAATTAGACACAATTATAAGCCTTAATACCTACTATCATAAGAATCCAGTTTCTAAAGTAATGAAATGACAATGGCTGACAAACCTTATTTAATTACCTTGGACCTATAGCTCTGTGTCAATATTATCAACTTCGATTGGATCGTATACTTGACTTTTGTTTGTCACACGTTGAAATGAGCGGCTCATACCCTTTATGGCTTTGAGAATACTTGATCTATAATTTGTCACTGATAATTCACTTCACTTGTTAGAGCTATTACTTATTATATGAAAAGAATGAATAAGGACAAACGCGTCCTAACATTCCTAAAGCCAAGATGTTGATGATTTAAGAGAGTTATACCTATGGAGTCTTTCACCCTCGTTGATGATGTTTGTGGATGGTTTGCTTATAGGATGCTATTTCTTTCTTTAATTAACACACTGTGATATTTTATATGCAGAAGGTGAGTGGAAATGGATTGAAAGGCAGTTGAGCGGTGAATATATTTTCTGCAACCTCGTGTGACCAGCTCTCGTGACTGCCTGAACTGTCTATCACTCTACCTCCTTCGTATGCGTTGTGTCTACGTGATAATAGTCACGCCGTTTAATGAATATCTTATTTATACATAATAATTAATTTGGACAATACATATATATATATATATTCATTCAATGTTATATTATAATTTATAAGATGTATAAATTTACCAGAAGGTAATATTTTGCTTATTCAAAGGAATTAACATGTGAAAATAAAATAGCAATATGAAAATCTCCAGAAGAATATTAGGTACATGCCTGAGGATTATTTGAATGTTATTTATGACGGAAGAAAATGAAACATGATGAATAAGAGAATAAATGTTTGGATTTGTAAAAGGAAATAATTAAATTAAATGGTTAGTACAAACTATGTGTGAACAAACAGGGTACAGTCAGCTACAAATATATCGAACCTATGTACTATACATGGACATTTAACATAACTTGACAAGTTATATTAAAACAATTATACCTTGACCAATTTAAGGGAACCGTACTTGGGGAAATCACCTAATTCTATTTTTTTTATTTCGTAAATAGCTACCTAGTACCCTTCCAGATGTTTGAGTGAAATATCAGAGCTCTAGTGCGACTATAACCCAATGAGGGGAGAGAGAAAGGGAGGGGGGTGCGGCGAGAATTGGGACGGCGCTAAATGGTTTATGCACACCCTATCAGACACTAATAATTCGTAATAATTAATTATCTCGCCATATCTGGTTCAGTTCTTGCTGCTGAGACTATACACAATAGCGATTGGCAGATATACGGGTTCATTTACACTCGATATCTCATAAGGACAGGATGTCGCATGTCATAGCCCAGCCAGCTACACTTCAACTTTGAAAGCATTTTTATGGCACTTATCTAAACCGAAAAATCTTGATATTCGAAAGCCTAAGGCTCTAACAGTTTTGAGGCTATGACATAGGGTATTTTTTGCATTCGATTTTTCAGGAAATTCTCTAGAGCTGTGGGAGCTTATTTTTTTCGATTTTCAATTTTTTTCGAAATATTGAATTTTGAAAAAAAATATTGTAATTTTAAAGTTTTTTCATTGAAAAATCATTATTTCGAAAAATAATTCAAAAAACAAAAAAACAAGCTCCTACAGCTATGTAGAAAATTCCCTGAGAAATCGAATGCAGGAAATCCCAATGCCGTAGCTTCAAAATTGTACGAGCCGTAGGCTTTTTTAGAAAGGGGTTAAAATACGTTCGAAATTCAAAAAACTCGTTTTCTATGGGTTTAATCGGAAGAATACCCTGAACAAAAACGATTGGAAATTTCACTTTACATTAGGGTTCTAAGAACCGTAGCTTCATTAATAAAAATATTTCCAAAAACCAGTACGGTCCGCTTAAATAGTGAGTTAAATTTTTAAATCTTTTTTTAATGATCAAAAATGTGAAACTGTCCGATAACTCGAAACATACCCTACCCAGGAATAAAGGTATGGTGGGGTCATTTGAAATTAAGAAGTAACCCAACTTAATCTTCTATGGCCCCACCATAACTCTCTTTAAACCTTTAAAATATGAAGTATTTTTTAACCATAGTTACATCAGTAGGTAACAAATAATAGTTTCTATACTACAATGCGGATTTGAATCCACATTATACATATAACCAACCTATCAGTACAATATAATAGTACCGCTATCTCTTAAACACTAGTACCATGGTAGAGATGTTGAAACTCGTATAGCTACTGGTATATATCTATATACATTTACTAACATACGTACTGGTATATGTTCTATACACTAACACAGGTACTGATAGGCAGGGAGCAATGCTCAGTGAGGTGGAAAGACAGATCTCAGTGCGCATTCGTCTCACCATTTCGATAGAGACTCTCCAATGAATAGCAGATGGAAAATATCTCAAGTCTTTTGAGGAAGGAATCATATCGACTCTCTCCCTGAACCAATGTGAACACTTTTACAGTTCTGAACATTTCAGTAGTGGGTAATATGATACACTCCCCCCCCACCCTCCTTTTCTAACCCTCACTGGCAGGGGGGGGGGTAACTATTTTTGGAGGAATAACTATTTTTAACTTGACTTATCAATCTATTTTATCCTGGATATATTTTTAACGCTGCTTGCAGTTTTAGAGGATAGCGCTAGGGTTATGATCTTCAACTATGAAGTCTTGGATTTTGTGTTAGGTAGGCTCGTAGGCTTCATTTACTATCACCTCTTCATTTTCCTCTTCTATCATTGAGTGCAGCCTCCGGTACTTGTGTCTCTTTTCGTCAAATTCCTTGAAAAATGACTGCATTCACCGGGTAGCTTTTCAGTATCCATGAGCATTTTCACTGGCTTTGTTCATGGAGCCACTTTCCTTTCTGGCTGCTTCTTCCAGTCCCTTGTACCTAATTTTCTTTATATGCCAGCGATATGGCCTTTGGTTCCACAGCAGACGCAAAACACTTCACCATATCAACTAAATCAACATGTTACATCATATGAATATTACCTTTAAATTAAAAGCCTCTTTACATATTACTGTTTAGCTAAATAAGTTATTCGATAGCTTTGAATCTGCTCCTTTTTATGGGCATTTCAAATTCTTTTTATCTGTGAGCCAATGTGGGAAATTTCATGCTCTGCTCCCCAGATGTTATTTGCCCCGCATTGCTGATAATACTGCTGGGGGATGTTCCGAGTTATCGAGTGCTCCCACAGTTTCGTATAAGAAAATGTAGAAAATGATTATTATTAAAATAAAGAGTCTCTAAAGAGTCTATAGAACAAATTATGGATTGAAAACTTAGAAATTGAAGATATTTTATATTTTCGTTAAAAAATATTCAAGTTGCAGCTCTCATCGGACATTGTCGACGATATTGTCTGAAACTGTGATTCACTTTTTACGATAAATTATAAATCAATGTGTCGTGTGTATCGTAATGGATAATTTGCACATTAATTTTCCAAATGAGTAGAAAGGTATTTCGGAAATAATTTACTTGAATTTAGAATGTATTAAGAAAATAACAATCACATCTTTACTCATTATTTACTAAGTCATTATACTAAATACAGTAAGTATCTTTATACTATCTACAATAAATATTATTATGTTGTATAAGTATCATTATACTGCATCAGTATCCTTATACTATATTCAATAAGTTTCTTTATACTGTGTAAGTACCATTTCAATCAATTAAGAGAGTATAATAGTGTATATGACTTACAGGTTGCTTTCAGATGAGTTATTTCAGTGCATCTGTTATTCCTGAGTGCAGTTGTAGCTCTATTGTGTCTTTGATGCGAGTCAAATACTCCCTTGAGATGCATTGCATATCTATGGTGATTATTCCTACCATTGGCTTTGCTTAAGAGCTATCAGGGAGACTGAATCTCATCTCTAATGTAATGGAGATCGAGACGAAGATAGAGCAGTGGGATAATTCACTCTAAATCTCTCTACCTCTCTAAATCTCTCTCTCTCTCTCTAAATCACTTCAAATTCCTCTGCTCAATTCTCTCTAATTCTCTCTCTCTCGTTTTTCCTTATTTAATTCTATCTTCAGTTCAAAATTAGTTAGTTCTTCTAAAAAAATAAGCTCTTTATAAATTATTTATCTCAAATCTTTTAAAACTCTTTTTTTTTAAATATTCAAATCTGCTCCTTTAAGAAAATCTCCATTTGAATCATATAATAAAAGTGAAATCCTTTTTCTTTGCTGTGCATTTGTAGAAGTCATTTCCAGCACTCTTCTCTATCTGACGCCAGATCAATTTTATGTCCAAAGTTAGTCCGATCCGCACCTAAAGACTTTGATTTGAACTGAGCAAAGTTAGGGTAACACCACCACTCAGATTTTACCCTAAAGGGCCGTACACACGCAGGACGAGATATTTGAATCATATAAGAAAAAACAATATAAAAATTGTTATTACTACACAGTGCTATCTAATACTTCTGCAAACCCGGGTTTACTAGATAGCACTGTGTAATAATTACAATTTTTATATTGTTTTTTCTTATATGACCGAAGATGTAGTACTGACCGATAACTCGTAACTTACCCTGTATGATAATATTGAATAGCAATTCATTTCCAGTCTATGAGCTCCAGTTAGACTCAGTAAGACTTTAACCCTATTAGAGGGGGGTAACGGGGGTGATAGCCCCCTCTCAGTTACCCCTAATACCATCATGCGAGGAGGAGTAACATTACTAACCTTCATCGCCAAAAATTAGGTAAATTCTTTGAAATAAATATTCTTTTTTAGCGTTTTGAATTTTTCAAACTTTTATGTTCAATTAATTTGAAACTAATGAAGTTGTGAATTAGAGAAAAAAAATTGTATGTATTATAAGTTTCTCAATAGCTGTTGTCTAAGACTTCTTTCGTAATTCGAACTAAACCAAAAAAATACGAGCAGTGTTTTTTTTTTCAAACGGTATTTCTCTATGAATTTACTAGATAGGGACAAATCTATTTTATCTTTTCAATAAAAATACCCTCTGTACAATCTGTTTTACGGTTTTTGCAAGTTATTTTATTAAAATAATATTTTTCGAATTTTTTCTGAAAAATAAGACACAATTTTGGAAAAAGGAAAAATCATTGAAACGCGTAAAAAATGGAACAAAGTCCTGATAATTTTTATGGAGAAGGGTTTTTCGAGCTCTATGTATTTAACACATTATCCAGGAGTCTGTCAGGAGTTATTTTATGCACAAAAATCTATTTATTTCTGACCTATGGGCAGACGGTCCCATAAATAGATTATAGGAATATATTTAAATAATTGTTAGGAAAAAAAATTCTAATATTGATATATACATAAATTATATTTTTTAATATTTTAATGTTGCCAGCATATATCTCCCCCTCATCCCTTACCCCAGCGCTCACCTTTACAGCATTACTTATTCTCTACCTTCCTAACCCCCTCCCCCCATTTTCTGGCCATCTGTTCGAGTTTAGACTCCATTCTCTGTCGCTCGTAAATCCAAGTGACTGACCTCAGGTACGTAGAATCGCTTTATGCAAATCTTACCCCCCCCCCCCTCTGCCATTAATTAGGACAGATACCTGGCCACACCTTCAGGACAGGTGAGAGGACCTAGCCACAAGCTGGTTACTAGTTAAGGTAGGCGAGGAAACGATCGCAAAAGCTAACTTCGCATTTATTGCACCCTGCTTTTATAAAACTGGTAATAATTGTGAGGTATGTCTCGATATTATTATCATTCGTAGATATATAAAACGGAGACGATTTTTTGGTGATTACTTTATTGTAACTACGAAAAACTTCAATTTTATTATCCATATGCAGTTATTAGAGGCAAATGGTTCAGAAATTCAACATGTCCCATTTCAGGGTAAGTCCATGTCATCGCACGCTTCCGTATTATCGGGCACGTAAAAATCTATAGGTATATCATAATCATTATTTAACTTTTATTTCAATTGGTATCCATGATACCAATTAGAATATAAATTAAATAATAAAAATAACTACTCGTCTGAAAAGGTGGAACCAATCAGTAGCTTGGAAAGTATCTACTGCCTGAAATATTTCACAGAGAGTACAATTACTGTTTGTTCAATGTAGCACAATTACATAAATAAAAGTATCTATTAATTACTCACATAGAAATAATCTATGGTTGATATTCACTATACTTTGAACTTTAATCCCAGGGCATCAACTATTACTGACAACAAATATTGGAATGATGTTTAATGGACTTAGTACTCGCACTTCAAGTACAATTTTCTTTTATTATAATTCATAAAAAATGAAATGTTTATTAAATGAGGAGTTACAATTATTTAGTTCTTCTGACTTAGCCCGGTCTTATTACCAATTGGCAATAAAACTGAGTCGTGATTTGGTAATAAAAGCGGGGCTGTCATTTGGCTCTCATATTTATAGGCAATTGTACCAGATATCACGTTAGGAAATTATTGAAATAGAAATAGGAATGGAATAATATTCATATTTTAAATATAACTTTTTGTAGAGAAAACTCTGTTCTCTCTACAATGAAAATATTTTAATATTTTGATATGATTTTTAATAATAACCAATTGAAATATAATTTAAATATTGTAATTATCCCAATGTGTATATGTGATGGTATTACTTGGCGTTAGAGATATCAGTTTTTAGTAACTGATATCTCTTATTTAGCAAGAAAAGTCCTCTCCAAACTGCATTAAACTTTCTCTAGAAATGCTTTAAATTTGTCGAGCTGAGGTTAACAAAAACGAACTTGATCAAGTATTCTCTTCATAATTAAATAAATTAGTCATTTTAGGCTCTAATAAAGGTACCTAATGTTTTTAGGGTAATAATATTTAGGTAACGGTATAGGCAAACCTATCAACTTTGTTCTTGTGTGTAAACTTTTCTTTTTCTTTGCTTAGAGAGTCTGAAGGTAGTGGCGACACCCAACCGAATAACTTAAAATAAATAGAACAAATAATATATAGAACAAAATTTGAAATTGTTAGCAATTTTATATTCAGTAACTTAGATCTAATGAATATATAGTAATGAAAATTAGAGTGGAGGGGACCTTTAAGAGCTAATATTTGTTATTTATCAAAAAGATTTCTTTCCAAATCATAAATTATAGAACAATTGAGTAGAAAATATCTCTTTCGATCTGATTTCTAAATTAGCCATGTGAGAAAATACGGGAAAATCCTATTTCTATATATTTTGTGAACTTTTTTATAATGATGAGGTCTTGAGGCAGTGCCTTGTTTAGGTGGCAGTAGCTGTCAGCAGCGTCTAACAAGAGAGTACGTTAAAGCACGTTAGCGGCGCCTACCAGATAAATTCTGACAGTGTAAACCCTAAATTTGATGTCAGGTGTACGGCAAGAAATATTCTACTGGTAGAATGCTGTAGAAAAGGGACAAGGCTGCTAGTGGAATTAAATGGGGGAAAGGTGCTAGTAATTATAATTTAAATGGGGAGACTGGTTTAATAATTATTATTTAAATGGGGAGACTGGTTTAATAATTATAATTTGAATGGGGAGACTGGTTTAATAATTATTATTTAAATGGGGAGACTGGTTTAATAATTATCATTTAAATGGGGAGACTGGTTTAATAATTATTATTTAAATGGGGAGACTGGTTTAATAATTATAATTTAAATGGGGAGACTGGTTTGATAATTATGATTTAAATGGGGAGACTGGTTTAATAATTATAATTTAAATGGGGAGACTGGTATAATAATTATAATTTAAATGGGGAGACTGGTTTAATAATTAGAAATTAAATGGGGAGACTGGTTTAATAATTAGAAATTAAATGGGGAGACTGGTTTAATAATTAGAAATTAAATGGGGAGACTGGTTTAATAATTATAATTTAAATGGGGAGACTGGTTTAATAATTATTATTTAAATGGGGAGACTGGTTTAATAATTATAATTTAAATGGGGAGACTGGTTTAATAATTATGATTTAAATGGGGAGACTGGTTTAATAATTATAATTTAAATGGGGAGACTGGTATAATAATTATAATTTAAATGGGGAGACTGGTTTAATAATTAGAAATTAAATGGGGAGACTGGTTTAATAATTAGAAATTAAATGGGGAGACTGGTTTAATAATTATAATTTAAATGGGGAGACTGGTTTAATAATTAGAAATTAAATGGGGAGACTGGTTTAATAATTAAAATTTAAATGGGTAGACTGGTTTAATAATTATAATTTAAATGGGTAGACTGGTTTAATAATTATAATTTAAATGGGTAGACTGGTTTAATAATTATAATTTAAATGGGTAGACTGGTTTAATAATTAGAAATTAAATGGGGAGACTGGTTTAATAATTATAATTTAAATGGGGAGACTGGTTTAATAATTAGAAATTAAATGGGGAGACTGGTTTAATAATTATAATTTAAATGGGTAGACTGGTTTAATAATTATAATTTAAATGGGGAGACTGGTTTAATAATTATAATTTAAATGGGGAGACTGGTTTAATAATTAGAAATTAAATGGGGAGACTGGTTTAATAATTATAGTCTAAATGGGTAGACTGGTTTAATAATTAAAATTTAAATGGGTAGACTGGTTTAATAATTATAATTTAAATGGGTAGACTGGTTTAATAATTAAAATTTAAATGGGTAGACTGGTTTAATAATTATAATTTAAATGGGGAGACTGGTTTAATAATTAGAAATTAAATGGGGAGACTGGTTTAATAAATAGAAATTAAATGGGGAGACTGGTTTAATAATTAGAAATTAAATGGGGAGACTGGTTTAATAATTATAATTTAAATGGGGAGACTGGTTTAATAATTAGAAATTAAATGGGGAGACTGGTTTAATAATTATAATTTAAATGGGGAGACTGGTTTAATAATTAGAAATTAAATGGGGAGACTGGTTTAATAATTAAAATTTAAATGGGTAGACTGGTTTAATAATTATAATTTAAATGGGTAGACTGGTTTAATAATTATAATTTAAATGGGTAGACTGGTTTAATAATTATAATTTAAATGGGTAGACTGGTTTAATAATTAGAAATTAAATGGGGAGACTGGTTTAATAATTATAATTTAAATGGGGAGACTGGTTTAATAATTAGAAATTAAATGGGGAGACTGGTTTAATAATTATAATTTAAATGGGTAGACTGGTTTAATAATTAGAAATTAAATGGGGAGACTGGTTTAATAATTATAATTTAAATGGGGAGACTGGTTTAATAATTAGAAATTAAATGGGGAGACTGGTTTAATAATTATAGTCTAAATGGGTAGACTGGTTTAATAATTAAAATTTAAATGGGTAGACTGGTTTAATAATTATAATTTAAATGGGTAGACTGGTTTAATAATTATAATTTAAATGGGGAGATGCAGTAAAATTAAATGGAAATAAAGTTATATATAGAATATATACGTACATTCATAATTTTTACTAATAAATATTTAAAATTCTTATCCGGTGAATATCTATTTTAAATGCAATAAACTTATAAAGTACATTATTTTGAAGACTAAGAAGGACATTGTTATTTCATTATTATTTTAAAATATAAAGAACACATTATTATCAATTAATAATAACAATATTAAATGTACTTTTGAATAATATATTATTTTGTTATATATTTCAAGCTATTCTTATCTCCTGCAAAATATTAAATTATTTTGCATGTTTTATAATGTGTCTCACCAGTCGAAATGTTCTCTTTTCTTTTCATGGTTTTGACGTTTTGACAATGGAAATAGAAGGTGAGTATTGTCAGGTGTCCTTCCCTCAGTCAATTTGTCAGGTGAGATCACAACTGTCAGGCACCTGTCAGGAAAAGCCCCTGAAGACTGTTTTGAATGGAGGAACTGGTAGAGACTGACTGAAAATAGTCTAAAGACTGAATAAAGTCTGTAAAGACTGAATATAGACTGACTGATCATATATGAAAAAACTTTATAATAATTGTCGTCTGATATTTATTAAATACCTTTTCATGTAGGGTCGAAAATATAGAACCGTCCAATAACTCGGAACTTGGTTCTTTTCCAGATTAGAGGCGCAAAATATTTATTAATATATTTATAATTAATGTGTATCATAGATACCAAGTTGATAAAATGAAAATGAATTCATTACGATTTATTGAAATCAGCAATAAACGTCATTATAGGAAGAATGGGGGGTATGGGAGGCAACACGCCCCCCATTGCACATATATCATCAGCATTGAAGTGATAAATGGAAAATATTACGGAAACTGGAAACATTCGATATATGTACTTTGGGGGGGAGTTCCGCTACCAAGCCCCCCTGTCAGGTTATAAATCGATAATGAAGTGTGCAGTACATCAAACTAGCGGATACAACAAACTAGATTACAGTTTCATGTAAGAAATATATAATGTTTGAGTCATCTCAACGAAAACACGAGTTTTTTCAAAGTTGTCAATCTTTCAGTAATACATAGGAAACTAGATTACGTGACTAGGTAGAGCGTATACCTTCGCCACCGCTTTGACCTTTTCTATTCCAAAATCTGAAAAACTGGTGACTGGATAATATCCAATCGTCCCACCAAGTTTCATGCAATATGGTACAATACTTTTTGAGTCATTGAGTTATAAATGACCTTGACCTTTATCTTTGACCTTTGACTCGATTGCTCCCAAAATCTAACAAAATGGTTCTTGTGTATTGACCAATCGTCTCACCAAGTTTCATGCAATATGGTACAATACTTTTTGAGTCATTGAGTTATAAATGACCTTGACCTTTATCTTTGACCTTTGACTCGATTGCTCCCAAAATCTAACAAAATGGTTCTTGTGTATTGACCAATCGTCCTAATAAGTTTCATGCAATATGGTTCTATACCTTTTGAGTTATGAATGACCTTGACCTTTGACTGGGTCGCTCTCAAAATTCTACCAGCAGGTCACTGGACATTGACCAATTGTTTCACTAAATTTCAGCCAATTTGGTTGACACTTTTTCAGTTATGCGAATAACAAGATGATAAATAAATGAATAAATAAATGGCGTCAATAATATAACCTTCTCGCATTCTGCAAAGGTAATAAATAACTTTAATTCAATCCGTGTCTGTTTGCATTATAGATACTGATAATTTATATTTAATATTGTGCCTCTAATAATTTAATGAATAATGATATTAAAGATAAATATATTAAATAAATATTTTGCGCCGCTATTCTGCGTAAGACCCCAGTACTTGACCTACAGGTTACCATCTACCAAATATTCAACAATATTAATTGAAATTCTTTATATTTATGATCCCTTATGAGTTCGTTTTCTGAAATAAAATTCAATATTGCATATTATAATAAGTTTATCTCTTTCCAGATTTATATTATTGTTTGGTGTGACTCTAAATTCAAAGGAGAAATATATATATAATGTTGAATTAATATTCTCAGTGGAATAATGAATAACGGGGAAAATGAGTTGACAGTTAAATTAAATATATTTGTAACTGACTTCTAGTGTTACAAAGTGCTACATTTCATCGTCTTACAAAGAGCTACATCTCATCGTGTTACAAAGTGCTACATTTCATCGTCTTACAAAGAGCTACATCTCTACGTGTTACAAAGTGCTACATTTCATCGTCTTACAAAGAGCTACATCTCTACGTGTTACAAAGTGCTACATTTCATCGTCTTACAAAGAGCTACATCTCTACGTGTTACAAAGTGCTACATTTCATCGTCTTACAAAGAGCTACATCTCTACGTGTTACAAAGTGCTACATCTCATCGTGTTACAAAGTGCTACTTTTCATCGTGTAACAAAGTGCTACATCTCATCGTGTTACAAAGTGCTACATCTCTACGTGTTACAAGTGAGTAGAGATTCAATAATTATCAGAGTTACAGTTACAGAAAAGATCTTTAGGGTTCTTTAATTTTTATAATAAACTTAATTGATAAAACTAATGATTTCAGTCACCTACCTACCATAGGTGCATTGGGAACTGTTGTAATTTGATGAGTAAGACTTTTTTAAGAAATTACTATTATTATTTTCTTATACATTATTTTAGTAAATTCTTCTTATGGAGGATAATTGTATAAAATAATGCAAAGACCACACAGTCAATTGATACAATGACTGTCCGTGTGATGGCGCTGTCTCTTTGCATTGGTTATCATTTAAGAAACTGTTAATATAACTCTTTGATAAACTATAATAAATATCTCTGTAGTAAATATATCAGTATGTAGTAATAATTTAAACTGAAAATACTTTTATTTATTGGCGGCAGTAGTTTTTTTATTGTTTGTTTTGATAACAAAGGCGATATTGATGAGGTTATTTGCTAATTTATATTCTATTGAATGGGGTAAATATTTCAGTTGTTGTCATCTCAAATATCGTTTTTATAGCACGCAAGAAAGCTACTCTGTGTTTCATCTATTCACCATAATAACATATTAATAACTCATCTGCATCATTAATTATGCCTTCAAATTTGGAGAGGAAAATGAAGAGTTGGTAAAGGAAACCTAATCCAATTTCTAAAACTTTGTAATTGATTAACACTGCGTCTATTTGCGAGGTAAATTAATTAATTTTACTTCTTTACGCATTGAGTAAGGATTATTTATCAGAAATTGTTTTGCAATGATATGTTTCGTTGAAATGAATACCGTGAAAATCACTGAGAAAATTATCAATTGTATTTCTAAAATACGTATGTGAAAATTAAAATATTATCAAATGAAATAGTATAAAATGAATAAATGTAGTTTATGCAGTGGGAATCGAACTCAAAACATATATTTCTGTAAATAATAAAAAAAAATTTAATTATAAATCTTTCTAAAATATTATCGACCTTGTAATAAAGCTATATAATAATTTTAATTTAACTCGTTATTTCATATAATTTTATTGAAAAAATGAATAAAAAATAATATTAAAAAAATGTGTACATTTTTTTTACTGCTTATGAAAGTACAACTCCTTAATTATTAGTCAGACTAACTAACTGTCACTCCCTCTCCTCCACCCACTCTAGCCACTCATTTCCACCAAGTAGCCCCCTCAATGGGGACTGTTCCACAGAGTGACATCCCTTGAGTGTTCTTTAGAGTGGCAAATTAGACAAGCCTCTGGTCCCATTAAGTGGGAACACTCAAATGGTTTCCTTGAATCGATCAAAGTGAAGAGCTTTGTGTTACACTCAATAGATGGGGTAAAGGGGTGGTGTTAATAGGTAATAGGTGCTGTTAATAGGGAATAGGTGCTGTTAATAGGGAATAGGTGCTGTTAATAGGGAATAGGTGCTGTTAATAGGGAATAGGTGCTGTTAATAGGGAATAGGTGCTGTTAATAGGGAAGGAATAGGTGCTGTTAATAGGGAATAGGTGCTGTTAATAGGGAATAGGTGCTTTTAATAGGGAATAGGTGCTGTTAATAGGGAATAGGTGCTGTTAATAGGGAATAGGTGCTGCTAATAGGGAATAGGTGCTGCTAATAGGGAATAGGTGCTGTTAATAGGGAATAGGTGCTGCTAATAGGGAATAGGTGCTGTTAATAGGGAATAGGTGCTGTTAATAGGGAATAGGTGGTGTTAATAGGGAATAGGTGCTGTTAATAGGGAATAGGTGCTGCTAATAGGGAATAGAGGTGCTGTTAATAGGGAAAATAGGTGCTGTTAATAGAAAATAGGTGCTTTTAATAGGGAATAGGTGCTGTTATTAAATTATCAAAATATTTTGATTGTTTAGTAGTCTACGGAAAAGACAACCAGTATTTTATTTACATTTTAATGTACAAAGTAAAATAAAAGTACATTTATGTAATATTGAAAACCTCACCAAAAATAAATAATTTCAGTTGCTTCACAATAATGATAATTCATTTTACTTGATGCTTTGTCCATGCCGATATAAATTATCACTCAGCTCGGGTTTAACGGTGTTATTTTATTCAATTCTTTGTTTATATCAACATTACTTCCCCCAATAAAAACATAATTTTGAGGTCATAAATAGAGCAACACAGGTTGCAATGTTTCATAATAATTCTAACAATATTTTCAATGTTGTTACAACATTAACAATGTTGTAAAAACAATAATAATGTTGTAATAGTAGTGGCAATGTTGTACAAATATACTATATAAAGTGTAGTTTTTGATAATGAATTAAATCAAATATCTGTTTTGCATTAATATTTTAGCTTCTAAGGCTTAGTTACGTGGAGCAGAAATTGGGGAAATTAATTTGCAATGTTGGTATAATAGGAAATGAAGAATTTTATTGCCTGAAATTAATCACATTATTATTTGGTTAAAATTTGTTTGTTTTAATTTTTCTAAATGTAGCGATATTAGCTAAATTTAGTAGCGTGAAATAACAAATAGATGTATCTAATTTAGCCTCAATTGTGTTTTAACTCATAATAAAATGACCATCCAAAATTGGATATATAAATTCATTCAGTTTTCTTTTATTCACAATTCAAGAAAGCTTTTACTTTTTATTTCTCAAGTTTCAAATGTCCCAAATCCAATACGTTTACCAATCTCATGTCCTCAAGCACTGAGGCCACTAACCGTCTGTTGCGTAACTCCCTTAGCGTAAGTCCAGTGGCGGTAATAACTGTCCGGTAATGTTTACGAGTGTGATGGCAGTGACGGTAATGGGGGGTGGGAACTGTGATCGGGGGGGGGACTGTTTAGTAGAATGTATCTACTTGCTGGCAATATGTTTAGATTTGAGGTGAATTGGTGCCTTGGGAGCTATCGTTATTGGGTGATATCGTTATTGGGTGATATCGTTATTGGGTGATATCGTTATTGGGTGATATCGTTATTGGGTGATATCGTTATTGGGTGATATCGTTATTGGGTGATATCGTTATTGGATGATATCGTTATTGGATGATATCATTATTGTACGATATCGTTATTGTACGATATCGTTATTGGAAAATATCGTTATTGGACGATATCGTTATTGGATGATATCGTTATTGGAAAATATCGTTATTGTACGATATCGTTATTGGATGATAGCGTTATTGGACGATATCGTTATTGGACGATATCGTTACTGGACGATATCGTTATTGGACGATATCGTTATTGGGTGATATCATTATTGGACGATATCGTTATTGGATGATATCGTTATTGGAAAATATCGTTATTGGATGATATCGTTATTGGAAAATATCGTTATTGGATGATATCGTTTTTGGACGATATCGTTATTGGATGATATCGTTATTGGAAAATATCGTTATTGTACGATATTGTTATTGGATGATATCGTTATTGGAAAATATCGTTATTGTACGATATCGTTATTGGATGATAGCGTTATTGGAAAATATCGCTATTGGATGATATCGTTATTGGGTGATATCGTTATTGGACGATATCGTTATTGGGTGATATCGTTATTGGGTGATATCGTTATTGGACGATATCGTTATTGGGTGATATCGTTATTGGATGATATCGTTATTGGATGATATCGTTATTGGATGATATCGTTATTGGATGATATCGTTATTGGATGATATCGTTATTGGGTGATATCGTTATTGGATGATATCGTTATTGGATGATATCGTTATTGGATGATATCGTTATTGGATGATATCGTTACTGGATGATATCGTTATTGGATGATATCGTTATTGGATGATATCGCTATTGGGTGATATCGTTATTGGATGATATCGTTATTGGATGATATCGTTATTGGATGATATCGTTATTGGATGATAGCGTTATTGGAAAATATCGTTTTTGGACGATATCGTTATTGGACGATATCGTTATTGGACGATATCGTTATTGGACGATATCGTTATTGGACGATATCGTTATTGGACGATATCGTTATTGGAAAATATCGTTATTGTACGATATCGTTATTGTACGATATCGTTATTGTACGATATCGTTATTGGATGATATCGTTATTGGACGATATCGTTGTTGGATGATATCGTTATTGGAAAATATCGTTATTGTACGATAGCGTTATTGGAAAATATCGTTACTGGACGATATCGTTATTGGATGATAGCGTTATTGGAAAATATCGTTATTGGATGATATCGTTATTAGACGATATCGTTATTGGACGATATCGTTATTGGACGATATCGTTATTGGAAAATATCGTTATTGCACGATATTGTTATTGGACGATATTGTTATTAGATGATATCGTTATTGGACGATATCGTTATTGGACGATATCGTTATTGGACGATATCGTTATTGGATGATATCGTTATTGGACGATATCGTTATTGGACGATATCGTTATTGGACGATATCGTTATTGGGAGCAATCGTTAAAATAGATGATATCGTCATAGTTTACTTCTAAAATTTCGTCCTTCTCGGGTTAGTTACGAGTTATTGGACAGTTCCACATTTTCGATCATATTAGAATTAATATACAATAACCATTATTTAACTTTGCATTATATTTATTCGATAGTTCTTCTTCAATTGTAGGATCGAGACTTTGAAACATTTCGATTACTCGGATTCCCCCCGTATCTTTTTTAATCCTCAGAGGCTGGTTAGTGTGCAGACGTACAATCTCTTCGTCTCATTTCTTAGGGGAAGATGTCTGAAGTTTCGAACATTACAAAACGTCATTGAATTGAGAACGAGAGGGGGGAGGGGGGATTAAAGGGCATTGGGGGTATTAGAGGACATTGGGGGTATTAGAGGGCATTGGGGGTATTAGAGGACATTGGGGGTAATAAAGGACATTGGAGTAATAAAGGACATTGGAGTTATAAAGGACATTGGGTAATAAAGGACATTGGAGAAATGAAGAATAAAGGGCATTGGAGTAATAAAGGACATCGGGTAATAAAGGACATTGGAGTAATAAAGGACATTGGGGTAATAAAGGACATTGGAGTAATAAAGAACATTGGGGTAATGAAGGACATTGGAGTAGTAAAGGATATTGGAGTAACAAAGGAAATTGGAGTAATGAAGGACATTGGGGTAATAAAGGACGTTGGATTAACAAAGGAAATTGGAGTAATGAAGGACATTGGGGTAATAAAGGACATTGGATTGAATAGCTATAAGGGCAGAGGGCCAATTCTGCCAAATAATTACTGTGGAGGGGGGGGGGTTAGTCTTCCACTTGGATTGTATATTGAAATCAATGGTAAAATCGATGAGGAAACTTAGGAAATTGCTTTATTTTACATTTGATTGTTGTTTGATACATTTGATACATTGTTTAAACTGAATATATTAATGGTGTCTCACCTATTTAACTGTTAAATTATTATCGGGACATTTTACCCTATAATAATATTAACGTTGCCTATTTTTCAATTACCGTATTAACTCATTTAGTTTTTGTTCTTACTATCCTTTCAATATCTTCTTCCCAAACCACTAGTAATGCTTCATTAATTATTTAAATATGATAATAAAAACACAAACCTGTCACATCCTTAGTAACACACTTTGTTCATTCATTACTTATTTCTATTTTGAATCTCATGGTTAAAAATTAGCCCGTTTTAAATGGTTCGAAAAGTGAAAATAAAGGCAAAGTTATTGCTTTCTCTAGAGAATTTTATTGTGTCAGAAACTCCTAAAAGATGAAGATAAATCTTCTTGATAAGATCAGTTTGAATGTAGCGCAGTCATTCGCAATCTCAGTGATGGCCGGCCGTATTACTGCTCTTGAAATACTTTTCTAACAGTTTTATATTAACAAAATTATGTAGCAAATCTTTCAGAAATAATTTAATCATCGTAAGAAATATTTATTTAGAGAATAGGATAATCACAGTTATTGAAGCAAATTGCACATGAATATATTAAATAAGTTAGATAAAAAATAATTGTGGTGATTTTAATAAAAAAATGTTTTAATAATAAAAAGATGATTTTAATATACTTTTTTAATTTTTAATTTTATTATTGTAATATCTAATATGGATTACAAACTAGATAATTACATTAATGAAGCTATTTCTAGGTAAAACATAGTGACGGAGTTTCCCTCAGTAATGATGTATCAAAAACAGTTACCGTGTAACTTCAGATAAAAACTCTTACAACAACATTGCTATAAGAGAATTTTTGAGAGACCCAAATTATTTGGTCTGGTGAAATTCTAGCAAAACAACAAGATGGAGTACGACAGAATTCCAGAGAAATAGGAGACCACTTCCTAAAGGCTACAGACATTGCAACCAGTATTTCATTTACTTTGAATATATTTTATAGTCCACGTAGAATGCAACCAGTATTTCATTCACTTTTTGCGTATTTTATAGTCTACGTAGAATGGAACCAGTATTTCATTTACATTTGCATATTTTATAGTCCACGTAGAAGGCAACCAGTATTTCATTTACTTTAAATAATTATTTCATATTTGATTATATAATTAATAACTCTGTGATACATTTATACATGCATTAATACCAATCTTTGATAATTTAATATGATAACCTTCAATATCATCTGTCCACATGTCTCACATTCACTTCTCTGTTCTACTGCCTCTCTACTCAAGTTAATTTTCGCTCGGAAATTCCATTAGATGTTGTGTAACATTGTCTCAACATTGCAAATATTATTTACCTGATGTGCCTTGCTGAATTATTTAATATTATATCCTTTATTGTCTTTTTCTCTGCTTAGGGAAACTGTTTATTCATTTATTGAAAGTTTGTATTACTTGAAGTGAATTAGAATAAAATTTGATGAAAAAATGTTACATTTTTTTATGAATTGATGAAAATAAGAGAAATACATTTTATTTTACAACTAAAATGTAAAATAAATTAAACTCCATATATATTTATAACTCTATCCGCAAATATAGAAAATTTTACTTTTGAATTATTTAATGCTTGAATATTTCATATATCTGTTATAATGACCCAATATTTTTTTTATATAGTACATCAATTCGTATTGTTACAATTTATTGATGAAATAGTGTAATTTACCTTAACAAAATACATTTCGATGAACTCTTGTGGACTTTATTTATGATATTCATAAGTTTTAAAAGGAAATTGAGGTTGAAAATTTAATTAAGAATAATAGGAAGAGACACTCTCAGTACTACAAAAGTGGGTGTTAAACTAGTTCATAAATTCATCTGACGTATGTTAGTAGTTAATACCACTGTACAGGCACTGTTGAGTAATTAGTTGTTTCTAATAGTAAGGCATTACCCTTTTCATTCCGTTTATCTCTTACAGTTTTTTTCAATTTCAAATCAGTTTCCAGACTTTCTTCTAAGAAGTTTTTCCTGGAATAAATCCCCGCCTCTTAACACCGAGACTCAAAAATGTCTATTTATTTCAATCCCAAGTTATTTTTAGTTTGAAACTTTCTTATCACCCGTAAAATTGTTTAGCAACAGTTGTTGTAAATTCTATTGATTCCCGAGAAACTGCTTTGAACTGCTTTAAAACTGCAGTTAACTGCTTTGAAACTGCTATTAACTGCTTTGAACTGCTATGAACTGCTATGAACTGCTATGAACTGCTATGAACTGCTATGAACTGCTTTGAACTGCTATGAACTGCTATGAACTGCTATGAACTGCTATGAACTACTATGAACTGCTATGAACTGCTATGAACTGCTATGAACTGCTATGAACTGCTATGAACTGCAATGAACTGCTATGAAACGCTATGAACTGCTATGAACTGCAATGAACTGCTTTGAACTGCTATGAACTGCTATGAACTGCTATGAACTGCTATGAACTGCTATGAACTGCTATGAACTGCAATGAACTGCAATGAACTGCTATGAAACTGCTATGAACTGCTATGAACTACTATGAACTGCTATGAACTGCAATGAACTGCTATGAACTGCTATGAACTGCTATGAACTGCTATGAACTGCTATGAACTGCTATGAACTGCTATGAACTGCTTTAAAACTGTTATGAACTGCTATGAACTGCTATGTGCTGCTATGAACTGCTATGAACTGCTATGAACTGCTATGAACTGCTATGAACTGCTATGAACTGCTATGAACTGCTTTAAAACTGCTATGTGCTGCTATGAACTGCTATGAACTGCTATGAACTGCTATGAACTGCTATGAACTGCTATGAACTGCTATGAACTGCTATGAACTGCTTTAAAACTGCTATGAACTGCTATGAACTGCTATGAACTGCTATTAACTGCTATGAACTGCTATGAACTGCTATGAACTGCTATGAACTGCTATGAACTGCTATGAACTGCTTTAAAACTGTTATGAACTGCTATGAACTGCTATGTGCTGCTATGAACTGCTATGAACTGCTATGAACTGCTATGAACTGCTATGAACTGCTATGAACTGCTATGAACTGCTATGAACTGCTATGAACTGCTTTAAAACTGCTATGTGCTGCTATGAACTGCTATGAACTGCTATGAACTGCTATGAACTGCTATGAACTGCTATGAACTGCTATGAACTGCTATGAACTGCTATGAACTGCTTTAAAACTGCTATGAACTGCTATGAACTGCTATGAACTGCTATGAACTGCTATGAACTGCTATGAACTGCTTTGAACTGCTTTAAAACTGCTATGAACTGCTATGAACTGCTATGAACTGCTATGTGCTGCTTAGAACTGCTATGAACTGCTATGAACTGCTATGAACTGCTATGAACTGCTATGAACTGCTATGAACTGCTATGAACTGCTATGAACTGCTATGAACTGCTATGTGCTGCTATGAACTGCTTAGAACTGCTATGAACTGCTTAGAACTGCTTTGAACTGCTTAGAACTGCTATGAACTGCTATGGACTGCTTAGAACTGCTATGAACTGCTTAGAACTGCTTTGAACTGCTTAGAACTGCTTAGAACTGCTATGAACTGCTTAGAACTGCTATGAACTGCTATGAACTGCTTTGAACTGCTTAGAACTGCTTTGAACTGCTTAGAACTTCTATGAACTGCTATGAACTGCTTAGAACTGCTATGAACTGCTTAGAACTGCTTTGAACTGCTTTGAACTGCTTAGAACTGCTATGAACTGCTTAGAACTGCTTTGAACTGCTTTGAACTGCTTAGAACTGCTTTGAACTGCTTAGAACTGCTATGAACTGCTATGAACTGCTATGAACTGCTATGAACTGCTATGAACTGCTATGAACTGCTATGAACTGCTATGAACTGCTTTAAAACTGTTATGAACTGCTATGAACTGCTATGTGCTGCTATGAACTGCTATGAACTGCTATGAACTGCTATGAACTGCTATGAACTGCTATGAACTGCTATGAACTGCTATGAACTGCTTTAAAACTGCTATGTGCTGCTATGAACTGCTATGAACTGCTATGAACTGCTATGAACTGCTATGAACTGCTATGAACTGCTATGAACTGCTATGAACTGCTATGAACTGCTATGAACTGCTATGAACTGCTATGAACTGCTATGAACTGCTTTAAAACTGCTATGAACTGCTATGAACTGCTATGAACTGCTATGAACTGCTATGAACTGCTATGAACTGCTTTGAACTGCTTTAAAACTGCTATGAACTGCTATGAACTGCTATGAACTGCTATGTGCTGCTTAGAACTGCTATGAACTGCTATGAACTGCTATGAACTGCTATGAACTGCTATGAACTGCTATGAACTGCTATGAACTGCTATGAACTGCTATGAACTGCTATGAACTGCTATGTGCTGCTATGAACTGCTTAGAACTGCTATGAACTGCTTAGAACTGCTTTGAACTGCTTAGAACTGCTATGAACTGCTATGGACTGCTTAGAACTGCTATGAACTGCTTAGAACTGCTTAGAACTGCTTAGAACTGCTATGAACTGCTTAGAACTGCTATGAACTGCTATGAACTGCTTTGAACTGCTTAGAACTGCTTTGAACTGCTTAGAACTGCTATGAACTGCTATGAACTGCTTAGAACTGCTATGAACTGCTTAGAACTGCTTTGAACTGCTTTGAACTGCTTAGAACTGCTATGAACTGCTTAGAACTGCTTTGAACTGCTTTGAACTGCTTAGAACTGCTTTGAACTGCTTAGAACTGCTATGAACTGCTATGAACTGCTTAGAACTGCTTAGAACTGCTTTGAACTGCTTAGAACTGCTTAGAACTGCTATGAACTGCTTAGAACTGCTATGAACTGCTATGAACTGCTTAGAACTGCTATGAACTGCTATGAACTGCTATAAACTGCTATGAACTGCTTAGAACTGCTATGAACTGCTTAGAACTGCTTAGAACTGCTATGAACTGCTATGAACTGCTTAGAACTGCTTAGAACTGCTTTGAAACTATTTGGTAACTAATGCAAAATAAAGCTCTTCATTAAGTTTAAATGTAAGTTTTTTTTTTGTTTGTTTTCACTACTAAAATGGTTCATCAACTTAGTTTATATCAACTAAATAAAATGTTTTCGGATTGTTCACGTCTTTGGTCATATAAGAAAAAGTATATAATAATTATTATTCAACTTTTATTTTAATTTGTATCAAATTTAAATAGTAATTAGTGTACCCTTTTGTTTGTGCTCTAAAATATGTAACCGTCCTGAAATTCGGAACTTACCATCAAACTACAGACCAGAAGTCTTTGACATATTTTGATATCGAGTATATCTAAAGCCTTTAGGAAACTGTGTACAATAAGTTAGAGAGTGTTACTTGCAAACTTTAATAGATAACTATTATTTATAAAACTAAATAGTGACTAATTCTTGAAATACTATCTAAATAAACAATAGATTGGTTCCGTGGAAACCGAATTAATAATAAACAGAAAAACAAGGTAGTAATAAAAAATAAAGGGTAGTAGTAAAGGGTAGTAATAAATAATAAAGGGTAGTAGTAAAGGGTAGTAATAAAAAGAAAATGGTTGTAGTAAAGGGTAGTAATAAAAAATAAAGGGTAGTAGTAAAGGGTAGTAGTAAAGTAAAATATTCCACAAAATAGTTTCACATAATAACTAAATATTATATAACTGAAATATGCTTAAAGTCTAATCTACCTCAGGCTTGGTGTGTAAGAGACAGTGTTTAAGGTTTTCACCTGAGTGGTAGAGTGTGTAGTTAGTATTCTTGTGTAAGAACTTCACAGACTTAACTTTAAGTTGCAAAGTTCTTCTGAAGTGACACTTTGCACCCACTCACCTTACTTCTTTTTCCACTAATGAGTTAAGTGCTAACAACTTAGGGTAGTAACTACCGTGGAGTTATAGCTATGGCACACTAAATAACACTTAACCAGTTTGTTAAAGGTCAGGGGTTTGAGACCCAATGGTAAAATATTAATTCTTCATTTCTTAATGTTTTAACTCTTGATGTTCAGGTCTCAACATTCTCACCCGTAGTGTTTTTTAATTCAAAGTTCAGCAACATTAACAATCTTTACCTTCGCAGAATGCGGAAGGTGATCTTTTAGGCAGCATTTTATTGACGATTGCTCAATATTCAGGTACCATTTGGTAGAATTTGAGAGGAAATCAGATCAAAGGTATAAGGTCAAGGTCAAAGCCATTTGTAACTCAATAACTCAAAAAGTATTCAAACAAATTGCATGAAATTTGATAGGACGATTGATCATTATCCAGGAAGCAGTTTATTAGATTTTGGGAGCGAACGGGTCAAAGATTAAGGTCAAAGGCATTTATAAGCGGCGGCGAAGGTAAGCGCTCTACAGAGCACCCATTCTAGTTAGGAAATAATATAATTTGTCATTTAATTAAAATTATTATGTTAAATCATTATTTTTGTTAAACAATGTATCTATTATGCAATCATGTTACGAACTTTTAGGATGTATTTATTGCTTTATATTTTCTAAATAAATTATTCTGGAGTCTTCACATCGTTTCAGTTATTATAATTTTGAGGACCATGCCACACGAGCGATTTTGCATTGCATTTTCAGAGCGTTTTTGACGCCGAGGAAAATAATTCTTCAACGCTTTTCATATGTTTCCATGGTAATAGCGAGTGGTTGTCACACGAGTGCTTTCACGGCGTTTTCTCAGCGCTTTCAACGCTCCAAAAGCGTTGCGTTGAAGGCGCTGCAAAAACGCTCGTCTGACATGGTACCAGCGCTTCTAGCGCCGGAGGTTGAAAATACTCGTTTAACATGCTCTAACCCGTTCATCCTAAGCATTGCAACTCGAATACAACAACTTACATATTGTATACCATATACATATATTATTCCATGACACAGTATGCATATACTACATTACTACTTACATATATTGTACTGTATATATAGTCAGCTGTATGGCAGAAGCAGATATTAAACACTTGATAAATTCAGTAATTCTACCTATCGTTTTCTGCCTATTTTGTTACCATGTCACAGTCCCTAGTACTCCTTTCTAACATCTATGTATTTTCTAACTAGTTTTCTCGCTCTTTATTAAACCTCATGGACTCTATTTCTGTGACAGTGCATTTTAGTTATTCTTGTTCATTATGATATTATAGTTATTCAGTAGGATGTTCATTATGATATTATAGTTATTCAGTAGGATGTTCATTTTGATATTATAGTTATTCAGTAGGATGTTCATTATGATATTATAGTTATTCAGTAGGATGTTCATTTTGATATTATAGTTATTCACTAGGATGTTCATTATGATATTATAGTTATTCAGTAGGATGTTCATTATGATATTATAGTTATTCACTAGGATGTTCATTTTGATATTATAGTTATTCACTAGGATGTTCATTATGATATTATAGTTATTCACTAGGATGTTCATTATGATATTATAGTTATTCAGTAGGATGTTCATTATGATATTATAGTTATTCAGTAGGATGTTCATTATGATATTATAGTTATTCAGTAGGATGTTCATTATGATATTATAGTTATTCAGTAGGATGTTCATTATGATATTATAGTTATTCACTAGGATGTTCATTTTGATATTATAGTTATTCACTAGGATGTTCATTATGATATTATAGTTATTCACTAGGATGTTCATTATGATATTATAGTTATTCAGTAGGATGTTCATTATGATATTATAGTTATTCAGTAGGATGTTCATTATGATATTATAGTTATTCACTAGGATGTTCATTATGATATTATAGTTATTCAGTAGGATGTTCATTATGATATTATAGTTATTCAGTAGGATGTTCATTATGATATTATAGTTATTCAGTAGGATGTTCATTATGATATTATAGTTATTCACTAGGATGTTCATCATGATATTATAGTTATTCAGTAGGATGTTCATTATGATATTATAGTTATTCAGTAGGATGTTCATTATGATATTATAGTTATTCACTAGGATGTTCATTATGATATTATAGTTATTCACTAGGATGTTCATTATGATATTATAGTTATTCACTAGGATGTTCATTATGATATTATAGTTATTCACTAGGATGTTCATTATGATATTATAGTTATTCACTAGGATGTTCATTATGATATTATAGTTATTCACTAGGATGTTCATTATGATATTATAGTTATTCACTAGGATGTTCATTATGATATTATAGTTATTCACTAGGATGTTCATTATGATATTATAGTTATTCACTAGGATGTTCATTATGATATTATAGTTATTCACTAGGATGTTCATTATGATATTATAGTTATTCACTAGGATGTTCATTATGATATTATAGTTATTCACTAGGATGTTCATTATGATATTATAGTTATTCACTAGGATGTTCATTATGATATTATAGTTATTCACTAGGATGTTCATTATGATATTATAGTTATTCACTAGGATGTTCATTATGATATTATAGTTATTCACTAGGATGTTCATTAGGATATTATAGTTATTCACTAGAATGTTCATTATGATATTATAGTTATTCACTAGGATGTTCATTATGATATTATAGTTATTCACTAGGATGTTCATTATGATATTATAGTTATTCACTAGGATGTTCATTATGATATTATAGTTATTCAGTAGGATGTTCATTATGATATTATAGTTATTCACTAGGATGTTCATTATGATATTATAGTTATTCACTAGGATGTTCATTATGATATTATAGTTATTCACTAGGATGTTCATTATGATATTATAGTTATTCAGTAGGATGTTCATTATGATATTATAGTTATTCACTAGGATGTTCATTATGATATTATAGTTATTCACTAGGATGTTCATTATGATATTATAGTTATACAGTAGGATGTTCATTATGATATTATAGTTATTCAGTAGGATGTTCATTATGATATTATAGTTATTCAGTAGGATGTTCATTATGATATTATAGTTATTCAGTAGGATGTTCATTATGATATTATAGTTATTCACTAGGATGTTCATTATGATATTATAGTTATTCACTAGGATGTTCATTATGATATTATAGTTATTCACTAGGATGTTCATTATGATATTATAGTTATTCACTAGGATGTTCATTATGATATTATAGTTATTCACTAGGATGTTCATTATGATATTATAGTTATTCACTAGGATGTTCATTATGATATTATAGTTATTCAGTAGGATGTTCATTATGATATTATAGTTATTCACTAGGATGTTCATTATGATATTATAGTTATTCAGTAGGATGTTCATTATGATATTATAGTTATTCACTAGGATGTTCATTATGATATTATAGTTATTCAGTAGGATGTTCATTATGATATTATAGTTATTCAGTAGGATGTTCATTATGATATTATAGTTATTCACTAGGATGTACATTATGATATTATAGTTATTCACTAGGATGTACATTATGATATTATAGTTATTCACTAGGATGTTCATTATGATATTATAGTTATTCAGTAGGATGTTCATTATGATATTATAGTTATTCACTAGGATGTTCATTATGATATTATAGTTATTCACTAGGATGTTCATTATGATATTATAGTTATTCACTAGGATGTTCATTATGATATTATAGTTATTTAGTAGGATGTTCATTATGATATTATAGTTATTCACTAGGATGTTCATTATGATATTATAGTTATTCACTAGGATGTTCATTATGATATTATAGTTATTCACTAGGATGTTCATTATGATATTATAGTTATTCAGTAGGATGTTCATTATGATATTATAGTTATTCACTAGGATGTTCATTATGATATTATAGTTATTCACTAGGATGTTCATTATGATATTATAGTTATTCACTAGGATGTTCATTATGATATTATAGTTATTCAGTAGGATGTTCATTATGATATTATAGTTATTCACTAGGATGTTCATTATGATATTATAGTTATTCACTAGGATGTTCATTATGATATTATAGTTATTCACTTGGATGTTCATTATGATATTATAGTTATTCACTAGGATGTTCATTATGATATTATAGTTATTCACTAGGATGTTCATTATGATATTATAGTTATTCACTAGGATGTTCATTATGATATTATAGTTATTCACTAGGATGTTCATTATGATATTATAGTTATTCACTAGGATGTTCATTATGATATTATAGTTATTCAGTAGGATGTTCATTATGATATTATAGTTATTCACTAGGATGTTCATTATGATATTATAGTTATTCAGCTAGGATGTTCATTATGATATTATAGTTATTCACTAGGATGTTCATTATGATATTATAGTTATTCACGTAGGATGTTCATTATGATATTATAGTTATTCACTAGGATGTTCATTATGATATTATAGTTATTCACTAGGATGTTCATTATGATATTATAGTTATTCACTAGGATGTTCATTATGATATTATAGTTATTCACTAGGATGTTCATTATGATATTATAGTTATTCACTAGGATGTTCATTATGATATTATAGTTATTCACTAGGATGTTCATTATGATATTATAGTTATTCACTAGGATGTTCATTATGATATTATAGTTATTCACTAGGATGTTCATTATGATATTATAGTTATTCACTAGGATGTTCATTATGATATTATAGTTATTCACTAGGATGTTCATTATGATATTATAGTTATTCACTAGGATGTTCATTATGATATTATAGTTATTCACTAGGATGTTCATTATGATATTATAGTTATTCACTAGGATGTTCATTATGATATTATAGTTATTCACTAGGATGTTCATTATGATATTATAGTTATTACTAGGATGTTCATTATGATATTATAGTTATTCACTAGGATGTTCATTATGATATTATAGTTATTCACTAGGATGTTCATTATGATATATAGTTATTCACTAGGATGTTCATTATGATATTATAGTTATTCACTAGGATGTTCATTATGATATTATAGTTATTCACTAGGATGTTCATTATGATATTATAGTTATTCACTAGGATGTTCATTATGATATTATAGTTATTCACTAGGATGTTCATTATGATATATTATAGTTATTCAGTAGGATGTTCATTATGATATTATAGTTATTCACTAGGATGTTCATTATGATATTATAGTTATTCACTAGGATGTTCATTATGATATTATAGTTATTCAGTAGGATGTTCATTATGATATTATAGTTATTCACTAGGATGTTCATTATGATATTATAGTTATTCACTAGGATGTTCATTATGATATTATAGTTATTCACTAGGATGTTCATTATGATATTATAGTTATTCACTAGGATGTTCATTATGATATTATAGTTATTCAGTAGGATGTTCATTATGATATTATAGTTATTCACTAGGATGCTCATTTTGTGTTTTGTGTTCACAGTTACAAATATCCTCCTATTTAGCTACTACACATAGCACTTCATTCACATATCTTAATTCAGTTAACGTACTAAGATATCAAAAGTCAGTTTATTTGACACTAGTGTTCATTTCTTATATAGTTTTGAATTTTTATTAGATACCTAAATGTTTTGAATGATTAATAATATGTATATTATATAAATATGTATATATATCTATATAATCTTGCAGTCAGTCACACGCACTGTGTTTCACTCAGCTTCTTCAACTTTGATTGAAGAGTAGAAAGCTTCTTATTTGAAATCTAGGTTGGATTCATTTTGTATGTTTTTAAGGTTTAAGTTATTTTTTTAAGGTTTAAGTTATTTTTTTAAGGTTTAAGTTATTTTTTTAAGGTTTAAGTTATTTTTTTAAGGTTTAAGTTATTTTTTTAAGGTTTAAGTTATTTTTTTAAGGTTTAAGTTATTTTTTTAAGGTTTAAGTTATTTTTTTAAGGTTTAAGTTATTTTTCTAAGGTTTAAGTTATTTTTTAAGGTTTAAGTTATTTTTTTAAGGTTTAAGTTATTTTTTTAAGGTTTAAGTTATTTTTTTAAGGTTTGAGTTATTTTTTTAAGGTTTGAGTTATTTTTTTAAGGTGTGAGTTATTTTTTTAAGGTTTGAGTTGATTTTTTAAGGTGTGAGTTATTTTTTTAAGGTGTGAGTTATTTTATTAAGGTTTGAGTTATTTTTTTAAGGTTTAAATTATTTTTTTAAGGTTTAAGTTATTTTTTTAAGGTTTGAGTTATTTTTTTAAGGTGTGAGTTATTTTTTTAAGGTTTGAGTTAATTTTTTAAGGTTTGAGTTATTTTTTTTAAGGTTTGAGTTATTTTTTTAAGGTGTGAGTTATTTTTTTAAGGTTTGAGTTAATTTTTTAAGGTTTGAGTTATTTTTTTAAGGTGTGAGTTATTTTTTTAAGGTTTGAGTTAATTTTTTAAGGTGTGAGTTATTTTTTTAAGGTGTGAGTTATTTTTTTAAGGTTTGAGTTATTTTTTTAAGGTTTGAGTTATTTTTTTAAGGTGTGAGTTATTTTTTAAGGTTTGAGTTATTTTTTTAAGGTGTGAGTTATTTTTTTAAGGTTTGAGTTATTTTTTTAAGGTTTGAGTTATTTTTTTAAGGTTTGAGTTAATTTTTTAAGGTTTGAGTTATTTTTTTAAGGTTTGAGTTATTTTTTTAAGGTGTGAGTTATTTTTTTAAGGTTTGAGTTATTTTTTTAAGGTTTGAGTTATTTTTTTAAGGTGTGAGTTATTTTTTTAAGGTTTGAGTTATTTTTTTAAGGTTTGAGTTATTTTTTTAAGGTTTGAGTTATTTTTTTAAGGTTTGAGTTATTTTTTTAAGGTTTGAGTTATTTTTTTAAGGTTTGAGTTATTTTTTTAAGGTTTGAGTTATTTTTTTAAGGTGTGAGTTATTTTTTAAGGTGTGAGTTATTTTTTAAGGTTTGAGTTATTTTTTTAGGTTTAGTTTTTTAACGGTTTAGTTTTAATGTTTATTTCCTTTTTATTTGCCATCAGCTATTGCTTAGCTTCTAGCTATATATTTGATAAATAAAATTTAACGTTTTCATATTCTGTAACATTTGTGTACTGTATTTTCTTATATTTACTGATGTATAAATATGCAACTACGTACATTTTATCTTTAATGAACTATGATTAAATTAGTATGCTTTCAGACCTGCACCTTAGGTACGGGAATTAAAGAGTTGATTCAAACAGAATTCTATAGTTTTTGGATAAGACATCCCTAACAGTACATATGTAATATTATTTATTATATACATACAGTACATAGATATATAATTTAATACATAGATATATTATTTACCATATACACCAAATCCACTCTCTTGCCTGCTGAATATTCAATTCGATTCATCCTAACATTTCCAACCTTCCACCTACCATCAGCAAGGGAAGTCAAGGTACCATCAGTACTATCGTGCACTTAAGAAGAACAATAAACAGAAGAAGAATGATAATACAATTAATAAAAAGGTGTTTTTTTTTTTGATAACTCAATGCTAATAAATACTAGTAATCAATCTTAACCAATTCGTAATAAATGTATTCTAAAAACATATAAAAACTCACTTAATTTAAATCTTTTGAGCAATTAATGACCCTACAATTACCTCACAGAGTAAGAAACTAATGGAGGGGTTATGGATGAATAAATAGAAAACCCTCCTATTATTCTATGGCCCCACCATAACTTTCTCACTGGTTGAAGAAGAATTTTAGCAGTTGCTTTCAAATAGAACATGTAGCAAAATATTTTATATGTTCGCAAAGTACCCGATGTAGTGTCTTTAAAATATTAATTATACAAAAAGAAGCTTTTCAAGTACATATAAATATAAACATATAAAATTTCCAATTCTCTTCATATAAAAAGACACATATTTTTTATATATTTTTCATGAATGCATTTAAATATTCTATTATAATACCTTTTTTCAAATACATTTCAATTAAGGTAAGTTATTGTACAACTCATCATTTTTAATTATACAAAATATAGAATAATAATTATTAAAATAACCGGATATAATATTAAATTGTGTACTTTTTAATGATATGATCGTAAATGGGGAACTGTCTGATAACTTGGAACTTACCCTCATTATTGGTGTTTCATAGAAAGTTCATAAATCACTCGGTGCACTAGTGTACTCATACCCAACATTGCAGATTGATTTTTGGTACACATGTGTCCCAATACGCTGAGCATGTGTTATTAATTCACAGCAAAATAACGAGTCTCTACAATTAGGTCTAAAACTTTCCATTTTTTCTCCATCTCTTAACTGTTGTATCAGGATTTCTTCTTAGAATTTGCCTAACAGGACATTGTCTGTTTGTACAGCTAACTCAAAGTAAACACTAAACGGCAAAGATAACTCTGTTAGCTTTAATTTAAATCATCATTTACCTTTTCAATTGCTTCTAATTGTATGAACATTGAGTAAACAAACATCATTGAACTCCTTTACTAGTATGGTAACTGCAAAACGATATTTGTCAAAGGAGAAAATTTATAATCACGGATCGTCAGCTTTTTATCGGTGATTAAAATCGATGATAAGATTATCATAAGAAAGATCATTATATTCGATGATGAAATAATCATTTTAAAGGATGAAAAAATCATTTATCTACTACAATAAATTCGACGAAAATTAAATCTTAGTTTATCATAAATTTACATAAAATACTTACAGTCTATCGTCAGACAGTCCAGACAAAAAACTAAGAAGATGCCAAAAATTCTGATATTTTGCAATAAAAATCGATCAATATTTAATGTAGTTGACAATAACAGACCATCTGTCGATTAGAAACAGCATCAAGAACCAAACAGTACTAACGTGTTCCAAGTAACACGTACCACTGCCAGCAAAAACAAGTAACGTGTGTCCAAGTAACACGTACCACTGCCAGCAAAAACAAGTAAACAAGTAACGTGTGTCCAAGTAACACGTACCACTGCCAGCAAAAACAAGTAGCGTGTGTCCAAGTAACCCGTACCACTGCCAGCAAAAACAAGTAACGTGTGTCCAAGTAACACGTACCACTGCCAGCAAAAACAAGTAACGTGTGTCCAAGTAACATGTACCACTGCCAGCAAAAACAAGTAACGTGTGTCCAAGTAACATGTACCACTGCCAGCAAAAACAAGTAACGTGTGTCCAAGTAACATGTACCACTGCCAGCAAAAACAAGTAACGTGTGTCCAAGTAACACGTACCACTGCCAGCAAAAAGCTGTGTATCATCATTTCCAGACTCTATCCAAGTCACTCGAAGTAATTTAATCTAACAGACAAAGCGCCTGAGTAACTTTATACTCGCTACACCTTCCATTCAACTCAAGTCTCTTTAATTAACACAAACTTTAAATCAATTCCCACTGAGTCTTTTCAGCTGCTAATTAATATATTGTTTGCAGACACTATTAGTTTCATTAGGAATTTACTGATACATTGAATTAATTAAACTTTCTAAACATTGAGCTATACGCACTGCGAAAAATATCATCATCATCCATTAGCGATATTAAAATATATATATTCCTCTTTCACCAAACTGGTGGGTTTTAAATAATTATGCTGCTCTAATTTGCGTAATATTGCCATTAGTGTTTGAGAAGAAGGGTGCCAATTCTCACATTAGAACCCCCCCCCCCTCACACCCTCCTGTGCCGAATTAAGCCAATCCTGAAGAGGAAATTGAATTTGAGGCAAGCGATGCCTGAGTACTCAGCACAACCGGAAATGAGGAGATGTTAACTGGGGTGTCTCTTTCCCGTGGAATTGTCACAAACTAACCATCTGTTTACTTGCAGTGATACTAACCATCTGTTTACTTGCAGTGATACTAACCATCTGTGTACTTGCAGTGATACTAACCATCTGTGTACTTGCAGTGATACTAACCATCTGTGTACTTGCAGTGATACTTACCATCTGTGTACTTGCAGTGATACTAACCATCTGTGTACTTGCAGTGATACTAACCATCTGTTTACTTGCAGTGATACTAACCATCTGTTTACTTGCAGTGATACTAACCATCTGTTTACTTGCAGTGATACTAACCATCTGTGTACTTGCAGTGATACTAACCATCTGTGTACTTGCAGTGATACTAACCATCTGTGTACTTGCAGTGATACTTACCATCTGTGTACTTGCAGTGATACTTACCATCTGTGTACTTGCAGTGATACTAACCATCTGTGTACTTGCAGTGATACTAACCATCTGTTTACTTGCAGTGATACTAACCATCTGTGTACTTGCAGTGATACTAACCATCTGTGTACTTGCAGTGATACTAACCATCTGTTTACTTGCAGTGATACTAACCATATGTGTACTTGCAGTGATACTTACCATCTGTGTACTTGCAGTGATACTAACCATCTGTTTACTTGCAGTGATACTAACCATATGTGTACTTGCAGTGATACTAACCATCTGTTTACTTGCAGTGATACTAACCATATGTGTACTTGCAGTGATACTAACCATCTGTGTACTTTCAGTGATACTAACCATCTGTGTACTTGCAGTGATACTAACCATCTGTGTACTTTCAGTGATACTAACCATCTGTGTACTTGCAGTGATAATAACCATCTGTGTACTTGCAGTGATACTAACCATCTGTTTACTTGCAGTGATACTAACCATATGTGTACTTGCAGTGATACTAACCATCTGTGTACTTTCAGTGATACTAACCATCTGTGTACTTGCAGTGATAATAACCATCTGTGTACTTGCAGTGATACTAACCATCTATGTACTTGCAGTGATACTAACCATCTGTGTACTTTCAGTGATACTAACCATCTGTGTACTTGCAGTGATAATAACCATCTGTGTACTTGCAGTGATACTAACCATCTGTGTACTTGCAGTGATACTAACCATCTGTGTACTTGCAGTGATACTAACCATATGTGTACTTGCAGTGATACTAACCATCTGTGTACTTGCAGTGATACTAACCATCTGTGTACTTGCAGTGATGCTAACCATCTGTGTACTTGCAGTGATAATAACCATCTGTGTACTTGCAGTGATACTAACCATCTGTTTACTTGCAGTGATACTAACCATATGTGTACTTGCAGTGATACTAACCATCTGTGTACTTTCAGTGATACTAACCATCTGTGTACTTGCAGTGATAATAACCATCTGTGTACTTGCAGTGATACTAACCATCTATGTACTTGCAGTGATACTAACCATCTGTGTACTTTCAGTGATACTAACCATCTGTGTACTTGCAGTGATAATAACCATCTGTGTACTTGCAGTGATACTAACCATCTGTGTACTTGCAGTGATACTAACCATCTGTGTACTTGCAGTGATACTAACCATATGTGTACTTGCAGTGATACTAACCATCTGTGTACTTGCAGTGATACTAACCATCTGTGTACTTGCAGTGATGCTAACCATCTGTGTACTTGCAGTGATACTAACCATCTGTGTACTTGCAGTGATACTAACCATCTGTGTGCTTGCAGTGATGCTATAGAATTTTCATTATTCTTTTCACCATTGCATTATAAATAATTATTTATATCAGTATAAAAAGAGTAGTTTGCTTAAAGTAAATATTTACGTTTTACTGTTTCTTCCCAGTTGTAAATAAGAGCAAGCCTAGGGTTGGCCATCTCTCTCACTGCGGCTATCGTAACCGTTCATGTTTAGTGTCCAATGAATCTTTGCTTACATTATTTTGCCGATAGCGTTATTTTACGGCAACGTGGCACGCACGAGGGGACTTTTAACTACTCTAATAAATACAGGGACCCTCTTAAATAATGGCATACCTGTATAATAAATAGAGGTAACATCTTAAATATAGGCATACCTGTATAATAAATAGAGGTAACATCTTAAATATAGGCATACCTGTATAATAAATAGAGGTAAAATCTTAAATATAGGCATACCTGTATAATAAATAGAGGTAACATCTTAAATAATGCATACCTGTATAATAAATAGAGGTAACATCTTAAATAATGCATACCTGTATAATAAATAGAGGTAACATCTTAAATATAGGCATACCTGTATAATAAATAGAGGTAACATCTTAAATATGGCATACCTGTATAATAAATAGAGGTAACATCTTAAATATAGGCATACCTGTATAATAAATAGAGGTAACATCTTAATTACAGGCATACCTGTATAATAAATACAGGTAACTCTTTAAGATTAGCATATTGAATTGGCATACATGTATGTATAATAAATATTAATAACTCTTTAATATTGGCATACAGAATTGGCTACAACATTACCTGCTTAGTGCTAGAGTAATTAGAATGAAAATCTCCTATGGCCCCACCATAAATTTCCTTATTGGAACTGTTAGTCAATATGCAGACAATTTATTAGTAATTACATAAGAGTATTATTTTCTATTTCAAATTTTATGAATATATTTCATTGTTCATTTCATTTCATCGAAAGAAACTTTTCACATTAATTAATAGTGTGGAATTAAAGTTTTCTTAGTTTTAATAGAAGTTATTATCTTTCCTTCCGTCTCAAACTTTTACTCTAATTATTTCGAAAGGAAAAATATTCAAAGTTTTTAAGTTTTTATTCTTTGGTACAATTGATAGTGGGGATAATAAGCAAAGAGAATGGAGGAGGGGTGGCGTCCCTTGAGTCCCAGAACTGTTGTAATTTGGATTGTTTAGAATATCAGCCTGTTTTTTATGCGATAATATTATTTAAACATATCTAACATATTGCTTGAATCATGGATAATAATGTTCATTGATACAGAAAAGCTACTCCGTGAATACAGTCACTTACCAAGGAATGTGATTTAATAGATGAAATTTTTTTTAAATTATAGAAATTGTACAGTAATTCCTATTTTAATTATTGCTATTCAGAATAAAACACTGAAAAATGTTCTTCTCTTTCTTTTCAGTTAATTCCTATGCGTGAAGTAACACACTTCAGGTCTCTGTACACACTAAGGTGAGTAGAGAAAATAGTGTGTAAATGGTGTCACTGTATTTGAAGTTTACCATTTACAGTACCAGGATATCTTGCCTCTTATTGTAAATTTTAAGTAGTAGGTTAAAGTATCAATTACCAAAATTTCGATAGGTTACTATTTATATAAATCACATTAAAATAAAGTAATTTGGAGAGAACAAAAAAAAAGATAACTAATTTGAATTTTTTTTTGGTTTTTTGTTTCTCCACAATGAATATAGTTAATTGGTCATATATTGAAGAGTTTTTATATAATAAACTATTTGAATTTTCATCAGGTATATAATTCACATCTGGTTAATGACGCTTTACCCTAATTATCTTCATCATGGTTGAGATTTTTCCTGATTAATAAGCGTCTGTTTTTCCAAACTTTGTTTCCCAAAAAAGTTCACCGTATTTTAATATCAAAGATGGTGTTTTTTTCTAGAAATTGGAATTATTGAAAAAAGTTTTTGTTTCTTCTTTCTGAATTTGATTGTGAATTTTCTAATATAACATCGATTACAATTCACTTTCACTCAATTAGAAATTGCTTGCTATCAAATATGCGTATAGGCTAAGTTCCGAGTTATAGGACAGTTCCATATTTTCGGACACAAGAGGTTAAGTATACAATTATGATTATTTAACTTCATTTTAATGAATATATGTTAAAATAATTTTTATATCCTTTTCTATTATGATCAGAAATGTGTAAAAGTCCAATAACTCGTAACTTACCCTAGTTTCATGATTTCAATGTGTATTAAATAATTGGCCAATCAATGTAATGAAATAATTATGCTCTTTAGCTGTTTGAATTACATGGATTGAAAGTTTAGGAATTTTAGAGATTTCAAAATAGGCTACCAATTACAAAAGGTAACTTCGAGAGTGGTTATGATTGACTTTAATGATTTGATTGACTGTGATTGTATTCTGATTGACCTGTTTTAACTGATAGACTGTGAATATTTCATTTATTCACCAAAGTGAGTCATTCACTCACCAAAGTGTGTCATTTACTCACCAAAGTGTGTCATTCACTCACCAAAGTGTGTCACTCACTCACCAAAGTGTGTCATTTACTCACCAAAGTGTGTTATTCACTCACCAAAGTGTGTCACTCACTCACCTAAGTGTGTCACTCACTCACCAAAATGTGTCATTTACTCACCAAAGTGTGTCATTTACTCACCAAAGTGTGTCATTCACTCACCAAAGTGTGTCACTCACTCACCAAAGTGTGTCATTTACTCACCAAAGTGTGTCATTTACTCACCAAAGTGTGTTATTCACTCACCAAAGTGTGTCACTCACTCACCAAAGTGTGTCACTCACTCACCAAAGTGCGTCATTTACTCACCAAAGTGTGTCACTCACTCACCAAAGTGTGTCACTCACTCACCAAAGTGTGTCATTTACTCACCAAAGTGTGTCACTCACTCACCAAAGTGTGTCATAGTTACTCACTGTTTATTTTCTCAGCCTATGACTTTATACTCCAATCGAAGTATTGAGCTTCAAATTAATGAGTGGCAGTGACACTGAGTAATTCTCACTGTGATAATTTGCACCTACACCTCCTTGATAAATGTACTGGGGTGATCTTACCTCCACCATCTAACGGTTATTGTAATCAGCTACAGTTATTGTAATGGCTATTGTAATCAGCTACAGCTATTGTAATGGCTATTGTAATCAGCTACAGTTATTGTAATGGCTATTGTAATCAGCTACAGCTATTGTAATGGCTATTGTAATCATCTACAGCTATTGTAATGGCTATTGTAATCAGCTACAGCTATTGTAATGGCTATTGTAATCAGCTACAGCTATTGTAATGGCTATTGTAATCAGCTACAGCTATTGTAATGGCTATTGTAATCATCTACAGCTATTGTAATGGCTATTGTAATCAGCTACAGCTATTGTAATGGCTATTGTAATCAGTTACAGCTATTGTAATCAGCTACAGTTATTGTAATGGCTATTGTAATCAGCTACAGTTATTGTATTGGCTATTGTAATCAGCTACAGTTATTGTAATGGCTATTGTAATCAGCTACAGCTATTGTACTGGCTATTGTAATCAGCTACAGCTATTGTAATGGCTATTGTCATCTATTAGAAACCATTCTGAACAGTGTAATAGTGCAATTTCCATAGATAATTTTGAGATTTTAAACTCTACCTCAAATAGTTCAGACTTAAAAATTTTAGAATCTCTTTATATTTTTAAAAGCAAACCTTCATTTTATTAAACCTCTAGAATAGTTCATTCCCTCTTTTAATTGTGGATAGCTGATTTTTATCAAATTTTTATATGTTTTTTTTTATTATCTTCATTTTATCATTTCTCTTTCACTTTTCAATTTTTGATCTTTTCTTTTATCTCCAATAAATTTTGTATAACTTTTTTTAAACTCATTACAGATACATACTTTGATAATGATTCATGTACTGAATCGAAACGTCAGATTTTTTAAACTATGAAAATTTTAACTTTGTTTTTAGCCTTCTCTTTCATTTTAAAATTGTGCAGAATTCCTGTAAATTTTATTCAATCTATTTTAATGGCTATTTTAATGGCTATTGTAATGGCTATTGTAATGGCTATTGTAATGGCTATTGTAATGGCTATTGTAATGGCTATTGTAATGGCTGTTGTAATGGCTATTGTAATGGCTATTGTAATGGCTATTGTAATGGCTATTGTAATGGCTATTGTAATGGCTATTGTAATGGCTATTGTAATGGCTATTGTAATGGCTATTGTACATCAATTCAGCTGCAAATAAAAATCTTCGCCTTTCGATCGACGATTGTAATCGCTGATAAAAAATCAAATTTTGATGTGAATCAAATTTTGATGAAAATCCAATGTTGATCAAAATCCAATTTTGATGAAAATCCAATTTTGATGAAAACCCAATTTTTGATGAAAATCCAATGTTGATGAAAATCCAATTTTGATGAAAACCAAATTTTTGATGAAAATCCAATGTTGATGAAAATGCAATTTTGATGAAAATCCAATTTTGATGAAAATCCAATTGTAATTTATCATACATTTAAAACCCTTTCAGTCTAATGTCTTTCGTCGGACATTTTCAACAAAAAGTTCCAACGATGCTGTCTGAAATTATATTTAACTATATTATTATTATAAATAGTTAAAAATTCTATCAATATTTACCGTAATGGCCAATAACAGACGATCTGCCGATTGTAAATATTTTCAACAGAGGTCTATTGTGTTGTAAGTATTGTATTGCAATATCCTCAATAATTCACTGTATTGTATTGCAATATCCTCAATAATTCACTGTATTGTATTGCAATATCCTCAATAATTCACTGTATTGTATTGCAATATCCTCAATAATTCACTTTATTTACCTCCTGTCAATTTATAACCATTTTCTTCTATTGAATTTCTTTGTTTGTTATCAATTCTCCCAAATGATATTGACGTGATGACGTACTGTGACGTCATGATTAAGATATAAATAATGAATGAGAAAAAGATCTAAAGATCCAGTAACATACAATGAGGTATCGATATCAGTATTTATTTTCCATGGTGTCTTTATTATTCTCCATTAATGTTGACTTCTTTTCAGAATTGCGTATTTTACTTTTTAACTGTGCAGATGCAGAAGGTAATGCTTTAAGCGGCGTTTATTACCTTCACATAATGCAGAAAGGTTATATTTTAGACGGCATTTATTTATTTATTTATCATTTTGTTATTTGCATAATTGAAAAAGAATTCAACCAAATTGCCTGAAATTTGGTGAAACGATTGGTCAATATCCAGTGACCTGGTCGTAAAATTTTGGGAGCGACTCGGTCAAAGGTCAAGGTCATGGTCATATAGAACACAAAAAGTAGTGAACCATATTGATGAAACTTGGTGGGACGATTGGTCAATATACAGGAACCATCTTTTTAGATTTTGGGAGCGATCATGTCAAAGGTCAATTTCAAGGGCATTAATAACTCATTAACTGAAAAAGTATTCTACAAAATTGTCTGAAATTTGATGCGACGATTGTTATCAATGTCCAGGAACCATCTGGTAGAACTTTGGGAGTATTCCGGTCAAAAGTTAAGGTCAAGGTCATTTATAACTCAATAACTAGATTTACCAGTTTAATAGATTTTGGGAGAGAACGGGTCAAAGCGGTGGCGAAGGTATGCACTCGACAGAGGGCACGTAACCTAGTTTATTTATTATCTTGTTATTCACATAATCCAAAAAGTATTCAACCAAATTGTCTTAAATTTGATGGGACGATTGGTCAATGTCCAGGAACCAGTTAATTACATTTTGAGAGTGACCAGGTCAAGGGTAAAGGTCAAGGTCATTTACAACTCAAGCATTATTTGATGGGCGTTCTACCAAGTTCACGTTCTTGTAAATGAAATATTTCCAAAGCATTTTACAGTTTTTCCCGCTTGCTATACTACAATGGGTGCAGTAAAATTACTGAAATACATACAAACAATATAAATGCACTGAATTCAAACTTTCTATCTCTTTTTTTACCTCGTTGGTGTATTCTTTTCTCTATGTTATAAATTTCAAGCTACAAGAACATATCGGCTATATTCTATTATACCTAAAGTTACCCTAAGAAGCTGCCAACTTATCGAATTACCCTAAATGAGGCAGAAGTTACCCCAAACTTCAGGGAAATTACAGTAATGATAGAAATGGAAGTTGTAAGCATTAAATCAATATGGTGAATGGAGAGTGATGGTGAATAGAGAGTGAATAGAGAGTGTTGGTGAATAAAGAGTGAAGGTGAATAGGGAGTGATGGTGAATAGGGAGTGATGGTGAATAGAGAGTGATGGTGATTAGAGAGTGATGGTGAATAGGGAGTGATGGTGAATAGGGAGTAGTAGTGAATGGAGAGTGATAGTGAATGGAGAGTAGTAGTGAATGGAGAGTGATGGTGAGTAGTGACTAATAATGATATTTAATATAATGCATATTTCAATTATTCTTTCGCTAAGACATAACTCCCTACGCACTACACATGTCACCAACTCTCACCCATAGGTTAAATGACTAGAAAGTGTCCCCCTACCTTGCAATGGTGGAACACCTTTTCACACCAATGTCACTCAATTAGCATTCTGCAAAGATGTCTTCTTTCTCTGGGGAAATGTACCAAATTAATGCCACTCTCTGTCTACTATTACTCTAGTCTCTTGTACTTTATTGCACTCTCCTGTACTTTATTGCACTCTCTTGTACTTTACTGCACTCTCTTGTACTTTATTGCACTCTCTTGTACTTTATTGCACTCTCTTGTACTTTACTGCACTCTCTTGTACTTTATTGAACTCTCTTGTACTTTATTGCACTCTCTTGTACTTTACTGCACTCTCTTGTACTTTATTGCACTCTCTTGTCCTTTATTGCACTCTCTTGTCCTTTACTGCACTATATTGTACCTTATTACACTCTCTTGTACTTTATTACACTCTCTTGTACTTTATTGCACTCTCTTGTACTTTATTGCACTCTCTTGTACTTTATTGCACTCTCTTGTCCTTTGTTGCACTCTCTTGTCCTTTATTGCACTCTATGGCCTTTATTGCACTCTCTTGTACTTCACTGCACTCTCTTGTACTTTACTGCACTATATTGTACCTTATTACACTCTCTTGTACTTTATTACACTCTCTTGTACTTTATTACACTCTCTTGTACTTTATTGCACTCTCTTGTACTTTATTGCACTCTCTTGTCCTTTATTGCACTCTATGGCCTTTATTGCACTCTCTTGTACTTTACTGCACTCTCTTGTACTTTACTGCACTATATTGTACCTTATTACACTCTCTTGTACTTTATTGCACTCTCTTGTACTTTATTGCACTCTTTTGTACTTCATTGCTATCTTATTTTAAATATTGCTTATCAATTAATTTAAGAGCTTTACTCACTTGAATATTTAATTCAATAAATATTAATTTTACAGTTTGAGTTATTTGTATAGATTACTATTCGTATAAATTATATCGATCAAAGCTAATAAATTTACATTCTATTAACTATATTTTCAATGTTAGTGTAAATACGTGCAGTATTCCCATTAAATTCCGTACAAGATTCCCGTTTGATATTGGAATAGTGTGTCAAATTACTTTGCCAATCAAGAAGCTTTCTGAACTGAAATCCTTTGACTTCAGTTTATTTGCCAATGTATTTGGATGTTAGCTTGCTGATTGACCTCCCTTGCTGCTGATTGACTTGCACCTGCCAATCAAGAGGTAAGTCAGTTAGTTCAGGTACAGGGTAAACCGAAGGTGAATATATAGTCACTAGTGTACTTGCCTGGTGAGAATATCCTGTTTTCAATAGTATCAATATTTGTGTAGTTTAACTATCCACACTTCTGGTCACACAGATTTTATTAAAGTTATTAATTTTATAATAAAGATAATATTATAGCATAGAGTATATTAATTTAATGACAGAGGTTGTAAAGATTTCATCATAACTGAAACTGTAGATTTCAAATCATTTTAATTAGTTAATGAAACCATTTATTGAACTCTTTTAAGAATTAGCCTTCATTCTACCAACTAGTAACATATTTAGCCTAATTTCTGAATATTACTTAAAGTGTTACAGACAGAAAGATAAAGTAAATAAGGAGGAGCTGATGGTATGTATGTACATGGTTTGTAGCATCCAGTTAGTTATTTAACTTACCGATATTTAAAGTTGACAAATCGTATCGATTCTGTGTGGTTATTTGCAAAATAGGCCAACAAGGTGACAGCATGGGCTGTTGTGTTGAAACCATCTTGACCCAAGATGTTGGCAATATGTTACTCATGTCTCAGCCATATAATGTTGATACGCTATATATTTATTAATTTGGTTGGGCCAATATGACAATTCAATGGGATGGATTCGCCACATTGAACCAATCTTCTCCCAAGGTAACATTCCATGAGAATGGAAAACCACAACAACCCCATGTAATTTCTAGGCTACTTTTCGGTCTGCCATCTCTTGCCCGTCTAACCATCTAGTGCCCATGTTGGCACAATGTGTCATGGCTGCATTGGTTGTTTCCTATTCTTTCTATCGCAAATGCTTTTGATATTTCAATATTAGAGCTCACGATAAATTATAGGTGTCATTGAACTGATGTGATTTTAGCTGTCATCAGGAACTATAATGTGAATTTATAGGCAGTCTTATAGGCACCTCTCGAATAATAACTCAAACAAATTGCTATGCTTACGTTACTCCCGTCACATTTCTTCTAATAAATCACAAGTATTTCTTAGTCAAAGGAAATTCCAGAAATTGGAGTAAAAAAAATAAATAAATTTGTGCAAAAATGTCTCCAGAATAAATTCATCATTTGTGAAAATAAATATAGAGAAAATATATTTAAAGAATGTAATAATGAACTATTGTAAAAAGAACGTTGTTATTTGACACCAATTTTATGTAACCCTTGTTTGAAATTGAGGACATTTTAAATTATTGGATAATAATACAATCAATATTTCATTTACTTTTGAATGCATTTTATTTGCATTAAAATCATAAATATAAGGGAAACCTGATTAGTTAATTTCCATCCGTGTATTTTTATACCAATTTTACTAATCTTTTCGAATATTTTCTCTATTCCGAATATTGCTGGTGTTTTTTTTTAAATAATAAAGAACGAAAACAATTGGAACAAAAACTAACATTTAGTCTCCAATTGTATTTCGTTTTCATTAATCCATCATTCGATTATGAGCGAAAGTTCATTCGTATTCGATGATTAATTAATTTTTCGTAATATTGACTAGGCAGGAATTTATCAATCATAATTAATTGCATCTCATAGATAATATCATTTGTTGTTAAATTGTATCATAAGAAAATACCGCCCACAGGGGCTCTATCCTGAAGCTGTCCGTAGTGAATGGAAGAGAAGGGGGATGACGTCACTTGGGCCCCGAACTGTTGTAATTTGGATTATGGATTGTATTTTTTTCCTTTTACCATATTTAACTGTTAATTATTCTTTTTTTTCACTACTCGCAGTTTTAGAGGATAGCGCTAGGGTTATGCTCTTCAACTACGAGGTCTTAGAATTTGTGTTAGGTAGACTCGTAGGCTTCATTTACTATCACCTCTTCATTTTCCTCTTCCTTCCGTGAGTGCAGCCACCGGTGCTTGTGTCCCTTTTCGTCACATTCCTTGGTAAGTGACTTCATTCATGGAGTAGCTTTTCTGCACCCAGGAACATTGTCACCACCGGTGGTTGGACCATTATTGCGTCGTCTATTTTGTTCATAGAGCCACTTTTTCTGACAGCTTCTTTTGACGTCAACGATATGATCGAAGCAGACTTCAAACACCTAATAGATTAAAACTCAAGTTAATACCAAATGGTGGTCGTTTTAACCCTTCACTGGGCTCTTCATTGACAACAAATGATGGTTATTTTTACTAGATATTTCTATCATATCATGAATAATATATACATTGAATATGGAATCTGAATTCAGACGACCTTTGTTTTTCATTTTTAATATAATTCTAAGGTAAAAATTAATTAAGTGCGAAAGCAGGAGAAAGTTCATTCTCTTTCGATCATGAAACTTATTAAACTATCTTGTTAAATTACATTTTTTGGCTTATTTTATGTTCCCCTAACAATTGTACCGCATACGATACAGCACACAGTGGAGAGGTTAATGTAGAGGTAGATTAATGATGCAGTTGATAAGTTGTGATGAACCGTACATCACCTGAGAGTGATGAATGGTGAGGAGAGAGTGAGTGATGAGGAGTGAGTTATATTGGGAGATGATAAGGTGATGATAAAAGGTGATGATAAATGGTGATGATAAATGGTGATGATAAATGGTGATGATAAATGGTGATGATAAATGGTGATGATTAATGGTGATGATAAATGGTGATGATAAATGGTGATGATTAATGGTGATGATAAATGGTGATGATAAATGGTGATGATAAATGGTGATGATTAATGGTGATGATTAATGGTGATGATAAATGGTGATGTTAAATGGTGATGTTAAATGGTGATGATAAATGGTGATGATAAATGGTGATGATTAATGGTGATGATAAATGGTGATGATAAATGGTGATGATAAATGGTGATGATTAATGGTGATGATAAATGGTGATGATAAATGGTGATGATAAATGATGATGATTAATGATGATGATTAATGGTGATGATAAATGGTGATGATTAATGGTGATGATTAATGGTGATGATAAATGGTGATGTTAAATGGTGATGTTAAATGGTGATGATAAATTATGATGATAAATTGTGATGATTAATGGTGATGATTAATGGTGATGATAAATGGTGATGATAAATGGTGATGATAAATGATGATGACAAATGGTGATGACAAATGGTGATGACAAATGATGATGACAAATGATGATGACAAATGGTGATGACAAATGGTGATGACAAATGGTGATGACAAATGGTGATGACAAATGGTGATGACAAATGGTGATGACAAATGGTGATGACAAATGGTGATGACAAATGGTGATGACAAATGGTGATGACAAATGATGATGACAAATGATGATGACAAATGATGATGACAAATGATGATTGTAAATGATGATGATAAATGGTGATGATAAATGGTGATGACAAATGATGATGATAAATGATGATGACAAATGATGATGACAAATTGTGATTGTAAATGGTGATGACAAATGATGATGACAAATGGTGATGACAAATGGTGATGACAAATGGTGATGACAAATGGTGATGACAAATGATGATGATAAATGGTGATGACAAATGGTGATGACAAATGGTGATGACAAATGGTGATGACAAATGGTGATGACAAATGATGATGACAAATGATGATTGTAAATGGTGATTGTAAATGGTGATGACAAATGGTGATGACAAATGGTGATGACAAATGGTGATGACAAATGGTGATGACAAATGGTGATGACAAATGATGATGACAAATGATGATTGTAAATGGTGATTGTAAATGGTGATGACAAATGGTGATGACAAATGGTGATGATAAATGGTGATGACAAATGATGATGATAAATGATGATGACAAATGATGATGACAAATTGTGATTGTAAATGGTGATGATAAATGATGATGACAAATTGTGATTATAAATGATGATTGTAAATGGTGATGATAAATGGTGATAGTGAATAGTGATAGTAAATAATAAATGGTGATGATAAATGGTGATAGTGAATAGTGATAGTAAATAATAAATGGTGATGATAAATGTATAATAACTTCAAGTGAGTTAGAAACTAAATATTACTATGTGAAATTGATATGCAGTTTTCGAATATCTATACATTTTCAGCAACTAATTTATAGCGTCAACGCGGGTAATTCCCCCGCTCATGGAATATGCGGGCATTACCCTGCACCCCCCCCCCCCCCCCATCTCCAAAACTATTTAAAAATTTTAATTTATGTTTATGGCATTGGAAAGAGCATGTTTTCAACCCTTAGGACAAATAATATTATCCATGTTAGGTTTCGGTAAGTATTTTAAAATATTTTTTAAATAGGACATTATAAAATTATGCACCAAACATTTGCATTCGTAAAATCAGATAATTTTGCAAGATTTGCTGCAGAATCCACAATTCTCAATCAAATTTGATCACGTTTGTGACATATTATAGGTTAATTATCGTACTTTAATATACTATCTTCCTTTTTTGTTCCAGGTCAGCCAAAAATTGACTACATGGCAACAAAGTAGTGTGGGGTTTTTCCCGGCATGAAAAAAATATGCAGGGCATTATCCCGCACTTTTACAGTACTATAAAATGTTGAATTTTCAGCATGATAAGATATAATAACCATAGATAACTGTGTATCGTGTATACATACAGTGTGTAGTGTGTATACATACAGTGTGTAGTTTGTATACATACAGTGTGTATCGTGTATACATACAGTGTGTAGTGTATGTGCGAAAAGATGCCTGCCTAAACTTTTATTATGCAGGAGTATTTATGCACCAACAAAAAACGTAATATAAAATAAGCTCTTGTCTGTAACGTGAATCTGACATCACAGAAAACTATTTTCTGATGTTTGTGAAACATTTAAAGTATATTTTAACTTATAACTTTTTCGTAATAGTAAATTTTGCGCGATTTATATTTTCAGGTGGCTCAATATTATATTTTCAGGTGGCTCAATATTGAGGTGGCTCAATATTATATTTTCAGGTGGCTCAATATCATATTTTCAGGTGGCTCAATATTGAGGTGGCTCAATATTGAGCCTCTTAACTTTCATAGATGTTACTCGTTCAAACATATGACGCTATTTCCAGGTGTTGTATTAGCGTACTTTTAATATTGTTTCTAAAAGTTTAGAAGCTGTTCTTTACGATGGTGTAATCCAAATTTGGATTGATCTCTTAGTTTCCAAGTTAATAGGGGTGCAGGCCATTAACCTGCAATGGTGCGGAATTATTACCCGGTTTGCTAGGGTAGCAATTTTTTTAGAAAAAGTTGAATAACTATTAACCCATTGGTCATAGGGCTAAGCCGATTTGTATGTATAAAATAAGTGACTACCACTTTCTTTGCATCTTACAGATCTTCTCTATTTGCAACAGTTTTAGAGATAATTGGACTTGTTTACTAAGTGCGGGTCAATGCCCGCGTTGACGCTATACCAAAATTATTTTAAATTTGATAATCGATTGAAATTGAAATTACAAAAAAAAATTAATTTTAATTTTCCTATTAAATTGAATTAAAATATAATTATCTATTGAACTATATAAAATTTAATGATTTAAGTTTAGCCATTACAATAGTATTACTAAGTATTTCTCTCATTCTGTCACATTGCCATAGATGTGATGACAGACACTGACTTTGTCTCCCCTCCTTGTGTGTCACTTAAGATTCTCGTGAGAGCCTCTCTCTGATTATCCAGACCCCATTGCACTGTGGCCAGTCAAGGGGTAAATAGCTTCCACCGGGAGTGGTACGTCAAAGGGGGGACGGAGTAGGGGGAGTGAGATATGAGAGAGAGGGAAAGGAAGGGAGAGAAGATGAGAGGGAGATACAAGAACACTGAAGAGAGTATTTATAAACTCTCATCAAAATACGATGGTTGTTTGAAGAATAAAATGTTTTTTTTTTTTATTGCTTGGCTTCCGTTTTAGATTTTATTATTTTTTAGTAAATAATTAGTTATATATAAGACTATGAATACCTCTTTGGGACACGGTGGGACACCATTCACCCAGTAATTTAGTTACATTTGTTGCATGGTGGGATAAAATGTAAACCACCTTAAAAATATAATTTATGTGCAAAAGCTGCAAGATGGGACAATTTTTTCGTTCTGTATAATTGAATACAAATACATAATTGATTATTGCAAATATTGATAAAAAAAATGTCTGTTCCTCTTGGTACTATTTATATCTTCAAATCTTGTGCTTCATAGAGATATATCATTTAAATGATTATAGTCAATATTGTGTTACCCTACACGTATAGGGATTTAGTCGCAATAAACGGCTTGGTCGCTATGCGCAGCGTGATCATACTAAGCGGCTTGTAGCTTAGTCACATTATACAGCATGTCACAATGAACAGAATTGTCGTTCTTGGTATTTGGTGTAATTGTTCGATTAGAAATAATGTCAATTTTAGTCGTAATAAGCGGCTCTTTTGTAGTGGAAAACGTAGCGTAAGTTTCTTCGTATATATTTTATACTGACTACAGATGTAGTTATAATGAAAACACTTTAGGTATGATAAACTTAATTTTAATGGATTATTGTTTTGTGCTAAATTTTGTTATTCTTTGTAACTTTTTCCTATTTTTGTTTGTAATTAAAGATTTATACGATATTGTTGGTTTCGCTGATACTTTTTTGGTTTGTATAAAAAAATATATTTTTATACATAGACATACATAGTGAAATATTAATTTCTGTATGACCGCAATATACCTGACAATTTGAAACATCCTATGCAAGATTTTAAATCTGAAAGGATTTTTAAAGAATACTGTAGGAATAAATGTAGTAATTAATTTAAAAAATATTAGTTTAGTATTTCATAAAATGTTTTAATTTAAGATGATGAATTTATTTCCAATTTCTGCCGGTTTGTAACTACTATTGGATATCAATTTTATTCTCTAAAATGAAAAAAATATATACTTGAATTCTGATGTTATGATTTTCAATGTATTGATTATTTTTATTATAAAAATTCTTCATAAATCTCCAGTTTCAATTTCATTATATATCCTATTTTATCGCAACTAATGATAAAATAGTTCCAAACGCGTTTTCTGTGTATTTGTTCCTTTCTGTTGCGAAACCTATCAAGTAACACACGGAGTTTAACTTAACAAGAAGGACTTCTCTTAAAACTTTGGGGCTAACTTGGTTCTCGATATTCTGCTGAAATTAGAGCGCTGCAAACTTTAAGGAGGCATTACCAGCCTGAACATATTTTCTATTATTCCTAAAGTTACGCCAACTAAAGTTGGGTGAATTAATTCATCCACACAGGTGGTGTTGGACGGAACATTAATCCACGTCAGAGGGGAAATATTAGACTGTGTAGTACGCAGAGATGCGATTTTCCTGATTGAAAATTATAGTGGGACAAATGATTAAAATTTCATCTTATACTGTCTATATGTAATTACATTTTATTCATTCATTTTTGCAATTATTAATCACCTCTACTTTTCTCTTATTTACAGATGTCATTTGTATGGGTTATTAGAGACTGTGGCTTTTATATTGAACAACTATTTTCATGTAGATCTCTTTCCAAAAATAATTCAGAATCTTAACAGTCTACGGACATTACAACCAGTTTTCTATTTAATTTTAATATTTAATTAGTCTACGGATACTACAACCAGTATTAAATTTACTTTTTAATTTTAATTTCATATCTGGTGATGTAATTAATAACTCTGCAATAACATTTATATATGCATCAATACCAATATTTCATGATTTGATATTATTACCATGAATATTATTTGAACCAACATTCCTCATTCACCTCACATGTTTATACTGATGTCAGTACAGCAGTTCTCTGTTCTACTGCCTCTCTACTCAAGTTAATTTTCTCTCAGAAATTCCATTAGATGTTATGTAACATTGTCTCAACATTGCATATATTATTTACCTGATGTGCCTTGCTGAATTATTTAATATTATATCCTTTATTTTATTTTTCTCTGCTTAGGGAAACTTTAATGTGTCCATCACGTTCAGTATTTCTTTTCTGTATCTGAATTATTTTGAATAGATATTATAAGTTTGTGTTTTTCTGATCATATCATTTTATAGAAGAATTTAACAGTGTTGTGTTAGCTTACATTAACTTACTGTGATGTGAGTCTGGGGTTCAAGTCCCAACGAGGCAATTTAATTCTTCATCTTTACAATATTTTATTTCTTATGTTCAGGTCTTCCATTCTCACATTGAGGTGAAAGTAAATACTTTCCATTAATGGAAATAACTGAATATGTTTCCATTGTATCGATAAGAAAATAAGTATAAATGGCTCTACAGTAAATTATTAGAGGTTAATACCCATGGAGTTTATTCCTCGATTTACATTGAAAGTTCCTCCTGAGGATGTGTATCAATGCTTTTATTTCTCTAATGATGATGTTACGTACCATTGGAACATTGGAAAATGTTACCTCATTATAATGGGAATATTTATTGGAACTTTAAGCAATGTTTCTGAAGAAAAGAGAGCTACTTTAGACCCCAGGGACTCTATCCTGAAGCTGTTTGTGGTGAATGGAAGAGAAGGGGCCCAGTACTGTTGTAATTTGGATTATGTATTGTCTTTTTTCATTCTTACCATGTTTATTATTCAGCCTCACTGTTAATATTTGAGTAAAATTTAGAAAAAAATTATACAATATTACAAATAAATATTTTTAAAATCTCATATCACTTCATATACCATACTTCACATACCATACTTCACATACTATACTTCACATACTATACTTCACATACTATACTTCACATACCATACTTCACATACCATACTTCACATACTATACTTCACATACCATACTTCACATACTATACTTCACATACTATACTTCACATACTATACTTCTCATACTATACTTCACATACCATACTTCACATACCATACTTCACATACCATACTTCACATACCATACTTCACATACCATACTTCACATACTATACTTCACATACTATACTTCACATACTATACTTCTCATACTTCACATACCATACTTCACATACCATACTTCACATACCATACTTCACATACCATACTTCACATACCATACTTCACATACCATACTTCACATACTATACTTTACATACTATACTTCACATACTATACCTCACATACCATACTTCACATACCATACTTCACATACCATACTTCACATACTATACTTTACATACTATACTTCACATACCATACTTCACATACCATACTTCACATACCATACTTCACATACTATACTTCACATACCATACTTCACATACCATACTTCACATACTATACTTTACATACCATACTTCACATACCATACTTCACATACTATACTTCACATACTATACCTCACATACCATACTTCACATACCATACTTCACATACCATACTTCACATACTATACTTCACATACCATACTTCACATACCATACTTCACATACCATACTTCACATACTATACTTCACATACCATACTTCACATACTATACTTCACATACCATACTTCACATACCATACTTCACATACCATACTTCACATACTATACTTCACATACCATACTTCACATACCATACTTCACATACCATACTTCACATACTATACTTCACATACCATACTTCACATACCATACTTCACATACTATACTTTACATACCATACTTTACATACCATACTTTACATACCATACTTCACATACCATACTTCACATATCATACTTCACATACCATACTTCACATACCATACTTCACATACTATACTTCACATACTATACTTCACATACCATACTTCACATACCATACTTCACATACTATACTTCACATACTATACTTCACATACCATACTTCACATACCATACTTCACATACCATACTTCACATACTATACTTCACATACCATACTTCACATACTATACTTCACATACCATACTTCACATACCATACTTCACATACTATACTTCACATACCATACTTCACATACCATACTTCACATACCATACTTCACATAGCTCTTCAGTTTCCATAATGCGAAGACTTGAAATACGATCTTCGAAAAATCTTTTCGCTCGTTGTGAAATATCTTTCGGAACATTCGTCTGATATTTTAGAGGTAAATATTGAGCTTCTTTGTGGGGTAATTTGGCGAGTTTAAAGTTAACGATGATGGAGAATTCAAATCAACTCCCTTCATTTATTCTAGTCTCAAATAATGGAAATGAACAGGAATTTGGTAACGTATTTTACTCTCGGAAAATATTATATTAGGAATGTTCAAATTAATAAATGTACACTCCCAGTGGCTGCCTTATGAAACTGTAGACATGATAGTAAAAATTAGGGACATGAACTGTTGTAATTTGGATTATAGACTCATTTCCATTCATTTTACCATGCTTATCATTTATTAACGCTACTTGCAGTTTTAGAGGATAGCGCTAGAGTTATGCTCTTCAACTACGAGGTCTTAGATTTTTGTGTTAGGTAGACTCATAGCCTTCATTTACTATCACCTCTTCATTTTCCTCTTCCATCCGTGAGTGCAGCCACCGGTGCTTGTGTCCTTTTCTCTCCACATTACCTTATAAATAATTCTATCAACGGAGTAGCAACTCTGCACCCATGACCATCGACTACTTTCCTTTTTGACTGCTTCTTCGAGTCCTTTGTATATGTTTCCATATGATGATTTAATTTGGTGATATGGCCTTTGGACCCAAAACAGACATTAAACAAACCACTATTTAAGTAGTACGAATTAACTCCCCACTATATTGAATATAACTCTCTGTGTAAAAATATATATATTATTATTTGACTCAGTTTTATAATTATTATATCTTTTTCCTATATGATCGAAAATGTGGAACCGTGCGATAACTTGGTAGATGCCCTAATGAGTTACTGTTATATTAATACCATTGTGTGTCTAGTAACTTTGGAAGGTAACTTTTATTCCTGTGGCACACTATTTTAGCACAATTTTAAGCCAAACTTTCTAACATTACGGATCAGCGACTTTATTTTTAGACGAAGAAATGTTTTCGAAACTTAAACATTTTGCGCAATGAAACTTTTCGAAAAAAGCGGATGGGAGAAAATTGTGAAAGGGACGACAGGTATTTGAGACAGTGGTGTAGCTTATAGCTTATACTGGTGGCAGTGTAGCTTATAGCTTATACTGGTGACAGTGTAGCTTGTAGCTTATACTGGTGACAGTGTAGCTTGTAGCTTATACTGGTGACAGTGTAGCTAATAGCTTATACTGGTGACAGTGTAGCTTATACTGGTGGCAGTGTAGCTTATAGCTTATACTGGTGCCAGTGTAGCTTATACTGGTGACAGTGTAGCTTATAGCTTATACTGGTGACAGTGTAGCTTATAGCTTATACTGGTGACAGTGTAGCTTATACTGGTGACAGTGTAGCTTATACTGGTGACAGTGTAGCTTATAGCTTATACTGGTGGCAGTGTAGCTTATACTGGTGACAGTGTAGCTTATAGCTTATACTGGTGACAGTGTAGCTTATACTGGTGACAGTGTAGCTTATACTGGTGACAGTGTAGCTTATACTGGTGACAGTGTAGCTTATAGCTTATACTGGTGGCAGTGTAGCTTATACTGGTGACAGTGTAGCTTATAGCTTATACTGGTGACAGTGTAGCTTATACTGGTGACAGTGTAGCTTATACTGGTGACAGTGTAGCTTATAGCTTATACTGGTGGCAGTGTAGCTTATAGCTTATACTGGTGACAGTGTAGCTTATAGCTTATACTGGTGGCAGTGTAGCTTATACTGGTGGTAGTGTAGCTTATAGCTTATACTGGTGACAGTGTAGCTTATACTGGTGGTAGTGTAGCTTATACTGGTGACAGTGTAGCTTATAGCTTATACTGGTGGTAGTGTAGCTTATAGTTTATACTGGTGACAGTGTAGCTTATAGCTTATACTGGTGACAGTGTAGCTTATAGCTTATACTGGTGACAGTGTAGCTTATACTGGTGACAGTGTAGCTTATACTGGTGACTGTGTAGCTTATAGCTTATACTGGTGGCAGTGTAGCTTATAGCTTATACTGGTGACAGTGTAGCTTATACTGGTGACTGTGTAGCTATAGCTTATACTGGTGACAGTGTAGCTTATAGCTTATACTGGTGGCAGTGTAGCTTATAGCTTATACTGGTGACAGTGTAGCTTATACTGGTGACAGTGTAGCTTATACTGGTGACAGTGTAGCTTATACTGGTGACAGTGTAGCTTATACTGGTGACAGTGTAGCTTATACTGGTGACAGTGTAGCTTATACTGGTGACAGTGTAGCTTATACTGGTGACAGTGTAGCTTATACTGGTGACAGTGTAGCTTATACTGGTGACAGTGTAGCTTATACTGGTGACAGTGTAGCTTATACTGGTGACAGTGTAGCTTATACTGGTGACAGTGTAGCTTATCCCTTTAATGACCACCGTTCTCTGGGAAGGACATTAGAAAAACATCAAATAATGTATAAATTTTTTCAATACAATCCTATTCTAGCAATGAGAAGCGTGCAAATAAATGTAGACTGTGCACAGAATGAATTCAGATTTTAAACCGCTCCAAGGTTTTCCCAACGGACATTATAAACTATATATTTTTTAACATATTCCTTCTTAAAAAGGTTATCTATTTAACATTGATCTATCAAAAAAAATTGGCGGGTGACATGTTGTGGGCAATGAAGAGCTATACAGGGTGGCACAAAAAAAAAGGAAACCCATTTTCAAATTAGTTTATTTTACAAACTATCAAAGCTAGCAATTTAAAAAAAAAAATTTATTCGTTTACTTTTTCTGTATCTTTCTTGATAATCTGTTAAAAGTTACGACAAAAATTAGACATCTTGCAGCGAATTAAAAAAAGGTAAATATACGAAAAATATTCATAATAGGTATAATTCATTTTATATGGATGCAAAAACATTAAATTCTATTATTTTTGTACCAGATAAAAGAAAATAAAAAAGTTAAATAAAATTTCAAAGTTGGTTTTTAGAAAAAATTGATATCTTTACAAAATCATTTCGCCGTTAATTTTTAACTCCTTCCTATTCGAAATCCTCAAAATGCAGCTTTCAAAAGAACAAAAAGCTTTCGTGGTGACAAGTTATCTAAACCCTGGAAACTTGAAACAGTTTCAATTTCATTTTGAACAACTCTTTCTGGAAATATTTCTACCAATTATAAAACCGTATTTACAAATGTTAATAAGTTCAAAACTAAAGAAACCACTTTAAATTTGAACAAAAAGCAATCATGTCGCAGGCGAAAAGAATGAACACATGAAAACATTAATCTTTTTCATGAACAGCTTATTGAATATTGAGAATATAAAAATATTAATCAGAATTAGGATTTGATATCATTTAGGACACATTTCACCGAATTGTTAAACACGATTTGAGATATCATCCTTTAAAGAAGCATCGAACTCTTAGAACTGATTTACCGCACTGTCTAAATTTTGCAAAATGGTTTCTGCAAAAAAATGCACATTTTGTAGAAGATATCGTTATTAGTGATGAAGATGTATTTCCATGAATGAAAGAGTCAATAACAAAAGCGTTAGTTGAATGAAAAATAGTAGGATTTAATTTTTGCTACTACCATATGGAAAGAAATTATTCCTATTATGAGCTTTTTTGTGTTTTTCGTCCTCGCGCAAGCCCATTTTATTTATTTTTTTTAATTCACTGCAGGATGTTCAATTTTTGTTGTAACTTTTAACAGTTTATCAAGATAGATGCAAAAAATATAAAGAATAAAAGTATTTATTTGGAAAATTTCTAGCTTTGATAGTTTGTAAAATAAGTTAATTTGATAATGGATTTCCTTTTTTTTTTGCGCCACCCTGTATATGGTGGCAGTGTAGCTTATACTAGTCCTCTACCCCGGTGTACTAACCAAGGAGTGCCCTTTTCAATTTCTCTTAAAAAAATTCAATGTATCTTTTCTATCTGTTTAGATGTTATATTTATTTATTAGAGTATATATATCATCAGCCGGAGGTGTTCCATCTTATTTACTTTCGATAAAGTTTCCTTAATAAAAACAAACTGGATATGAATAATACATCGGTTCAAATATACTCTGGAGGCAGTCTTTTTACACTACTACTCAGTTAGGGTCTTGGGGACTTCTTTGCCAGCAATTGATGTGAACGGTGATACAAACGGTGATACAAATGGTGATACAAATGAAAGTGATACAAACGGTGATACAAATGAAAGTGATACAAACGGTGATACAAATGAAAGTGATACACACGGTGATACAAATGAAAGTGATACACATGGTGATACAAATGCAATTGATACAAACGGTGATACAAATGAAAGTGATACAAACGGTGATACAAATGAAAGTGATACACACGGTGATACAAATGAAAGTGATACACATGGTGATACAAATGCAATTGATACAAACGGTGATACAAATGAAAGTGATACAAACGGTGATACAAATGGAAGTGATACACATGGTGATACAAATGCAATTGATACACATGGTGATACAAATGCAATTGATACAAACGGTGATACAAATGAAAGTGATACAAACGGTGATACAAATGAAAGTGATACACACGGTGATACAAATGAAAGTGATACACACGGTGATACAAATGAAAGTGATACAAACGGTGATACAAACGGTGATACAAATGAAAGTGATACAAACGGTGATACAAATGAAAGTGATACACACGGTGATACAAATGAAAGTGATACACACGGTGATACAAATGAAAGTGATACAAACTGTGATACAAATGAAAGTGATACAAATCGAATTGATACAAACTGTGATACAAATGAAAGTGATACACACGGTGATACAAATGAAAGTGATACAAACGGTGATACAAATCGAATTGATACAAATGGAAGTGATATGCAATTTGGATTATATTAATTCATGTATTGTTCATTTTATTTTCCGTATTGGATTACATTATATAGTATGCTATGTACTGTGTACTAAATACTATTGTTACAGTACATTGGATGATATGTACTCGATACTTTGTAATGTGTTGTGGTGATTGTATATTACATTTATTTTCTCTCATTTTCTCTAATTTATAAACATTTATCGAGTTTCGAATTTTTTTCAGAGAAATTTTTATATTTCGGCAACACTAAATCTACTTACCGTGTGAGTGTTAGTTTACTTTAATTATTAGTCTATCCGTTTGAGTCAAGCTCTAGGTTTTCGTCATCTTACTTAATTATTGGTTACGTACTGTTAAAGTACTAGCGTTTATTAACTTTACGCATTATTTATTTATTTATTTATTTATCAAACTAAAATTCCCTTACAATTAGAGCAAAACATTTATTTGAAATATACAAAGGGAACTGTAGGCCTAATAATCTTTCGCTTCAAGGGCTTCCAAATCTAAATATAATTAAAATTTCGTAAGCACAGTAAAATCTAATACACAGATAGACACTAAAAAAGAAACTTTAGTGACTATTATTGACTAATCTAGTTGAAAGTAACATAATTTTATTTATTTGGGGTTTAAGGTCAGCTTCGACCAATTTGCTGATCATATCACCGACGTTAATAAGAAATTAAGTACAAGGGACTTGAAGAAGCAGTCAGTGAAAAAAAAGTGGCTCCATGAACAAAGTCACCTATCTGCAGAAAAGCTACTCCGCGAATACAGTCACTTACCAAGGAATGTGACGAAATAAGACACAAGCACCGGTGATTGAATTCATGGATGGAAGAGGAAAATGAAGAGGTGATAGTAAATAAAGCCTACGACCCTACCTAACACAGAATCTAAAACCTATTAGTTGAAGAGCATAACCCTAGCGCTATCTTCTAAAACTGCAAGTAGCGGTAAGAAATTATAAACGATAAAGATAAAAAAAAATAATAATGAGCAACTAGTACAAGTGATAGACAATACTACAATGAGTATTTTTCTATAACGACAAAAATTATATTACAACAAAATTATTATAAGTAAGTTCAAACTTCAACTACTTACTAATATCACTCTGATATACATATGATCACAATGGCAAGTACAAATATCTACACTCCTACTTCATCTATATAAATCGCATAACTGCAGTTTACACACATTACATTGTAGTGAAGATAAGAACTCAGAGATTTCTAAACTGTCTCAGTGATCTAGCATACTAATTGTTTAATTATAATCGTTAGTTATTTATATGGTACAGTAAATACGCCTTGTTATTGCAGCTAACTGAACTATGTATTAGTATAGATCGAGACTTTGTGATTGGCGATTTAGGTTAAATTTAATTCTATTTATTTATCAGTTAGATTTAGACAAGTGATTTATTATTAACTTTTATTTTACAGAGCTAATTATTCACCATAATTAATGTGTATTCTTTCCCTAGTGTTCGGGTAAGTTACCATTGTGATATTTTCATCCTGATGATAATGTTTAAATTTAAAATGTGAATCTATATATTAAGTAACTAGTTTTGAATTATTCTGTTTTAGCAACTGTTAGAATTTCTGGATATTGAAAATGATATTTGATAAATGATTCAGAGTCAAAATTGAATTCAGTTTAATGAATGTATCACTTTATTGTAAATTTCTTTTCTGAAATCTTTTGTACTTCTTAAACTTAAATTCTCATAAATATTGTGGGGCCATAGAAGATTGAATGCTCCCCCCCTTACTCTTCTATGGCCCCACCATAACTTCCTCTCAATCTTCTACGGCCTCACCATAACTTTCTCACTGGGACATTTCCTCTTCATTTGAACTAAAAAAAATTACTTTTACAGATTTGTAGCCGATGACGTCAATGACTTCTGAGAGAGAGACATAGGTGAGTGCAGTCACTAAATTTTCATAATAATTCATGATATAGCATTAATTGAACTAAAATTAATCATTATATGATACCCCTCCATTATATATTTGGCATAATATTCATTGTACATAAACCATAACATCTCAATTTAATAAATATATTTATTATATCTGTAGAAATTTATGAAATTAATTTAGTTGCCTTTAATTAGTGACTTGCCATTTTCATTTAATGACCTTTTCTCAATTTGTTTGATGTGATTATCTATATGAATTTACATACAATATGTTACTGTTTATTTACTATATATTTAAATTACACTTATACTCATAAGGTAAAGTGTCAATTACCAGGTTTGAATTAAATACCTGATGTTCTTTCCAGTTGGTTGTTAGTATAAATGCAATACTATATAATCAATATAGAATGTATGTACAATTTTAAATAATTACGTTTTTTCTTGTTCTCTTAACGATGAATAGGGTAAGTTCTAAATTATCGGTCAGTTCCACATTTTCGGTCATATAAGAAAAAACGATATAAAAATTATTATTTCACTAAAACAACCAACCCGGGTTGTTTTTACTCAACCAATCCTAGTGTTATTATTATTATTATATCGTTTTTTCTTATACGACCGAGAATGTGGAACTGACCGACAATTAAGAACTTACCCTAGCTACATATTAATATTTTGATGCGGTTTAAAAAATAACCTATGTTAATGTTGTACAGTTTAGCATTATAACTCATTATTTTATTTAGTATTATTCAATCCAATTAATGAAGAAATATGGTTAACTGGATGTATTTTTGGTTTCTCTTAACAATTAGTACTGCATACATACTATAGTAACTATATCATTATACGTTATATCTTGATATAAGATATATGCAATGAGTGTAATAAGATATGCAGTTATGTTCATTCACACTATTACAGTGAGTACTTAAACTGCTATTATTATCACTGTGTGTCTCTGTACTTATTTAATTATAGTGTGTACTTATTTAAAATTTAATTCTATGTTAAATGACATACATAAGCTAGTACCAAATTATTATCGTTTTTTCTTTCTGCTCTGTTAAAAAAAGTGTCCTAAAATTAAAGATTTCGGTTAGAAAATATTATTAATTTACAAAAATAGAAAGGCTATATTCCAAGTTATTAGACAATTCACATTTCAGATCAAATGATAGCTTAATTAGAATTCAAATTTTATTTTAACAGTATCCATGATACCTATACGGGTAAGGTTTACTATGTATCATGGTTACCGATTGGAATTAAAAATATCATAATGAATAAAAAAATGCATGATCAGAAATGTGGAACAATACAATAACTTGGAACTTCCCAATATGAAATAAGTTACTAAATTAGTTTTAGTCTTTAAATATATATTTTAAATAAATATGATATCATGATGAGGTCACGTACTCTAAACTCTACCATTGATAACAAATTAAAATAGGCGCAGAGAATAATTAAGCAGGCCTACCTTTGACCTGCCCTATGGCCTATACCTATGGTAGGCCTACCGATCACTTGTCTAGGTCACTATGTCTATTTTATCCATCGTTGTTTGTAATCAATGTGAGTGCCATTAAATAAACTGAATGTACAAGGTAGTGACAATAGAGATGTTTGGTGCAGGTGACGTCACCAGAGCAACACATTATAATATTAATTTAGTAGTTCATTATTTACCATAATTATATACTATATTATTGTAATACTATGATAAGAAACTGATGTATTTTTATTAATTTATATTATATAGCCTAATTTTGAACAGTTGCTTTGATGACGTCACGTAATAGATTGCCACTACCTATTTGTTATGGTGGGTGCCATGTGTCGCAATGACGTCACTCTAACTCAGTGCCTCACTGGTGGTGGTAGGAAGAGGTTGTTGTAGTGTCAGTGTGTGTGTCACTCCTCGTAACAACTAACTCATTATCCCTTGTCTCTACTACATCTTACAGTGTCAAGGTTTAAGTTTCTACCTAATTATACCAATGTTACATATTCTCTTTTATTATAGATATTTTAATGGTGTTTATAGGAAGTTTAACGGGTTTCTAACATTTTTTGGTGTTTGTTTACGTTACCCCAAACATGGGGGAGGGGGGATTGAATTTACGAGAAGGGGGGAGGGGTAAATAATTAAATTTATAGATTTAATCACTGATATTTATGGTGGAATTAAATTTAATAATAAAGAATACAGATTTCTAATTACTTAATTTAATCATGAAAAAATACTTTTATCCTTAAATTCAAACTTTTATAATTGTGAAATAAAATTTGAATTATTTATATTAATTTTAATATTAATTTCAATCCATGTTATTTCTCTCCTAATCTCTCTACCTATAATAATATGACTATAATTACCTCCCCTGGATTATTCACTTTCATTTACATATTCATAGTTAATTATTAATCAATTTCTGTTGATAATAATAACATTAGTTATAGCTATTGTGTTTGTGTTCCGTACGTACGTTACGCCTTTCAGAAAAAAGATACAATTAATATTTGAATATGTATACTAAATAATAAAGGCTAATGTTAATTAATTGAAAATATATTCAACTTTATGAAAAATTAAAGTTAAAATTCAGTAAAAAAATAAAGTCTATATCTGTACAATTGAAGATATATAAAATATTATATGGGGTAAGTTCTGAGTTATCGGACAGTTCCACATTTTCGGGTATATAAGAAAAAAACTATATAATTAATCCCGTTAGTTTAATAATAATTTCAAATAATTCAATAATTAAAATAACGAGTTTAATTTTTTTTTCTTATATGACCGAAAATGTGGAACCGTCCAATAACTAGTAAGTTACCCTAGATATGAATATATATTTTAATGTAATTACAATATTCATTTATTGTCACTATTTCTTTAGAGTTGTCACCTGTGTACCTTATCTCATTCTTATCTTTTAACTATTTACTAAATTAATTAGCATGCAAACTAATTACGTATTTAAATTATAAGTCAGTATTACATTGATTGAAGACTTTGATGTTTGTTTAGCGTTAAAGCTTGCAAATTATATAATAACTTGATAGATAGAAACAATTAATTTGTAATTAAAATGTTATACTTTGTTATTAAATGTAATCCAATGAATAATAAGTATTTAAAAACAATCTAAGGTTATTAATGAATAAAATCATACCCTTCATTTTGAAATATAGGGTATGTTCCAAGTTATCAGACTCTAACACATCTTCGTTCATATAAGAAAAAAATGTACATTAATTATTATTTAACCAATATTTTTATATTTTTCTAATATGATCGAAAATATTGAACAGTCCAATAACTCGCAACTTACCCTAGCTCCATCTTATCATTTATAAGAAAATAATTAATTTTAATTTTCCCTTCAGAGTACAGTTTAAAAAGTGTTTAATTCGTTTTCCATACAATCGCATCAATAAATTACGAACTGTGTTCTTCTCTATCGGAGTTAAAAAACGACTTAGTGTATTTTTCGCATTGTTTTTTGTGCCATTTACGCCGGAGCAAAACCCTCTACAAAATGAATAGAAAACTGAGTGGTAAGTACATAGTAAACACTATTAGAATATTAAACCATCACTCAGATGTTCTTAATTATTCCTATAGAGGATACCACCATAGGAAATAAATTAGATAACCAGGAGAAAAGGTTTGCTAATTTTTTAACACTATTTAGCTTTTAGAGAATAGGCTGATGAACTGTCTGTGGTGAATGGAAGAGAAGGGGGGTGGCGTCCCTTGGTCCCCGAACTGTTGTAATTTTGATTATATATTGCAGTTTTAGAGTATAGCGCTAGGGTTATGCTCTTCAACTACGAAGTCTTAGATTTTGTGTTAGGTAGACTCGTAGGCTTCATTTACTATCACCTCTTCATTTTCCTCTTCCCTCTGTGAGTGCAGCCACTGATGTTTGTGTCCCTTTTCGTCACATTCTTCGGTTAGTGACTGCATTCACGGAGTAGCTTTTCTGCATCCATATGCTAACTATCAATATGTTCATGTATATATGATTCTTCGTATTGACAAAAATTATAATAAGAAATAAATAGATTGACAGTAGCTTTTTTCCATTCATGAGCTTGAGCACACTCACTTTTCCTACATTTATTTTCTTATTGCCACTTATCTACAAAATATAATAATAGTCCACGTGTGCCGATTTGACCCACTGTAAGATATGAGGTGAATTTGTAAACAGGATGTCATTGCTCTGATACGCCATAAGGGTCACAATCAACTATTTTATCTGCGGAAAGTAGACCTTATTGCACTCGGTGATATTGTCATCTATTAATGTTAATTGTTATTTAGATAGTGAAAAATAACCTTAGATTGCTATAATTAACTACAATGATTATCTCTATTTTAATTACTTAATTACTGATTTATTATTCAAGATTTGTTTATAAATCGCATGTGCTATACAGTTTCAAGATATAATAATAATTGTTTATACTTCATATTCATTTTAAGAGCCTGGATTCATACCCCATGTACTCGTAGGTAAATAACATTCACATATGCTTTAATCACACTTTTTCAGTTACGTATTCTTGACACGTTTTATTTGTTGCTAGGAGCTAATACACATATTGTCAAGATTGAACACAAATTTCAGCTTGTACAAATTACAACAGTTCAAAATGATGTTTGTTTTCAATATGTGAATATCCTTTTTATTCATTGCTGGTGAATGTAGAAAAAATTTCATGGTCTGCTGTTGACAGGCGAATTATTGCAGTTTGCCCTAAAATTCTCATCCGTAACATAGAAAACTGTGCTATAAATTAGAAAGTTTTTTGGCAGACTAAATTGTTTTTGAGATTTATTTCAGACAAATATTTATGAGAGCTTTGGTAAATAAATTAAATATTCCTGTCCCACTGACCATTAATATTTAGGACAATAGAATGTTTATAGTCAATTGGAGGAATAAAAATAACTATGTATGATTGTGATTTTTGCTTAACAATGTTATTTAAAACTAATTAGGGTGATTACTCATTTACCGAACACACTCAATTAACGGTCACCGTATATATTTCTATTGAAAATTGACTAGGAATATCATAAAAAAAACTTATGAAATCATTTATCTGTATTTTAATAAAGTTCCACAGTAGGTTTAGTGCAAAGGTAGACTGATTATATTAATGGTAATATAGCAAGTGTTATATATTTTTTATCACATAGATAATAATATGAATAATTTTAATCCATGAATTAGTATAGAATATTATTTTTTTATTTACCAGCATACTAAAAAATTACAAACATATGGAAATTAAAAATATAGACAAACATCATCCTAAATTAGAAAACGATGTAAAACTATTAAACAAAAATTAGAAAGATCGATGCAGTGGTACAGCCTACAATTAATCCATAAATATAACTCTTTAAAATATATTTTTAAGTTAAAATCTGACACGGGGGATTTACTATTGTCGGGTATATTGTTGGAAAGATGAATGGTCCAAATGAACAGTGAAATTTCTTTCTGCTTCTGTCCTAGTAATGAGTAGATTTACTCTAAAATGAGTAGATCTACTCTAAAATGAGTAGGCTAGGGAATTGTACATTAAAAATACGGATTTTCTGTTAAAATAAGGGGCTGCTGCATATATAATTCCTCTCACTTCACTTAGTTTATAACACAAGTGTTCTTCAAAGTTAGTCATGTCGATGAAAATACCTAGATATTTAAAATGATGAACAAGTTCTAAAATTTCATTGGTGGAATAGATATCCCAGGTAGCAAGCATTATTCCTGGGATATTAAGGGAATAACCCTGGGAAGAAGGATTTATTCCTGGAATATTCCCTTAATATCCTAGGAATAAATCCTTGCTGCCTGGGATCTGGGAGGGTTAATTGTTTTTGGGAATTAAAAATTATTACTTTTGTATTCGAAATGTTAGTAGCGAGTTTACTAAAAAAAATCAGCCGTTAAAGACAATTCCTTCGTAAAAACATTTAATTTTCAAATCAAACATTTATCCATACAATGAAAAACTGCAACGTTTGTGAATAAAGTACAATTAAAATCTATATCCTTACCTACGTTACATACATCATTAAAATACAAATTGATTAAAATCGGACTTAAAATGGCTCCTTGATCTAAACCTATATTTAGTGTAGTACAGTCTGAGGTAAAATCGTTTATTTGAACATATTGCCGTCTGTTGCTAAGATAACTAGATAAATTTTATTAAAATTGTCCCTAATGCCATCATAGGGGTGAAGTTTTTCATGAAACTGTTCACGTCTACCGTGTCAAATGCTTCTTTACCCCTAATTGGACTGACAAAATTTAAGAGGATTCTTTACACAATGATATTTAAGAAACCAGCGGCTCGAATTATATGATTTTTTGTCAGTTGATAGCTTTTATCATATTAATGTAGTGGTCAAAATGTTATTTACCCAAGATTGGTATGAATAATGTTATTATATTAAATGAATTTGTTTGTCGATCTAAAACTCCTCAGTCAGTCTTTTGAGGATTAAGGTCTAAAAATACTGTTATTCAATAATATTTCATTAAAAGATTTAAAATTGCATGAGTTTGTAGTGAGATTTTCATTGATATCAAATTAGTAATCGTTTAAAATTCAATTACTATAATAAACAAATGTAGTGTATTTTTGAGAAGATTTTCAAAAAAATAGGGATAATGGTAGAAAATTATTAACATTTATATTAAAGCAAGATTTTAAAACACATACCACTCTTTCTATTTTAAAAATTCTGAAAATACTACAATTAAAAATTCTCCATAAAGGATAATAAATATTATTAATGGGGAAGGTGGAATTTAAAATTAATAATGTTATATTGAATATACAATTTAATATTGTACATTATGAATCAATGTTTATATTATAATTCAATATCATATAATTTGATTCAATATTGAAAAAAGTGATTCAATATTGAAAAAAGTGATTCAATATTGAATATTATGAATTAATATTTAGTGATCATTAAATCTTAATTTTTCACTCCAAATCTACTCATATATTTTTAATAATTGAATTTTCATTTCACTATTTATTTTCTATACATACTTAGTACATTAAAGGCCTTCACAAACACCGTTAAGTACATCACTTATATACATTCTACAGAATAATATTTTATATAGGGAAATAATTGAGTGACTGAAATCAGTGAAGCGTGATTATAATGGTATGTACTATTACTGCGCATAGAACAGTAATAGTTACTGCGCATAGAGCAGTAGTGGTTACTGCGCATATTTGTTCACTGCACATAGTTATGCATCTACATCAGTTAGGTACAAAGGGTCAATTGTACCTCTTAAAGTGTCTCTTGCAGTCACCAAAGAGACACATTAACAAGTGTCTTCCTATGAAAGATACATTTTTTTACCCATAATTCCTAATTTAACCCACAATTTACATTTTTTTACCCATAATTCCTAATTTAACCCACAATTTATAATTTTTCCTATTATTTATAATTTTACCCATAATTTATAATTTCTCTTCGGTAAAAATTGAATTAAAAATTGAAATATCTTAAAATATTAAGATCTATTTGAAGATTTCTGTATATTAAATTTTCAGGTGAAATTAATTTCAAATTTAAACTTGTTAATTCTAATAAATGATAATGGTAACTTAACAGTGACTGAAGGAAGTTTCTAAAGTTTAGAATAGGAAAAACTACGATAATAAACACTGTATTTTATTGTTAGTATTTGATATTTGAATATAATAATGTGTTAATAAAAGTTAAATTACGTTTTAATGTTAAATTGTATTTTAATTGTAAATTATAATATGCTTTTAATTATTTTTATTTTGTTGTTAATTTATACTTTAAGGTTAAATTATATTTTAATATTAAATATATATAATAATAATATTAAATTATTACATCATGTTAAATAGTAATTAAAATGATCACTATTCAAATACTGTTTTCCCATGGCACACCAAACAGTGTAGGGTTAAAACATTCATTTTATGGTCACCTCTACTATGTCTTATATGGCATACCTACCTATGGAGTATGGTAGATATTACCATAAACTCATAGGGTTACCATATATGGCTAGACATTTTACCGCACTTTATCTATGGCTGAACACATGGCCTTGTTGTACATAGACTATGTAGCTATGGCTTAGAAAAAGTAACGATATCGCCATAGTAACTACGTGAAGAGTTTTAATAAAGATATCGATATAATATATTGGGGAATGTTATGGAGAATAATAAAAGGAATATTGATGATAAAAAATGTCAACTGACGAAACAATTGAAGTAGAGAGTGATGAGTGAAGAGAGTGATGAGTGAAGAGAGTGATGAGTGAAGAGAGTGATGATTGAAGAGAGTGATGAGTGAAGAGAGTGATGAGTGAAGAGAGTGATGATTGAAGGGAGTGATGAGTGAAGAGAGTGATGAGTGAAGAGAGTGATGAAAGAAGAGAGTGATGAGTGAAGAGAGTGATGATTGAAGGGAGTGATGAGTGAAGAGAGTGATGAGTGAAGAGAGTGATGATTGAAGGGAGTGATGATTGAAGAGAGTGATGAGTGAAGAGAGTGATGAGTGAAGAGAGTGATGAAAGAAGAGAGTGATGAGTGAAGAGAGTGATGATTGAAGGGAGTGATGAGTGAAGAGAGTGATGAAAGAAGAGAGTGATGAGTGAAGAGAGTGATGAGTGAAGAGAGTGATGAGTGAAGAGAGTGATGAGTGAAGAGAGTGATGATTGAAGGGAGTGATGATTGAAGAGAGTGATGAGTGAAGAGAGTGATGAGTGAAGAGAGTGATGAAAGAAGAGAGTGATGAGTGAAGAGAGTGATGATTGAAGGGAGTGATGAGTGAAGAGAGTGATGAAAGAAGAGAGTGATGAGTGAAGAGAGTGATGAGTGAAGAGAGTGATGAGTGATGAGTGAAGAGAGTGATGAGTGAAGAGAGTGATGAGTGAAGAGAGTGATGAGTGAAGAGAGAAGAGAGTGATGAGTGAAGAGAGTGATGAGAGAAGAGAGTGATGAGAGAAGAGAGTGATGAGAGAACAAAGTGATGAGAGAACAGAGTGATGAGAGAACAAAGTGATGAGAGAACAGAGTGATGAGAGAACAAAGTGATGAGAGAACAGAGTGATGAGAGAACAAAGTGATGAGAGAACAAAGTGATGAGAGAACAGAGTGATGAGAGAACAGAGTGATGAGAGAACAGAGTGATGAGAGAACAGAGTGATGAGAGAACAGAGTGATGAGAGAACAGAGTGATGAGAGAACAGAGTGATGAGAGAACAGAGTGATGAGAGAACAGAGTGATGAGAGAACAGAGTGATGAGAGAACAGAGTGATGAGAGAACAGAGTGATGAGAGAACAGAGTGATGAGAGTGTAATGAAGGCCTCCCCCCCCCCCTTTTATCACCATTCTCACCACTATATCTTCCATTACTCTCCCTATAGCTTTTTTATGCCTTTAAAGGCGTGCTATTAGTGTACTCTGCCTACATTATGAGCCTTATAGTATCTACTGCGCTGTCTCTTTGCATTGGCTATCATTTTTAAGAGATTTCTGGATATTATTTCTGTAAATTCTTCCTATGGAGGGTAATTGTATAAAATAATGCGCAAAGACCACACAGTCAATTGATGCAATGACTGTCCGTGTGATGGCGCTGTCTCTTTGCATTGGTTATCATTTAAGAAACTGTTAATATAACTCATAGTAAACTATAATAAATATCTCTGTAGTTCAGACAATATGTTGACTGTGTAGCAATGATGTGAAGGTATTTCTGCTCCTTCGAAACATTTAACCTAATCTGACTGTCTATGGTAGGCCCAGTCTATACTAGCAGATTAAATGCTGCGTTTTCACGGCCAAATTACACCTCTTCAAATAATATCGGTTAAATGAATTGAAAACAAATTTGCATTCTATGCAATAGCGTTTCTACCGCCTTACATTCATTTAACCGTGATTAATTAAAGAGGAGTTTACTGGGTGATGAAGACGCGGCGTTTAATCTGCTTGTATAGATTGGGCCTTCTATAACTAGTAGTTCTATAACTATGCGGCCACAGTTGCTCTATCCTGAAACTGTCTGTGGTGAATGGAAGAGAAGGGGGGTGGCGTCCATTGGGTCCGAACTGTTGTAATTTGGATTATAAGTTGTATATTTTTTCTTACTTTTTACCATGTTTATCATTTTTTTAAGGCAGCTTAAAGTTTTAGAAGATAGCGCTAGGGTTATTCTCTTCAACTACGAGGTCTTAGATTTTGTGTTAGGTAGACTCGTAGGCTTCATTTACTATCACCTCTTCATTTACTATCACCTCTTCATTTTCCTCTTCCATCCTTGAGTGCAGCCACCGGTGCTTGTGTCCTTAGGTAGATAAGTAGTGCTTGTGTCCTTATGTATTAGGTATGTATTTTATAAAGAGAAAGCTTCTTTTATATCTTCAAAACTGAGAACTTTGTACAATCATCAACAAATCAATTAACTTTATGTATCATTTTTTACTCCAATAGTCAATATATAATTTTCCCATTAATCACAGAGTTGGTAGTCATTATGCACATGTGGTTAAACTCTGTGTCAAAGCACACAATTTGTTAGTAATAATTTACGAAACACCTTCAACAGCCACTCGTAGAGCGCATACCTTCGCCCCCGCTTCAATCGACTTTGAACTTTTCGTGACCTTGACCTTTGACCTGATTGCTCCCAAAATCTAATCAAATGGTTCCTGGATAATAACCAATCATCAAACTAAATTTCAGGCAATTTGATAAAATACTTTTTGAGTTATGCGAATAACAAGATTATAAATAAATAAATAAATAATGCCCATCAATTCATAACCCTCTGCAATTTAGAGAAGGTTGTGATTAGAAAGAACATTTGATTAGCATTTGTATTTTATTGTGTGTATTTATAATTATTACAGAATACTCTATAAGAAGAACACTTCTAATCATTTATCATATACAGTACATATCTTTAATTCTCTGATAGTAAACAGGGTAAGTTCCAAGTTATCGGACGATTCCACGTTTCCGATCATATACTAACGAAAAAAATTGTTTAACTTTAAATATCACCGATCAAAATAAATTGTGATTACTAATTATTATACATTGTTCCTTTTATGATCGAAAATGTGGAACCGTCCGATAATTCGAAACTTATTCCATGTTTCATAGTGTGGCAGACAGTGAGCCAATTATGTGGCAAATGTTGGCCAAAACTAAAGTTCTGAGTTAAATTTGTTCATATGCATTTTGAAAATTTTTAGTCAATAAATATATTGAAATTTCAAGCCTAATAAAAATATCTTGAAATTTATGTAAGAAAATAATGAATTATTTTTAACTGGCACAATACGTACCAACCTTCATTATTTAGTGAGTATAAACAATGTAATTGAAAATAGTGCTATACTTTTTTCTAATTTCAATCAATTACCTAATTATGCTAATAGATGCCCTAGTGTCACAGTGTCCGTTAATATCACGTTAGTCCTACCCATCACCGTAACTGTAACGAGGTATGACGTACCTGTTCCTTTCTGATGTCATTTCTAGGCTAGGCCTGCTAACATTTGTTCTATTTATTTACCTCCATAGTCTGCTGGAATGAATTTAATTGTTATATATTTTATCCTTTAAAAATTTGAACAATTTTTCAAAAAGTTCAATATGATATATAAAATATTCACTACATATCATATTAACCGCATCGTGTGCCATATATGGTACATAGCTAATTTGTTCGACCTGCATCGTGTACACGCGAACACTTTTTATTTTATTTTATTTTATTTTATTTTTTTTCTCCAAAATATTTTGAATATTAGTGTTGGAAAGTAAGAATAAAAATTGCAATATATAATTAGTATTAATATTCTATATACTAGAAATATCAGAAAAATATGTTAAAAAACAAGTAAAACAACTGTACATATATGTAAATAGATCAAAGATGCAGGTACTGCATTACCGGCATATATCGATATGCGGTTGATGCGTTAAATAATCGTTATGTTTTTTTTTATCAGTAAGGTTCCATTTACACTTTTCTAATAAGGTCTCCTTTCCAAACCATTGATATGTTTGAAGTTTTCTATAGGCACATCTCTTCAAAATTCTCCAAATTAGTCAAATTACAAGTTTCTCCTCCCCTTGCATAAATTACAACATACAATGGCACTAAAATGAGTCACTGGGGTGAATATAGTGATGACTGTTAGAAAAAAATCATAGTCAAAGGGATATTCATAATTTTATTGGTATCCATGATACCTACAGGTATCATAGATACAAAATTAAAATTTAAAAAAATAATTATATCACTTTTATAATATGGCGGGAAATGTTGAACTGTAAGATTTCTTTTTGAAAGCTTGTAACTTAAAACCTTTAACATTGAGTTTATTTAACTTCTTTATAAAAGTATTGACTTTATGTAGATGGGGCCAGAACAAACACACAAAAAAAGGTGGGGCGTCTCAATCGGGAGTGAATCAATGATGTCACGGGTAGACGTCATTGAATTAAAATAAAAGTTGAATAATGATTATAATATATAATCTTCCTACACTGCCCACAGTAATCTATAACGTGAAACCGGTCTATAACTCGTAACTTGCCCTATATAATAAATTACTGTGTTACAGAGTCAAGGTTATGTTTCCAATTATTTAATTAGTTGATACACATTGTTCTTACCTAAATTATAATATACTCTTTGCTTCTTCATAGGGTCGGTACATGGCACTGTTAAATTAAAATTCAATTACTGAAAAATGTATGCCCTAGTTTTATTTAATTTTAAAATCTATGTAACATTTTATTATTTTCAATGGCTAATAACATAGTTATATTTACTAGTTTGTTTGCTTAGTGGTTATTTGGGGCATTAAATTACAATTTATCCCTTAATTCGATTTATTTCTTCAACATCCTTTTCATTTTATTAAATAAATTTTATACCGTGTGAAATACTGAAATTGAATCTACATAATAAAAGTATCTATTAATATAAAATATATTCTCTTATTGTATAATGTTTAATTGATTTAGCGTTCAGACTAGTTACATTGATTGACATATATATAAATAAAATCATTTAAATAACCACTTGGCAACTCTTATCTCTATGACAACTCACCTACTCCATCTCTCTCACAGTAAGTCGTGGCAAAATGTTTGTACTTGAGTTGATTTGATTAAATACCATTTAATAAATTATTTTAGTTATTTGTATATTGAGAAAATTACACATTTAATAATTTGTATTGACTGTAAATAGATATTGTATGAATGTTCTTCACCGTAAGAGTTCATCCCTAGTGGAATATAATTTGTATTGACTGTAAATAGATATTGTATGAATGTTCTTCACCGTAAGAGTTCATCCCTAGTGGAATATAATTTGTATTGACTGTAAATAGATATTGTATGAATGTTCTTCACCGTAAGAGTTCATCCCTAGTGGAATATTATTTGTATTGATTGTAAATAGATATTGTATGAATGTTCTTCACCGTAAGAGTTCATCCCTAGTGGAATATAATTTGTATTGACTGTAAATAGATATTGTATGAATGTTCTTCACCGTAAGAGTTCATCCCTAGTGGAATATTATTTGTATTGACTGTAAATAGATATTGTATGAATGTTCTTCATCGTAAGAGTTCATCCCTAGTGGAATATTATTTGTATTGACTGTAAATAGATATTGTATGAATGTTCTTCACCGTAAGAGTTCATCACTAGTGGAATATTATTTGTATTGACTGTAAATAGATATTGTATGAATGTTCTTCACCGTAAGAGTTCATCCCTAGTGGAATATTATTTTTATTGACTGTAAATAGATATTGTATGAATGTTCTTCACCGTAAGAGTTTATCCCTAGTGGAATATTATTTGTATTGACTGTAAATAGATATTGTATGAATGTTCTTCACCGTAAGAGTTCATCCTTAGTGGAATATTATTTGTATTGACTGAAAATATTATATTTCATGAGTTTTCTTCTCCTTTATTCTTTTAATGGAACATTATTTTTATATTCTTACACAGATGAATTACTTCACCATTCACTATTTAATTTGTATTTCTTCTTCAGTATTTGAAAGCTGTTCTGTAACCTTTACACCATTCTAAAAATAATTCATTTGCAGTCAAAAACTCAATTCTGTTGTATAGGATTAAAACTTTAAAGTTTATTAATTAATATAAGGTAAATTTGTATTGATTTTAAATTAATTAGATTGATATACTTCTGATCATAAGGTAATTAAATTATGTTTTATGATAATTAATTTATATAATAATAATATATGTGGTATGATAACACTTTATTCCTAACGAACAAGTGCACTATTGCTAATAAACTAGTTAGTCGAATTAAATTACTATTGACAATAGAATAATTGTTCTTTATTTACATACACCATATAAGAATAATCAGACGTTAAAATAATGCAAATTATACACTGCAATCATCAGTGAATCAGAGTAAACATAAGGAATAAATAAACATCTCAGACTGAGCAGCTCTGTGATGTTTAAACTCTTAGTCAATAGATGTAAATTAGTTTGGAACTTAACACATCTCCATATTTTACGAAAGTTACAACATCAGTATACTCTAGTTAGGTCTACGTGAAGAAAGTTACCATTGGAACACTGTTAAGGAAAGGAAATAAACAAGCTTTGGAAAAATGTGAAAGATAAAGAATGTTATAAAGTCTCCACATTATTGCTACACAGTGAATATATGGTCTGAACTACAGAGATATTTCTTATAGTTTATTAATGATTATATTAATAGTTTCTTAAATGATAGCCAATGCAAAGAAACAGCCCCATTACACGGCGCAATTGATGCCATCACTGCATCAATTGACTGTGTGGTCTTAGCATTATTTTATACAGTTATCCTCCATAGGAAAAATTTACTAAAATAATATCTAGAAAAAACAACTTAAAAAAATCTAGAAACCTGTTTTATATAAATTTCTTTGAAACACTTTTCCACATTACAATATTCTCACAAATATGACTACCTGGCAACTCATACCATTCTTTCTCCCTATAGTTCTTCACCTGTTACGATCACTTCATGGGTTTGAGAATTTACAAGAGACTTTCAAATTTTAATGGGAATCTATGTGAATTTATCCCTTCAGAGCTAATTTTTTATTCTTTATTTCGATAATTCAGTAACTGATCTAATTAATGTCTATCAATTACACAGGAAATGAAAGCGGGTAATAACCGGTTCAATTTTATTTCAGGCACAAATATAAAAATACACTGTTTGGCAAATATGGACTTATTGCGAATAATCGCAAAGAGGGTAAAATAGTTCTCTGTGGTTGTTAGCACTACCAAGTCTAGAGCCAATCTAACAGAGGACCAAAGACTAAGACAGGAAAGCATCAGTTTTAGGCTTATCTTCGAATTGGACTACAAACAGCTCATTATATACCTAGGCCTTATATTCAATAATATTCCTACGGATACAATAAGAATGTCTTACACTGGTATTTTAACGGACTTTTAGGGTAAGGGTTAAAAGAGAGGATGTAAGCATTTAACATCATTCAATACTTTTGAGAAAGAAACAATGTTATTTCAGAGTTATTGAAATATATAGGTATAGCTATTCTTATTGAAATTATAGTTCATAACACCCCACATTAGTATCATTAGAAAGTAGAGACTGAAGATATTAGAATCTTTAGCCATATTCCAATGTGTTATGGGAATCTTTAGCCATATTCCAATGTGTGATGGGAATCTTTAGCCATATTCCAATGTGTTATGGGAATCTTTAGCCATATTCCAATGTGTTATGGGAATCTTTAGCCATATTCCAATGTGTGATGGGAATCTTTAGTCATATTCCAATGTGTTATGGGAATCTTTAGCCATATTCCAATGTGTTATGGGAATCTTTAGCCATATTCCAATGTGTGATGGGAATCTTTAGCCATATTCCAATGTGTTATGGGAATCTTTAGCCATATTCCAATGTGTGATGGGAATCTTTAGCCATATTCCAATGTGTTATGGGAATCTTTAGCCATATTCCAATGTGTTATGGGAATCTTTAGCCACATTCCAATAAGTTATGGGAATCTTTAGCCATATTCCAATGTGTGATGGGAATCTTTAGCCATATTCCAATGTGTTATGGGAATCTTTAGCCATATTCCAATGTGTTATGGGAATCTTTAGCCATATTCCAATGTGTGATGGGAATCTTTAGCCATATTCCAATGTGTTATGGGAATCTTTAGCCATATTCCAATGTGTTATGGGAATCTTTAGCCATATTCCAATGTGTGATGGGAATCTTTAGCCATATTCCAATGTGTTATGGGAATCTTTAGCCATATTCCAATGTGTGATGGGAATCTTTAGCCATATTCCAATGTGTTATGGGAATCTTTAGCCATATTCCAATGTGTTATGGGAATCTTTAGCCACATTCCAATAAGTTATGGGAATCTTTAGCCATATTCCAATGTGTTATGGGAATCTTTAGCCATATTCCAATGTGTGATGGGAATCTTTAGCCATATTCCAATGTGTTATGGGAATCTTTAGCCATATTCCAATGTGTTATGGGAATCTTTAGCCATATTCCAATGTGTTATGGGAATCTTTAGCCATATTCCAATGTGTTATGGGAATCTTTAGCCATATTCCAATGTGTTATGGGAATCTTTAGCCACATTCCAATAAGTTATGGGAATCTTTAGCCATATTCCAATGTGTTATGGGAATCTTTAGCCATATTCCAATGTGTGATGGGAATCTTTAGCCATATTCCAATGTGTTATGGGAATCTTTAGCCATATTCCAATGTGTTATGGGAATCTTTAGCCATATTCCAATGTGTTATGGGAATCTTTAGCCATATTCCAATGTGTTATGGGAATCTTTAGCCATATTCCAATGTGTTATGGGAATCTTTAGCCATATTCCAATGTGTTATGGGAATCTGTAGCCATATTCCAATGTGTTATGGGAATCTTTAGCCATATTCCAATGTGTGATGGGAATCTTTAGCCATATTCCAATGTGTTATGGGAATCTTTAGCCATATTCCAATGTGTGATGGGAATCTTTAGCCATATTCCAATGTGTTATGGGAATCTTTAGCCATATTCCAATGTGTTATGGGAATCTTTAGCCACATTCCAATAAGTTATGGGAATCTTTAGCCATATTCCAATGTGTTATGGGAATCTTTAGCCATATTCCAATGTGTGATGGGAATCTTTAGCCATATTCCAATGTGTTATGGGAATCTTTAGCCATATTCCAATGTGTTATGGGAATCTTTAGCCATATTCCAATGTGTTATGGGAATCTTTAGCCATATTCCAATGTGTGATGGGAATCTTTAGCCATATTCCAATGTGTTATGGGAATCTTTAGCCATATTCCAATGTGTGATGGGAATCTTTAGCCATATTCCAATGTGTTATGGGAATCTTTAGCCATATTCCAATGTGTTATGGGAATCTTTAGCCATATTCCAATGTGTTATGGGAATCTTTAGCCATATTCCAATGTGTTATGGGAATCTTTAGCCATATTCCAATGTGTGATGGGAATCTTTAGCCATATTCCAATGTGTTATGGGAATCTTTAGCCATATTCCAATGTGTTATGGGAATCTTTAGCCATATTCCAATGTGTTATGGGAATCTTTAGCCATATTCCAATGTGTTATGGGAATCTTTAGCCATATTCCAATGTGTTATGGGAATCTTTAGCCATATTCCAATGTGTTATGGGAATCTGTAGCCATATTCCAATGTGTTATGGGAATCTTTAGCCATATTCCAATGTGTTATGGGAATCTTTAGCCATATTCCAATGTGTGATGGGAATCTTTAGCCATATTCCAATGTGTTATGGGAATCTTTAGCCATATTCCAATGTGTTATGGGAATCTTTAGCCATATTCCAATGTGTTATGGGAATCTTTAGCCATATTCCAATGTGTTATGGGAATCTTTAGCCACATTCCAATGTATAATGGGAATCTTTAGCCATATTCCAATGTGTTATGGGAATCTTTAGCCATATTCCAATGTGTTATGGGAATCTTTAGCCATATTCCAATGTGTGATGGGAATCTTTAGCCATATTCCAATGTGTTATGGGAATCTTTAGCCATATTCCAATGTATAATGGGAATCTTTAGCCATATTCCAATGTGTTATGGGAATTTTTAGCCATATTCCAATGTGTTATGGGAATCTTTAGCCATATTCCAATGTGTGATGGGAATCTTTAGCCATATTCCAATGTGTTATGGGAATCTTTAGCCATATTCCAATGTGTTATGGGAATCTTTAGCCATATTCCAATGTGTTATGGGAATCTTTAGCCATATTCCAATGTGTTATGGGAATCTTTAGCCATATTCCAATGTGTTATGGGAATCTTTAGCCACATTCCAATGTATAATGGGAATCTTTAGCCATATTCCAATGTGTTATGGGAATCTTTAGCCATATTCCAATGTGTTATGGGAATCTTTAGCCATATTCCAATGTGTGATGGGAATCTTTAGCCATATTCCAATGTGTTATGGGAATCTTTAGCCATATTCCAATGTATAATGGGAATCTTTAGCCATATTCCAATGTGTTATGGGAATTTTTAGCCATATTCCAATGTGTTATGGGAATCTTTAGCCATATTCCAATGTGTGATGGGAATCTTTAGCCATATTCCAATGTGTTATGGGAATCTTTAGCCATATTCCAATGTGTTATGGGAATCTTTAGCCATATTCCAATGTGTGATACTTATAGGAATACAATAAGACATAAGCTTTGAACATGTACTATCTGAAACATCGTCAGGAGAAGGGGTATAGGCATTCAATACTTTGCTTGCTTTTGTATGAAAAAACGATATCTTCTTTTCTGTATTAAATTAGAGAACTATATTATTTAGCAAATCTATTTATCTTTGCCTATTTAGTCATTTTAAAAATGTTGCCAGAAGGTTGTACCTATAGTTGTAATGGATTTATCAGAATTGAAATTTCTGTTTTATTTATCTTTAAGTTAGATGTCATTTCAAAATGTACACACATATCATTTCAATAATTTAAATATCTACAATAAGCCTTTAACGTCTGGATGAGTTTAAGAAATATCGTATGAATAAATTTGGAGGTAGCATTGGAAGTGGAATCGCTTGCTTCAATAAATTCTACCTTCACACTTCACTGAGCAAACTGGATTAGGTATGTGAAACATGTGGTATGTTGTACCTCTTATGTTGTGAAAACTGTGGTATGTTGTACCTCTTATGTTGTGAAACATGTGGTATGTTGTACCTCTTATGCTGTGAAACATGTGGTATGTTGTACCTCTTATGTTGTGAAACATGTGGTATGTTGTACCTCTTATGTTGTGAAACATGTGGTATGTTGTACCTCTTATGTTGTGAAAACTGTGGTATGTTGTACCTCTTATGTTGTGAAACATGTGGTATGTTGTACCTCTTATGCTGTGAAACATGTGGTATGTTGTACCTCTTATGTTGTGAAACATGTGGTATGTTGTACCTCTTATGTTGTGAAACATGTGGTATGTTGTACCTCTTATGTTGTGAAAACTGTGGTATGTTGTACCTCTTATGTTGTGAAACATGTGGTATGTTGTACCTCTTATGCTGTGAAACATGTGGTATGTTGTACCTCTTATGTTTTGAAACATGTGGTATGTTGTACCTCTTATGTTGTGAAACATGTGGTATGTTGTACCTCTTATGTTGTGAAACATGTGGTATGTTGTACCTCTTATGTTGTGAAACATGTGGTATGTTGTACCTCTTATGTTGTGAAACATGTGGTATGTTGTACCTCTTATGTTGTGAAACATGTGGTATGTTGCACCTCTTATGTTGTGAAACATGTGGTATGTTGTACCTCTTATGTTGTGAAACATGTGGTATGTTGTACCTCTGATGTTGTGAAACATGTGGTATGTTGTACCTCTTATGTTGTGAAACATGTGGTATGTTGTACCTCTTATGTTGTGAAACATGTGGTATGTTGCACCTCTTATGTTGTGAAACATGTGGTATGTTGTACCTCTTATGTTGTGAAAACTGTGGTATGTTGTACCTCTTATGTTGTGAAACATGTGGTATGTTGTACCTCTTATGCTGTGAAACATGTGGTATGTTGTACCTCTTATGTTGTGAAACATGTGGTATGTTGTACCTCTTATGTTGTGAAACATGTGGTATGTTGTACCTCTTATGTTGTGAAACATGTGGTATGTTGTACCTCTTATGTTGTGAAACATGTGGTATGTTGTACCTCTTATGTTGTGAAACATGTGGTATGTTGTACCTCTTATGTTGTGAAACATGTGGTATGTTGTACCTCTTATGTTGTGAAACATGTGGTATGTTGTACCTCTTATGTTGTGAAACATGTGGTATGTTGCACCTCTTATGTTGTGAAACATGTGGTATGTTGTACCTCTTATGTTGTGAAACATGTGGTATGTTGTACCTCTGATGTTGTGAAACATGTGGTATGTTGTACCTCTTATGTTGTGAAACATGTGGTATGTTGTACCTCTTATGTTGTGAAACATGTGGTATGTTATACCTCTTATGTTGTGAAACATGTGGTATGTTGCACCTCTTTTGTTGTGAAACATGTGGTATGTTGCACCTCTTATGTTGTGAAACATGTGGTATGTTTGGTATCCCCATAGATATATACATATGGTATATCCTTAGATTTTTTTCCGCACAATTTGCCAATTTGTACAATCTCGAGAATGCGCTATGAATTTTAAACCTCTTTAACCTCCTAATGCCGAGCGTCTGTTAGTATATTATGATTTTTTTCAACTATCATGAAGTGTGCAGATCTACTCATCAACTCGCGGATACAACAAACTACATAAATTACGGCTATTTATGTTCAGTTTTTCAAAGTAATCTTCATGTATTTACATATATAAAGGAAGATTATTTTGAAAAACTCAAAATAAATGACCGTTGTGTAGTTTGTTGTGTCTGCTAGTTTGTTGTACTGCGCACTTCATGATTAGTTAATGACCTGGCATGTCATTAGGTCCCCCCCCCCTTATTCACATATATTAGTATACGATTTCATAATAAATCAAATGAAGATATTAGGGGGTTATAGGGGTATAAAATGCGCAGCGCATTCTCGAGATTGTGCAAATCGACAAATTGCACGGAAAAAATATTTGATATATTCGAATTATACGTATCCCCCTTAGAGTTTATATTCCTTTAGATATATTCCGGTGATACCCCCTTAGATATATGCAGTTAATATCCCTTAGATATTTACCGATTATATTCCCTCGATATCCCCAAATAATTGCCAACTAAATCATCATTGCGAAATCTAATAGATGATAAACTATTTACTCACGAAACTTTTCTCTAACAAACAAAAGTTTTTTGTTATTTGTTTTGTAAGTAATTAGTTGCAATCATAAGTTGAATGTAGCGTAGAAAGTGAAGATAAAAGTAGTCACTAATTAGTGATATTAATAAAGACTATATTGTAATGGATCATTAATGGACAATTCTCTAGTATGGAAATTATTTTAGATGGTGTAAGGGTTACAGAACTGTTTTTAAATTCTTTAATATTATTTTATACTAAAAGTCCTGAATAGAGCAGTACTAGTTTAAGACTCACTCAAACAAGGCAATCTGTCTCTATTTCTTTATCTATAGCTGTACACCTATAGGCGTCAATAAGGTAGGCTAGAATTGTTCTCAATTGCAAGAGGTATGTTTGTTGTTGTCTGTCATACCTTAACTGACAATACACCTTTGGGTGATGCCTATCATACCTACACACCTATAAGGGTATAATTTATGCAACCTATATAGTGTTTGGCACTAAGTTATTGCATACATTGTAAGCTGTTCTAGAGAGTGTTTGCTTCACCAACTGAAATTAAAGACACAATCCATTTACCAGAGTAATAAGTCACTCTTTAATTCTTTGTCCACTAAAAGTAACCATTTCTAATTTTTTACGTCAGTTAGGCTAGTCTTCCTCTCTAAAAACTCTTCATTTTCCTCGTCCATCCGTGAGTGCAGCCACCGGTGCTTGTGTCCCTTTTCATCACATTCCTTGGTAAGTGAATTCATTCAAGGAGTAGCTTTACTGCATCCATGAGCATTGTCAATTACTGGTGATAGGTGACAGTTCATGAAGCCACTTTCCTTTCTGACTACATCTTCCAGTCCCTTTTATTTTATTTCCTTTTGACGCGAGTGATATGGACTTTCAGATGTTGTTAAAGCCTTAATTAATTAGTAAGATTTTCTCTCCTCTTCCATTTTCTTTTCAATTCTCCCCTTCTTTCTGTTTCCCTTTTCTTACTCTATCCATAGCTCCCCTCTTTCCTTCATTCCTCCCTTTCTCTTTCTAGCTATATTTACTTTATTTACACACTAACTCACACGTTACTTTATTTACACGTTACTTTATTTACACGTCACTTTATTTACACGTTACTTTATTTACACGTCACTTTATTTACACGTTACTTTATTTACACGTCACTTTATTTACACGTTACTTTATTTACACGTTACTTTATTTACACGTCACTTTATTTACACGTCACTTTATTTACACGTCACTTTATTTACACGTTACTTTATTTACACGTCACTTTATTTACACGTTACTTTATTTACACGTCACTTTATTTACACGTTACTTTATTTACATCCACTTTATACACTAGGGCCACTCTCTGAATCTAACAAATGAACATTTGTTTGTTTTCACATATGAGTTTGTTTATAATAATTCGAATGTGCTTTCCTTATACTCTAATATTATGTTTGAAAAATTAAAAAACATTTCTATACTGTAAATATATATTTAGACTGAAAAACATACTTAAACTGAAAATACAAATATTTAAAATGAAAAAAACATACTTAAACTGAAAATACAAATATTTAAAATGAAAAAAACATACTTAAACTGAAAATACAAATATTTAAAATGAAAAAAACATATTTAAACTGAAAATACAAATATTTAAAATGAAAAAAACATACTTAAACTGAAAATACAAATATTTAAAATGAAAAAAACATACTTAAACTGAAAATACAAATATTTAAAATGAAAAAAACATACTTAAACTGAAAATACAAATATTTAAAATGAAAAAAACATATTTAAACTGAAAATACAAATATTTAAAATGAAAAAAACATACTTAAACTGAAAATACAAATATTTAAAATGAAAAAAACATACTTAAACTGAAAATACAAATATTTAAAATGAAAAAAACATATTTAAACTGAAAATACAAATATTTAAAATGAAAAAAACATACTTAAACTGAAAATACAAATATTTAAAATGAAAAAAACATACTTAAACTGAAAATACAAATATTTAAAATGAAAAAAACATACTTAAACTGAAAATACAAATATTTAAAATGAAAAAAACATATTTAAACTGAAAATACAAATATTTAAAATGAAAAAAACATACTTAAACTGAAAATACAAATATTTAAAATGAAAAAAACATACTTAAACTGAAAATACAAATATTTAAAATGAAAAAAACATACTTAAACTGAAAATACAAATATTTAAAATGAAAAAAACATATTTAAACTGAAAATACAAATATTTAAAATGAAAAAAACATACTTAAACTGAAAATACAAATATTTAAAATGAAAAAAACATACTTAAACTGAAAATACAAATATTTAAAATGAAAAAAACATACTTAAACTGAAAATACAAATATTTAAAATGAAAAAAACATACTTAAACTGAAAATACAAATATTTAAAATGAAAAAAACATACTTAAACTGAAAATACAAATATTTAAAATGAAAAAAACATACTTAAACTGAAAATACAAATATTTAAAATGAAAAAAACATACTTAAACTGAAAATACAAATATTTAAAATGAAAAAAACATATTTAAACTGAAAATACAAATATTTAAAATGAAAAAAACATACTTAAACTGAAAATACAAATATTTAAAATGAAAAAAACATACTTAAACTGAAAATACAAATATTTAAAATGAAAAAAACATACTTAAACTGAAAATACAAATATTTAAAATGAAAAAAACATACTTAAACTGAAAATACAAATATTTAAAATGAAAAAAACATATTTAAACTGAAAATACAAATATTTAAAATGAAAAAAACATACTTAAACTGAAAATACAAATATTTAAAATGAAAAAAACATACTTAAACTGAAAATACAAATATTTAAAATGAAAAAAACATACTTAAACTGAAAATACAAATATTTAAAATGAAAAAAACATATTTAAACTGAAAATACAAATATTTAAAATGAAAAAAACATACTTAAACTGAAAATACAAATATTTAAAATGAAAAAAACATACTTAAACTGAAAATACAAATATTTAAAATGAAAAAAACATACTTAAACTGAAAATACAAATATTTAAAATGAAAAAAACATACTTAAACTGAAAATACAAATATTTAAAATGAAAAAAACATATTTAAACTGAAAATACAAATATTTAAAATGAAAAAAACATACTTAAACTGAAAATACAAATATTTAAAATGAAAAAAACATACTTAAACTGAAAATACAAATATTTAAAATGAAAAAAACATACTTAAACTGAAAATACAAATATTTAAAATGAAAAAAACATACTTAAACTGAAAATACAAATATTTAAAATGAAAAAAACATACTTAAACTGAAAATACAAATATTTAAAATGAAAAAAACATATTTAAACTGAAAATACAAATATTTAAAATGAAAATAACATATTTAAACTGAAAATACAAATATTTAAAATGAAAAAAACATATTTATACTGAAAATACAAATATTTAAAATGAAAAAAACATATTTATACTGAAAATACAAATATTTAAAATGAAAAAAACATACTTAAACTGAAAATACAAATATTTAAAATGAAAAAAACATATTTATACTGAAAATACAAATATTTAAAATGAAAAAAACATATTTATACTGAAAATACAAATATTTAAAATGAAAAAAACATATTTATACTGAAAATACAAATATTTAAAATGAAAAAAACATATTTATACTGAAAATACAAATATTTAAAATGAAAAAATACATATTCAGACTGAAAAAGCTTATTGAAGCATAGAAGCATATTTCAACTGAGTTTCTTATCAGTTTCTTTAGATAGCAGTCCTCACTATCAGTGTACTCAGTGCTATGCATTTTACTACACTCAACCTTCTATTTCCTCATTTCTAACTCAATGTGACACCAAGTAAAGCACTATACTAATTACTACAATAAATAGTGATGTACTGTAGCTGCATCCTTTTCTCTACACCTTCCATACAATATGGCCTATACATTATTAAATTAATATTATGTACTCTTAGTTACTGATTGGTTGTGGTAGCTTTAGTGTCTACTATTGTGACACACCAGGCAGTGTGAGGTTAAATAGACCTCATTAGTTTAACCCTTTAATACCCAGGGAGAAATTTATGGTGGGGCCATAGAAGAATAAGAAGGAGTTATGGTGGGGTCATAGAAGATTGAGAGAGTTTAGCTTAACTATTATATATGATTCGTTGGTAAGTTACGTATTTCCGTACAGTTACGTATTCCCGTACAGTTGCATTTTCCCGTACATTTGCGTATTCCCGTACAGTTGCGTATTCCCGTACAGTTGCGTATTCCCGTACAGATACGTATTCCCGTACAGTTGCGTATTCCCTTACAGTTACGTATTCCCTTACAGTTGCGTATTCCCGTACAGTTGCGTATTCCCTTACAGTTGCATATTCCCGTACAGTTGCGTATTCCCTTACAGTTGCGTATTCCCGTACAGTTGCGTATTCCCTTACAGTTGCGTATTCCCGTATAGTTGCGTATTCCCTTACAGTTGCGTATTCCCGTACAGTTGCGTATTCCCGTATAGTTGCGTATTCCCTTACAGTTGCGTATTCCCGTACAGTTGCGTATTCCCGTACAGTTGCGTATTCCCGTACAGTTGCGTATTCCCGTACAGTTACGTATTCCCGTACAGTTGCGTATTCCCGTACAGTTGCGTATTCCCGTACAGTTGCGTATTCCCGTACAGTTGCGTATTCCCGTACAGTTGCGTATTCCCGTACAGTTGCGTATTTCCGTACAGTTGCGTATTCCCGTACAGTTGCGTATTCCCGTACAGTTGCGTATTCCCGTACATCACATTCTCTAGTGAGTTCGTCTAAATCTTTTTTTTAAATAAGTGCTAAGAGCATTAAAACCCACTATGACACGAAAATGCGGCACTGTTAAATAACTCGTAACTTACAAGTGATTATACTGGCGATGCACATTTGGCATTGATAAATCACACCGTAACTACAGAGTGTACTGCAATAACATATAGCGTACCTATTGTATTACCTGGCACACTGATTACTGCAACGCGATATTAACCCTATTACGGAGAGGGGGGGGTAATTAACCCCCTTGAAGGTGTAACCATTGCAGTGCTACTTCGATATAGACCTAGGCAACAAATTACGCATACAGTGACACAATTTGAACAGCTTTTAAATAATGAAATACATGATATAATATAAGTACAAAGTTCAATCAAGACCTTTTATAAAATATTGTGTGTATCAGGACCTTTTCGGGCAATTATTCTGTACCAGATCCATGTGCCAAATTACACATAATCCTATCTCTAATATCTCTGTGCCTATCTCTAATAGGCTGATGTGCCTATCACTAATAGGCTGATGTTCCTATCTCTAATAGGCTGATGTTCCTATCTCTTATGGCTGATGTGCCTATCACTCATTTCACACTGATGGCGTGAAATCAATGCGTTTCATCCCGTAAGGCGATTAGTCTCCCTGTGCTCCAATCGTCACACTTTAATCCCTGATAGCTTTTATTCCACTCTATTATTCTTAGATTTTAATATTAAAGAGTCATATACTCACTGAACACATCAATAACAATGTGAAAGTATCAAGTAGAAACCAGGGTATGAGCAGAGTTACGCAATTACGATAATATAAGAAAAAAATATTATATACATTATAATTATACCCAATTATATACACATACGATCGAAAATATAAAATCAACCGATAAATCTGAATTTAGCCTAGTTATTTAGTTGAAATAACTAAAATAGATGGCGTTGCTTTAGTATAGTGACAATATGTACATTGACTAAGGCAAGAACATACTAAGATATCTACACTTCTCTTTTTCAATCGGAAATATATTAATTTTTGAAGTATGCTAACTGAATGTAAGTACTATATGCTCCTGAGACTTCTAAGACCTGTCTCTAAGACTACAAATACCAGTCTCCAAGATTAGAAATACCAGTCTCCAAGACTCCAATACCAGTGACATATTTTAGAAACCTTATCTTGTAAAAAATAATGAGATGTTTCTATCTCCTAACGCAGTAACAAAATGTTAATCACTTTTACAGATCTGGCTATAGACTAATGATCAATTAACATTCCATGTGGTTTTCTGCCGGCCTAAGAGATTCGGCCAGAACCATTTGCTTCGGCTTAAGAGGTTAAAAGCCTGGTGATTGTATACCTAGGGTCAGTAGGTAGCAAAGTGTTCAGTATGGTCAGTTAGTTACTTGTCTTCACTGAATATAGTCAGTGCCACCAAGAGAGGCTATAGGCCTTTCTTGGGCTGGTCATTCTTCACATCTTGGTGTACTCTTAAACCCCCTTACCGTCCCCAACATGGTAATCATCATCTGTAATCAATATATATAAATGTGTGTGCCTAAGAATAGAAATAGAACTACCTTGAATCAGAACACCGTTTATATGGAAATGGAACAAAAGTTACTCTGTTATATATCCAATACTCCAAAGAACAGATTCCAAGAATCCAATATCAGTCTGCAATAGTATCAGACTCCAAGATCAGTATCCAAGACTCCAATACCGGTATCCAAGATTCCAATACCAGTATCCAAGGCTCTAATACCGATTATCCAAGACTCCAATACCAGTCTACAAGACTACCAGTCTCCCATACTCCAATGCCAGTGTTCTATCTCCATTTTAATGTTATTAGTAGATTTTTTCCAATACATTCGTTTGGAAATGATTACAGAAATTGATTCTGCGAAAATATTTCATCGAAAAGTTTGTTCTTTGTAGACTGTATTTCTTCGCAGCAGGAATATCCGACATTAATTAAAACAAAGGCAAATCGACTAGAAAATACCATTGCTGATGAGGATGATGGCAGTAATATGGTAGGCATACCGTATGAAGGCAGTGATATGGTAGGCATACCGTATGAAGGCAATAATATAGTAGGCCTTCCCTTCTGTTACTGGTAACAAAGTCTCATATGATATTGTTTCACATTTTGCCCCACAAATAAAACCCAAATAGGGTAAAGAATCTATCTAGCATTTGTAAGTAAAGGGTAGTGTAAGATGTTTTACTTTACTTCCCCATTAACTTAGATATAGTTAGATAGGGAGGTAGTTAATTGGCTTTATTATTGCCATGGGAAGACAAAGAGACACTGGGGATTTGAATGTCTTAATTATGGCTTAAACCTTGCACACTATTGACATCACTTAAAGGGAACACTGTGACTTACTCTGCTCAAAGCACCCTGTACTGTAGAGTGTGTGTACAGGGTGGGGAGTAAGTATGGAAACTAATTTTCAAAGATAATTATCTTTTGGCAAAAGTAGTTCCTAAGTAGATGATTGGGTTTGTAGAATAGCCAAGATATTACAGTATCACATTACATGTTTTTAGTAAATACATTTAGCCAGTTCAAAAATGTTAGACAGGAGGGCAGCTGTACGTAGTAACATTACTCTATGCTCGAAACACGGATTTCTCTATTGCAAAGAAACTTTCAATTGCGAGATCGACTGTCAGTAAATCATTAAAGCGCTTCAATGAAAAAGGTGATTTGTCTTATCGTCCGAAAAGTGGTAAGTTACGCTCTCATAAGTCTAAACCTAAGACCAAACGCATTCGAGAGATGATTATGAGTAACCCGAAAAGATCGATTAGTTTGCTAGCGAAAACAGCTGACATGAATCTCAGAACGATAAGACGACTCGTCCACGAAGATCTGAAAATGCTCTCGTTCACCCTTCAAAAGAGACGAACCCTGTCAGTTGCTGCAAAGTACAATAATTGGAGAGAAACAAACTTATTCTGAAAGAATTCAAGTCTGGCACGGCTGGCTAGATTGTTTGGTCAGATGAGAAGATTTTAACAGTTCCAGATCCATCCAAGAAAGGGCAGAATAATGGGAAGAAATGTCAAATATATTCCTTTTTGATCAAAAAATCGTGTACTGAACCATGAAACCAGCTTCCTTAATGGTCTGGGCCACCGTTTCTAAAACCTTGTGGTTTCTTCTCATTTTTCGTCGATCAAGATGCCAAAATTAAGGAATAACATAAAAATATATAAACTTTATTAAAAAAAAAAAAAAAAAAAAAAATGTTAAATGATGCACATTAACAATGACACATTAGTTATATTTTACTAAATTTCTAATATGTTACACAATTAATGAACTTACTCTCTTTTTCAAACCCGTTTCAAACCGATTTGGATTTTTGGGCAGTATTAATAGATTTTGAATCTAATAGAGTGAAAACGAGTGTGAATGCCTTTTACGTTCCACAAGTACATAAACAATAGACAAAATGTAACCCAGCATTGCACCCCATCAGTTATGTACAAAATTTATCACAGGTTAGTTCTGAAGTCAATGTTGAAATGTTCTGAGGATCACCTCAGTGAGGACACTTTGTGGACATTCCAACAAGACGGTACCACTCCACACACAGCTAATGTCACTCTGAACTGGTGCATAGAGCAAATTACCAGGTTTTGATCCGAAGTAATGTGGCCTTCTTGTTCTCTTGATCTGAATCCCATGTACTTTTCGTTATGGTCCATTGTTGAGGCCAACGCATTGGGAAAATTCATCGCAGTGTGAACGTCTTTGATTGCTCTCCACTGTGAACGTGACAACAAATTCCAAAAAACAGCTGCGAGTCGCGGTAGAAGATGTTCGCAGGAAACGTGTTCCAAATGAAAAGTTGGACATTTTTAATGAAATTATTATTATTAATTTGTATAAATATATATATAATAATACATATCTGTAAAATTTTAATTTTATTGTTCGTTGTACAATTAAATTATCCAATTTCATTTTTTTTTCATATTTATGCCCCAACCTGTAGGAATGTAGGTACTGATAGTAAACTCAGTATGAAATTAGTATCGCTGTCGTCACGATTATAATCGGTGATAAAGATTTTATAATATGAAATCAAACATAAATCTCAAAATCCAAAAATATTTAAAAATATAAACAACATTTTTTCCTTTCGAACATCAATATAAGCAGTGTTAATTTAAATACTGATTACAACAGTTCACATCTGACTGGTGTACAATCTGGTGACAGTATGATAGGGGCTGACAGAATGTCACTCACCAGATCTGATCTGTCAGAAAGCCGTCAGTAATATACATCATACCTGGTGGGACACTAAAACATGTTATTGTTTGTTAAACCTTTTATTGAGTAATATTAATATCTCTTCCGATAAAATGTATGTAATACATTAAATTTTATAAGATAATTAATTCATTTTTTTCATTTATAAAATTTATACTTTTATCGGTAACTTCCTAGTTATCGATCGTTTCCACACATTCGATCATACAAGAACTTGTTATTTAAAGTAACATACGTACTTTTTTAAACTAGAGACATCTAACGAAGTCACCCTGTATATGATTACTTTAATTACAGTTAGTTAATTAGCACTCTTTAGTTAATTAACACTATTCGCATTTACTGATTAGATTGTATCAAATTAATGTGAAAATAATGTCAAATATATTATAAACTAGATTATGTGCACTCGGTAGAGCGCATACCTTCGCCGCCGCTTTGACCCGTTCTCTCCCAAAATTTAATAAACTGCTAACTGGATAATAACCAATCGTCCCACCAAGTTTCATGCAATATGGTACACTACTTTTTGAGTTATTGAGTTATAAATGACCTTGACCTTGACCTTTGACCGGATCACTCCCAAAATTCTAATAGATGGTTCCTGGACATTGACCAATTGCATCATCAAATTTCAGACAATTTGGTTTAATACTTTTTGAGTTATTGAGTTACAAACGTCCTTGACCTGTATCTTTGACCCGATTGCCCCCAAAATGTAACAAATTAGTTCCTGCATATTGACCAATCGTCCCACCACGCTTCATGCAATATGGTTCAATACTTTTTGTGTTATAAATGACCATGACCTTGACCTTTGACCGAGTCAGTCCCAAAATTCTACCAGCAGGTCACTGGATATGGACCAATCGCTTCACCGAATTTCAGGCAATTTGGTAGAACACTTTTTCAGTTATGCGAATAACAAGATTATAAATAAATAAATAAAAATCAACGGCTATAATATGACCTTCCCGCATTCTGCGAAGGTAATCAGTGTTAGATATTTTGATGGAAATATTTTATTTGGTTATGTAGGAAATTTCGGTCTGAGGTTTAAATAAAAACTTATGAATTAGATGCAGCATGCTAATTTATTGTAGTCTATAAAATAGGTTTTATGTCTATTAAAAGCATTACTCGTACATTGTGTGTTTGAAAATATAAATACTGCAAACTAGCATGACATTTTTTAGTCATTCAAATTATTTTGAACTGTGTGGATTTTAAATTGGAAATAATAAAACTCTGTAATAAAACTTTTCCAACTGTTTTTATCAATGAAGACTGATGTTACAATAGTGTTAGACAATAATATAATTTCAGTAACCTTAAATAATATCAGAGTTAAATAAAAAAAGTTTGGGCTTCGAACCTTAATAATTGGGACATACTATGCTAACAAAATTAATATTCATAAAGTATATAAGACTATTTGTACACTTATAAATTTAAAGAAAACAATGATCCTAATGTAATTAGGAAGATACAAACTATTATTTTAAGAAACAAACGTTTGAAATAAAACAATCTAATTTACTGCTTTGAGAAAATAGATTACATTCATTTTTCAATTTTATTCTTTTTTTTTAATGACTGACAAAAAAATTGAAAACAACCTAGATAAGTCAAATTAATTCAATTAGATATATGTAGTATACCGCTAATAATTGAACCTTTGCCAGACGTGCTTGAGTCTGTTGCCTGAGTATTTTCCATCCCGAGGCCCAAATTTTCCGAGACCGAATTTTCCGCTCAAATCTCTTGTTAAATATATGTCAAAACATGTCTAAATTACTAATGTTACGTATCATTTTTTAACGCTTAATGATGTTATCCGCTTTTAACAAAATAAACTACACATTTTAGTTTTGATAATTTCAACTTTTTCTATTAAAAGTTCGTAAATAACACAATTATAAATTGAGAACAAATTTTCCTAGAACTAGGCTTCATGTAGTACGTATCATCTCTTCATTTTCCTCTTAGTTTTTGTGTTAGGTAGACTTGTAGGCTCCATGTATTTTCCTCTTCATTTTCCTCTTCCATCCGTGAGTATAGCCACCGGTGCTTGTGTCCCTTTTCATCACATTCCTTGGTAAGTGATTCACGGAGTAGCTTTTCTTCTTCCATGAGCATTGTCATTGACTGGTGGTAGGTGACTTTGTTCATGGAACCACTTTCCTTTCTGACTGCTTCTTCCAGACCCTTGTATTTATTTTTATTTACTATATAAATTAATTTATTTAATACTTTTATTTATACAGGAAATATTAGGAAAATCAGTTTCATATATTATATGTTTAAATATCTGAAATTTATAATATAAATTATACTAACAATTTATTCGTCGAATTTATACCGCGTTAAAGTGAGTGGGAGTACAAAGGCAGGCCACCCTTCAGATCTCCACTGTACTGCTCTGATTTTAAATTCTCCACAACTTGGGATTTGTGTACCTATCAATTTGAATATTTTCTAGCGGTGTATGTATCGGTGATTCCTGAATTCAATTTAGGAATGATATGTCCACCCCAGTGTTACCATTCCCACCTCAGTAGAGTTTGAGCCATGGTCGAAAGGGGGCCTCAGTGCCGTGTCCTCTCCTATTATTTACACTATCTTACAAACAACTGATAATCTTATAGAAAAGTGTCATGAATTTTCACATGTAAGATAACGTTATCTGCTTACATGTGTTGGTTGCTGTGTGTGGTTTATTCTTACCCACATGTGTGTAGTGTCTGTGTTTTTTATATGGGAATAACGTACAATTGTGGATTTTATTACTGGGCTAAAATTTTAATTCGCCATCAAGATGTCGTAAAGAAGAAAGTCATTTGCGTAGAAATTAGAATAGTTAGGACTTTACTGTAGACATTAGAAACATTTTAAATGATTTGGGGGGAAATGTTCTATTGTACTTGAAATATTTCATTGTACTTGAAAGGTTCCATTGTACTTGAAAGGTTCCATTGTAACTGAAAGGTTCCATTGTAATTGAAATATTTCATTGTAACTAAAAGGTTCCATTGTAATTGAAAGGTTCCATTGTACTTGAAAGGTTCCATTCCACTTGAAAGGTTCCATTGTAACTGAAAGGTTTCATTGTAATTGAAAGGTTCCATTGTACTTGAAAGGTTCCATTGTAACTGAAAGGTTTCATTGTACTTGAAAGGTTCCATTGTAACTGAAAGCTTTCATTATAATTGAAAGGTTCCATTCCACTTGAAAGGTTCCATTCCACTTGAAAGGTTCCATTCCACTTGAAAGGTTCCATTGTAACTGAAAGGTTCCATTGTACTTGAAAGGTTCCATTGTAACTGAAAGCTTTCATTATAATTGAAAGGTTCCATTCCACTTGAAAGGTTCCATTCCACTTGCAAGGTTCCATTGTAACTTAAAGGTTCCATTGCACTTGATAGGTTCCATTTCACTTGAAAGGTTCCATTCCACTTGAAAGGTTCCATTCCACTTGAAAGGTTCCATTCCACATGATAGGTTCCATTTTACTTGAAATGGTTCCATTCCACTGAAAAGGTTCCATTCCACTTGAAAGGTTCCATTTTACTTGAAAGGTTCCATTCCACTTGATAGGTTCCATTCCACTTAAAAGGTTCCATTCGATTTAAAAGGTTCCATTTCATTTGAAAGGTTCCATTTCACTTGAAAGGTTCTATTTCACTTGAAAGGTTCCATTTAACTTTAAAGGTTCCATTATACTTGAAAGGTTCCAAAAATGCATCATTGTTTAATATTTGACAAGTTAGCGCAGTAAAATCATTTGGCTGGCGGTCGGCCAACAGTTCCACTGCCCTGAGTTTGTTTTATTATAAGGTTTTATATTTGAATGTAACCATCTTTCTTCTGTAAATATTTCATTTTAATTAAAGGGATTCTTTATATTTTGTAATTTAACCACTGGATTTGTATTTTCAGCAGCCATTTTCTGCACAGTCACTGCTATGAGTTAGATACGCAGGAGACTTTTCAGTGACTGTGTGTAGAGGAATGAAAAAACATAGTGAATGAAAAGACATAGTGAGTGAAAAGGCATAGTGAGTGAAAAGGCATAGTGAGTGAAAAGGCATAGTGAGTGAAAAGGCATAGTGAGTGAAAAGACATAGTGAGTGAAGACATAGTGAGTGAACAGCCATAGTGAGTGAAAAGGCATAGTGAGTGAAAAGGCATAGTGAGTGAAAAGACATAGTGAGTGAAGACATAATGAGTGAACAGCCATAGTGAGTGAAAAGGCATAGTGAGTGAAAAGACATAGTGAGTGAAGACATAATGAGTAAACAGCCATAGTGAGTGAAAAGACATAGTGAGTGAAAAGGCATAGTGAGTGAAAAGGCATAGTGAGTGAAAAGACATAGTGAGTGAAGACATAGTGAGTGAACAGCCATAGTGAGTGAAAAGGAATAGTGAGTGAAAAGACATAGTGACTGAAAAGGCGTAGTGAGTGAAAAGACATAGTGAGTGAAAAGGTATAGTGAGTGAAAAGACAAAGTGAGTGAAAAGATAAAGTGAGTGAAAAGGCATAGTGAGTGAAAAGGCATAGTGAGTGAAAAGGCATAGTGAGTGAAAAGACAAAGTGAGTGAAAAGATATAGTGAGTGAAAAGATATAGTGAGTGAAAAGGCATAGTGAGTGAAAAGACATAGTGAGTGAAAAGGCATAGAGTGAACAGTCAAATGCTTCGAATGAACTTTAGCATGTTTCTATTTCGCTATATTTGATTGGTGTGAAGGGGTGAATATACCTGTGTGAAGGGGTGAATATACCTGTGTGAAGGGGTGAATATACCTGTGTGAAGGGGTGAATATACCTGTGTGAAGGGGTGAATATACCTGTGTGAAGGGGTGAATATACCTGTGTGAAGGGTATACCATATAAAATAGATACTTTAATAATGTGTGTAGATATTTTGAAATGGATGTACCAAAATGCGTTACTTTAAATAACACAGTGACTCTTTTCTCTGGTGGTACAGTTTAACACAGGAGTAACTAACCACTCTAGATATGAATAAGATTGCAAATGCATTATTTATGAGATATAACTAGATTAAAATTGTTTATTAGTACACAGAAGGTGATACAGTTTCCATACCCACTTCTACAAGTGACTCTGACGTCAAAAAAATTCTAATGTTTTCTGATTGTCCTGTTCTAACGCCCACTTTCCGAGTACTGAGACGTAACTTTAAATTATATCCAACAAACACGTCCTTCATAACCACTAAACATGTCCGCTGACGCGTTGGTAGTATTTACTTCCCTATGAGCCACATTTGCGTTAATCCAACAGGCAATCTAACCTGATGTTTATTTACTGTGACAGCATTTACATTTCTTGTACATGTTCACTGTACATTCCCTGAACATTCCGTGTGCATATTCCCTGTACATTCCAAGTGCATATTCCCTGTACATTCCGTTTGCATATTCACTGTACATTCCGTGTGCATATTCCCTTTACATATTCCCTTTGTATTCCCTGTTGATAGAGAAAGAATGTGTACATAATTAACAATCAGTTTTGTAAACTCCCAATTGCCGAATGCTATCGAATTACCGTATGTACTCGAAGTAGTCATTACATCAAGTATGTAGCTAATTTGTTATTAGAAATAAATTCACTGTTTAGATAAAAAAATCTAACAATAGTGACCGGCAATCGAGTTGGCTATTTACCTAATATTTATTAGAACTAACTAACTTAAGTGATTTCTAATAAAAGGCGTATCGAGTTGTGAAGTGTATCTAGATACAAGGTGTAGGTGTATCTAGATACAAGGTGTAGGTATATCTAGTGTATCTACCCCCCCCCCCTTCTCCCTCACCAGTACAATATAATACCAGACTATAAACTCTGCAAAGCTAATTGTGTAAGTCCTCAGTTCTATTTAATTAAAGTACAGGAGGTGTGACTGTACTGTACAGGAGGTGTGACTGTACAGTACAGGAGGTGTGACTGTACAGTACAGGAGGTGTGACTGTACAGTACAGGAGGTGTGACTGTACTGTACAGGAGGTGTGACTGTACTGTACAGGAGGTGTAACTGTACAGTACAGGAGGTGTGACTGTACTGTACAGGAGGTGTAACTGTACAGTACAGGAGGTGTAACTGTACAGTACAGGAGGTGTGACTGTACAGTACAGGAGGTGTGACTGTACTGTACAGGAGGTGTGACTGTACTGTACAGGAGGTGTGACTGTACAGTACAGGAGGTGTGACTGTACAGTACAGGAGGTGTGACTGTACTGTACAGGAGGTGTGACTGTACAGTACAGGAGGTGTGACTGTACTGTACAGGAGGTGTGACTGTACTGTACAGGAGGTGTGACTGTACTGTACAGGAGGTGTGACTGTACAGTACAGGAGGTGTGACTGTACTGTACAGGAGGTGTGACTGTACTGTACAGGAGGTGTGACTGTACAGTACAGGAGGTGTGACTGTACAGTACAGGAGGTGTGACTGTACAGTACAGGAGGTGTGACTGTACTGTACAGGAGGTGTGACTGTACAGTACAGGAGGTGTGACTGTACAGTACAGGAGGTGTGACTGTACTGTACAGAGGTGTGACTGTACAGTACAGGAGGTGTGACTGTACTGTACAGGAGGTGTGACTGTACAGTACAGGAGGTGTGACTGTACAGTACAGGAGGTGTGACTGTACTGCACAGGAGGTGTGACTGTACAGTACAGGAGGTGTGACTGTACTGTACAGGAGGTGTGACTGTACTGTACAGGAGGTGTGACTGTACTGTACAGGAGGTGTGACTGTACTGTACAGGAGGTGTGACTGTACAGTACAGGAGGTGTGACTGTACAGTACAGGAGGTGTGACTGTACAGTACAGGAGGTGTGACTGTACAGTACAGGAGGTGTGACTGTACTGTACAGGAGGTGTGACTGTACAGTACAGGAGGTGTGACTGTACTGTACAGGAGGTGTGACTGTACTGTACAGGAGGTGTGACTGTACTGTACAGGAGGTGTGACTGTACTGTACAGGAGGTGTGACTGTACTGTACAGGAGGTGTGACTGTACTGTACAGGAGGTGTGACTGTACTGTACAGGAGGTGTGACTGTACAGTACAGGAGGTGTGACTGTACAGTACAGGAGGTGTGACTGTACTGTACAGGAGGTGTGACTGTACTGTACAGGAGGTGTGACTGTACTGTACAGGAGGTGTGACTGTACTGTACAGGAGGTGTGACTGTACTGTACAGGAGGTGTGACTGTACTGTACAGAGGTGTAACTGTACAGTACAGGAGGTGTGACTGTACTGTACAGGAGGTGTGACTGTACTGTACAGGAGGTGTGACTGTACTGTACAGGAGGTGTGACTGTACTGTACAGGAGGTGTGACTGTACTGTACAGGAGGTGTGACTGTACTGTACAGGAGGTGTGACTGTACAGTACAGGAGGTGTGACTGTACTGTACATTTTATCTTGCTGTTAATTGTTTAAATATTGTTTATAAAATTGTACAGTTAATGTTCCCATTTTCTATTTTTTTAATTTAATAGTAAATATTAAATGTTTTCTATTCATCTAATTTGTGAATTTAGAAATTAGTGATGATTATAGATAAGTTTCATTCATTCATTGATGTGTCTAATAGTTATTATAATTAAATTGCATAAACGGAAACATTTTTATATGCATTCCTAAATTTAAAGAAATAATCATCAATAGAGAGGGTTAGTTCCAGGTTATCAGACAGTTTCACATTATCGATTATATAAAAAATATACAATTTAACAGTTTTACTCGTCTATTTTAATTGGTATCTTTTATTATCAAAAATGTAGAACTGTGCGATGATTTGGAACTTCCCCCATATAGGAGTATTATCAAACTCACTGCTAACATTATAGATTAATTAACTCCTCCTCCCCCCTTCTCTTCCCCCTCTCCAATTTGGTGGACTGCATTAGTTAATAGATTGGCTGTAAAACACTTGGAGTTAGTTTGCAATATTGGGGTATTGGTAGGGGGTGTCCCAGGGAGAGAGGTGTGGTGGGGCCATAGGAGATCAAGAGGGGAACTTATGGTTGGGCCTTAGATGATTGAGAGAGGTGCCCTCTTAATCATCTACTTTTCCCTCTGGAAAATTTAAATAAGTATACATTTTTTTTTCAATTAATATTCATCATTTGAAATTAAAATAAATTATACAATAGAGTAAGTTCCAAATTATCGCAATGTTCCACATATTCCAGAAAATATAGTTAATTTGAGATTTTATCTCGTTAATCTAATTGGTATCCAATTACATTAATTAAATCAACGAGTTATATTATATACTCTTTCTTATTTATTCGAAAAGGTGGCATTGGTTGATAATTTGGAATTTACTCTAAACGTTTCATTCTTCTACCTTTCCTTTCAACTGATGTATTTTGCCCGATAATTACCTCCGCAGAATGCCGTAGGTAATGCAATAGGCAGCATTTATTATTTATAATCTAGTTACTCACATAACTCAAAAAGTATTAAACCGAATTGCCTGAATTTGGTGGGACGATTGTTCACTATCCAGGAACCAGTTTATTAGATTTTGGGAGCGACCGAGTCAAAGGTTATGGTCAAGGTCATTTATTGCCCGTTCAAGCTTAGAAATCCTTTCTTTAAAATTACCAGATAAACAAATGCATAAATACTCTCTAATTTATTAGAAGCAATGTGTACTTTAACATTAATTAAGCCAATTGTGATTATTTGGTAAAATTTGAAATATATTCATTAATTTATTGTTTATTATGATTAGTTTCACTATATACCACAAAAATATCTCATGTTTTCACGTTCTAATTATTTTAGGTAATGAAGGATTAAACAGTTGCTAACTTATTGATTTTGAAATATTACTTTAATCATAGTTTTTTTTTTTTTTTAAATCATTTATTTTTATTGTTTCAATTCATTTTGGAACATAAAAATGAATGTATGAGTAATATTTATGAATTCATGATCAATCTTAATGAACTGATGAGTAAGTTATATGAATCTGTCTGTAATTAATATGAATGTATGAGTAATTTTAACGAATTATGAGAAATTTTAGCAAATCTTACCTAAATTCACAACCTATCTTTGACTGCTATATTTTTTCTCGGTTGTACATCGCTCAGGTTTCCCATATGGTGAGATTTAAGGTGTAAAGTTTGAGCATTATACCCCTCACTGGGATTAGAAAAATGCTTACTCATCAAGTCTGCGCCAAGAAATACAGTCTTCTTCACGCCATAGTACCCTCAAATATCCCACCCACTAGTCCCATGTAAGAAATAGAGCGAAAAGTATTTTTTGAAAAATAATTAATAACTAATTTTAATTAATTGAACTTTTGATCAAATAATTGGTAAACTAATTTTCAATTTCCGTTGAGTTTTTATACTTCATTTTAGTTAGTGTTTGTTTATAATATTGACTACAGTTGGGTATCACTAAATAGTTAACTTTTAATTCGAAAAATCATAAAAAAATATGAATAATTTTTTTTTTTCAAATCAACTATTTTAAGTAAAATAGTGATACCATATACTATATATAGTATATATATATAATGTAATTCATTGCTCAAGTAATTAAAATACTAATTAACATGTTATTTTTATAAATACATACTCACCACTCTCAATAGTACATCACTTCTAGGGCATGTTACAATGTATCACCATTCTTATTGCTAAGCTTTCTATTTAGTCTATATCTTTTAATTACGAAAACTGCGGGTTTGTAATAATAGAAAACAAAGCCTCAATTTAACCAAGCCCTGACCATCAGAAAAAAAACTTGTTGAAATGGAAGAAACTTAAAAAAAAAAACTTACTAGACTGATGGTACTGATATGCCCAGAACTTACTAGACTGATGGTACTGATATGCCCAGAACTTACTAGACTGATGGTACTGATATGCCCAGAACTTACTAGACTGATGGTACTGATACGCCCAGAACTTACTAGACTGATGGTACTGATATGCCCTGAACTTACTAGACTGATGGTACTGATATGCCCAGAACTTACTAGACTGATGGTACTGATATGCCCAGAACTTACTAGACTGATGGTACTGATATGCCCAGAACTTACTAGACTGATGGTACTGATATGCCCTGAACTTACTAGACTGATGGTACTGATATGCCCAGAACTTACTAGACTGATGGTACTGATATGCCCAGAACTTACTAGACTGATGGTACTGATATGCCCAGAACTTACTAGACTGATGGTACTGATATGCCCAGAACTTACTAGACTGGTGGTACTGATATGTCCAGAACTTACTAGACTGATGGTACTGATATGTCCAGAACTTACTAGACTGATGGTACTGATATGTCTAGAACTTACTAGACTGATGGTACTGATATGCCCAGAACTTACTAGACTGATGGTACTGATATGTCCAGAACTTACTAGACTGATGGTACTGATATGCCCAGAACTTACTAGACTGATGGTACTGATATGTCCAGAACTTACTAGACTGATTGTACTGATATGTCCAGAACTTACTAGACTGATGGTACTGATATGCCCAGAACTTACTAGACTGATGGTACTGATATGCCCAGAACTTACTAGACTGATGGTACTGATATGCCCAGAACTTACTAGACTGATGGTACTGATATGCCCAGAACTTACTAGACTGATGGTACTGATATGCCCAGAACTTACTAGACTGGTGGTACTGATATGTCCAGAACTTACTAGACTGATGGTACTGATATGTCCAGAACTTACTAGACTGATGGTACTGATATGTCTAGAACTTACTAGACTGATGGTACTGATATGTCCAGAACTTACTAGACTGATGGTACTGATATGCCCAGAACTTACTAGACTGATGGTACTGATATGCCCAGAACTTACTAGACTGATGGTACTGATATGCCCAGAACTTACTAGACTGGTGGTACTGATATGTCCAGAACTTACTAGACTGATGGTACTGATATGTCCAGAACTTACTAGACTGATGGTACTGATATGTCTAGAACTTACTAGACTGATGGTACTGATATGTCCAGAACTTACTAGACTGATGGTACTGATATGCCCAGAACTTACTAGACTGATGGTACTGATATGCCCAGAACTTACTAGACTGATGGTACTGATATGCCCAGAACTTACTAGACTGATGGTACTGATATGTCCAGAACTTACTAGACTGATGGTACTGATATGCCCAGAACTTACTAGACTGATGGTACTGATATGCCCAGAACTTACTCCCCTGCTCGTTCCTTAACTGTCCTTAACTTATTAATCAGGTAGTCCTTTGTAGCTCACTTTAAAGTTTGTTGATTAATGCAAAGCTATTCTGGATAATTGATGTTGATGAACAAAGCACAGAATAACAAAGTACCGAGTTTGATTCTTTGGCAAAGCGAAAAAGTAAATGAAATACTGGCACCAATCTCCGTAGAGTTTTACATGTCAGATCTGTGCAATTTGTTCAGACTTCTAAAAGATTCTATTTAAATATTTAGATTATAATATTCTCGTAGGAATAACTTTCATGCTAAATATGAGATTAATAATTTAAAAATAGATGCGTAAAATTATTCTAATATTTTGACTGAAGGTTTAGTTTTTTTTCTGAGTTAATGAGAATTGACGTATATTTTTCATTTAATTTCTTAATTAAATTTTCCTTCCTCAATTAGATTTTCAATTATTTCTTTGCAAATCTCGTTAGTAATTAGATTATATTTAAAATAATCTAATTATTCAGAGTTGTAATTACGGACTCTTGAAATAATTATTGAAGTAAGAGAATATGGGAATAAATAATTTAAATTGATTCATGTAGAAGAATTATTAATTGAGAATTTTTATATAAGGAACATTATAATATAATAAATATATACATTTATTTAATGTAATTCCTCTTTACATTGAAATCAATCAAGTCATTCTTCACTAGTTTTCCCATCATTTTCTTATCATGTTCCCATCATTTTCTTATCATATTCTCATCATTTTATTATCATATTTTCATCATTTTCCTATCATGTTCCCATCATTTTATCATATTCTCATCATTTTCCTATCATGTTCCCATCATTTTCTTATTATATTTTCATCATTTTCCTATCATGTTCCCATCATTTTCTTATTATATTTTCATCATTTTCCTATCATGTTCCCATCATTTTCTTATTATATTTTCATCATTTTCCTATCATGTTCCCATCTTTTTATCATATTCTCATCATTTTCCTATCATGTTCCCATCATTTTCTTATTATATTTTCATCATTTTCCTATCATGTTCCCATCATTTTATCATATTTTCATCATTTTCCTATCATGTTCCCATCATTTTCTTATTATATTTTCATCATTTTCCTATCATGTTCCCATCATTTTATCATATTCTCATCATTTTCCTATCATGTTCCCATCATTTTCTTATTATATTTTCATCATTTTCCTATCATGTTCCCATCATTTTATCATATTCTCATCATTTTCCTATCATGTTCCCATCATTTTCTTATTATATTTTCATCATTTTCCTATCATGTTCCCATCATTTTCTTATTATATTTTCATCATTTTCCTATCATGTTCCCATCATTTTATCATATTCTCATCATTTTCCTATCATGTTCCCATCATTTTCCTATCATGTTCCCATCATTTTCCTATCATGTTCCCATCCTTTTCTTTTCATATTCTCATCATTTTCTTATCATATTCTCATCATTTTCTTATCATATTCTCATCATTTTCTTATCATATTTTCATCATTTTTTTGTCATATTCTTATCATTTTATTATCATATTTTCATCATTTTCTTATCATTGAATAACTTTTCTTATCATATTTTCATCATTTTTTATCATATTCTCATAATTTTTTTATCATATTTTCATCATTTTCTTATCATTGTATAGCTTTTCACCCCTTCCATCCATTACCCCTTAGGGTATTAGGGGGGTATGTACCCCTCTGAATTTAACATGGTGTCACGTGGTGTAATATAGTCTTTTAGCTTTATATCCACGGAGAATGCTATCCTATTTTCATATGTTATATATTATTCACCGTATTTTCTCTTATCCACTTTCTTTAACGGCTTAACTAGCACCACAAAGAATATTTTCCTTGGGTAAACCGTCTAATATTTATAAGAATTGGAGCAATGGGATAATATGTAGTTTCTTATTATTTATGAAATAACTAGGGTAAGTTCCGAGTTGTCGAACGATTCCACATTTTCGATCAAATAAGAAAATTTACATAATTTAATATAATTTATTATATGCTGTTTTCTTCTATGATCGAAAATGAGTAACAGTTCGATAACTTGGAACTTACCCTTATTAGTATTTATAAGAATTGATGCTATAAAACATTCTATATTACCTTCTTTTTTATGGAATAATTCTGTAATATAAATAAATACTATAATGATGTTTTTATTAGAACCAAAATTAAAATATATAAAGAAATAATAATGTTCGTCAAGTATATATTTTTATACCATTTAATGTTGTAACAATTAGAATTGTGTAGTTAGTGTTTATATGAGATTAATTAATAGTTTTAATATATATTAATCTTTTAAACACCGAAAATCAATTAGGGGTATCGATAACTTACACGTCATGCAACCTTCTTTTTACCCCCAATTAGTTCTTACCCCAAATAGTTTTTCCTGAACTACTTTTCACCCCAAATTAGTTCTTGCCCCAAATTGTCCCCAAATTTGTTGTTGTTAGGGCCACCTTCAATAAATTGGGCTGTGCCTATAAATAAAGAGCTTGTGTCCGAATTAAGTACCTAACTAGGCACTGCTAATAAGATAGCAACTTGTGTGGTGAATGGTAATGAAATGTAATGGACTAAACTTTGGCACTTCAGTCGCTAATTTCTTATCTATTTTAAATGACTTAGTTAATAAAATAAATAACTTTGAGGTAAATTTTAATACCTGGGAAGACTTTTAAAGTCTTATCTAAATAGGAACCTCAAAATTTAAGTCGCTTTAATTATATTTGATTGGTTTTATTTTTACGTATCAGAAGGGATTAATATATACAGGGTGATTAATAAACATCTGACCCTTTCATTTGTTATTAAAATGAAAACTAATGAACGTAAGTATTGAAACAAGTTTTATTTACAAGAAAACATCTTGGAGATTTGTTTACATTGAGTCTTAATAATTGTGTCTCCTTCCAGGCTCCGGAAAAAATGAGTTTATTACATAATATTATAGAACTAAGGTCTAGGATCATTATTCTGCAAACCGCATACAATTTGGTTCAGTATATATTGTTTACATTTTTAAAGTTTTTAATACTCTGTGTGCAACAGTTATACGAAACACTAACCTGAAGCTGATGAAAAAGATTTTACATTCTTTGTTTTTATTTCAAATTGGAATTTCATAAACAAACAATTCATGTTTGTTTATGTTTAATATTTAAATATTTTATGAAGTTAAAAAACTTTTTTGACATTCACTTAATTGACATTCAAAACAAAGGCTCACATTCATTTTCTTCATACTATGAATTAGCAAGTCAGAAGTAAAACAGTTTTTGCAGAGTTTTCATTACAGTAAAATGATAAGAAACATTAGCCTCGTTGATTAAAATAATAAAAAAATAGCTTGGAGGGGACTTTTGACCTTTTTCGACTGTTCATTCCACGGTTTGGATTACTCAGAAGACTTTCTTCGCCTTACGAAAAATGAGTTATTCATTCAAACCGTACTTGTTGCAGATAAAACACAATCTATCAGGGAATGTTAATAGGCAGAATTTTAGGATTTGGAGTATCGAAAACACTTGTATTATTGAAGAAAAACCTCTGTATGCAATATTATTTACGAATTAGCTTTACTTTTGCCTGATATCCTCACGAAGGTTTGCGTCAAACCGTGAAGAAAAAACACTACTTTATCGAGTAAAGTATGGCTATTAATCAAAGGATATTATTTCTATAACTTAATGTATACAAATCACCAAGATGTATTTTGTCCAATCAAATTTGTTTCAAAACTATAAGTTTGTTAGCTTTCATTTTATTAACAAATAAAAAGGGTCAGATTATTATGGATCACCTTGTACTATAGTACGCGTGCTATCGAAAATGACTGTATTTTTAATATATTAATTTATGAATACTGATGGTAGTTCAATTTATGTAATAATTGTTGTCCCTGACTCCCCTTCTACTCCAATATTGTCAACTGAATCATATAATAATAATATTTATTATATATTTCCAATATTCTGTTTTACACTATTATTAATGAATAATGAATAATATATGGAAAAAAAGTTAATTATATACAACACCTCAAAGTGAGGACAGAAAAACCTGAACATGAAGAAATAGCATAATAAAAAAATGTTTTAAAAAATAAAAAATAATGTAAAAATGAATTTATTATTTAAAAATATTCAAGAATAGTTTTTCGTCATTGGGACCACTGCAGCCTATAACACATTTATAAAGTTAACACCAGTCGCACTTTAGTTGCTCATCTAAATTGAAAAAGTTACTTTAATTTGTCAACTGGAAAGGTGGAAAGTTAAATAAATACAAACCAAATTGCTCTTTATTTTGGTGACGTCATAACTCGAATATCGCTAATTAATTTCAATAACGTCATAACTCGAATATCGCTCATTAATTTCAATAACGTCATAACTCGAATATCGCTCATTAATTTCAATAACGGCATAACTCGAATATCGCTCATTAATTTCAATAACGTCATAACTCGAATATCGCTCATTAATTTCAATAACGGCATAACTCGAATATCGCTCATTAATTTCAATAACGTCAAAACTCAAATATCGCTCATTAATTTCAATAACGTCAAAACTCAAATATCGCTCATTAATTTCAATAACGTCATAACTCTAATATCACTCATTAATTTCAATAACGTCAAAACTCAAATATCACTCATTAATTTCAATAACGTCATAACTCAAATATCACTCATTAATTTCAATAACGTCATAACTCGAATATCGCTCATTAATTTCAATAACGTCATAACTCGAATATCGCTCATTAATTTCAATAACGTCATAACTCAAATATCACTCATTAATTTCAATAACGTCATAACTCGAATATCACTCATTAATTTCAATAACGTCAAAACTCAAATATCACTCATCAATTTCAATAACGTCATAACTCAAATATCACTCATTAATTTCAATAACGTCATAACTCAAATATCACTCATTAATTTCAATAACGTCATAACTCGAATATCACTCATTAATTTCAATAACGTCATAACTCGAATATCACTCATTAATTTCAATAACGTCATAACTCAAATATCACTCATTAATTTCAATAACGTCATAACTCAAATATCACTCATTAATTTCAATAACGTCATAACTCTAATATCACTCATTAATTTCAATAACGTCATAACTCAATTATCACTCATTAATTTCAATAACGTCATAACTCAAATATCACTCATTAATTTCAATAACGTCATAACTCAAATATCGCTCATTAATTTCAATAACGTCATAACTCAAATATCGTTCATTAATTTCAATAACGTCATAACTCAAATATCACTCATTAATTTCAATAACGTCATAACTCTATCACTCATTAATTTCAATAACGGCATAACTCAAATATCGCTCATTAATTTCAATAACGTCATAACTCTATCACTCATTAATTTCAATAACGTCATAACTCAAATATCACTCATTAATTTCAATAACGTCATAACTCTATCACTCATTAATTTCAATAACGTCATAACTCTATCGCTCATTAATTTCAATAACGTCATAACTCTATCGCTCATTAATTTCAATAACGTCATAACTCTAATATCGCTCATTAATTTCAATAACGGCATTTCTCAAAAATGTTCATTTTTCACTGGGCGGGTTTTTAATTTTTGTCATCAGTTTAAATTAATCATAACAGAATAAATTGAGTTTTAATAAACTTTTCTTTGATACAAAAAAGTTAGAAAACAATAACATAATGGTATATATTGGTAATTTCTGAACAAGATGCATAATACATGTAACCAATAGTTTGAGTAATGACGTTATTGAAATTAATGAGCGATATGAACATTTTTCGATATGCCATTAATGATATTAATGAGGCTCATATATACATTCCTTTTCCCGTAAGTTTACCCCTACCTACAGCAGTACTAGTGCCCAAACTTGGGGCTAAGAAGATCTCTACTTCGTTACGGTGAAAAGTCACATACCGTTTTTATTGTCCAGAACTTGGAAAGTTGAGAATGAAATTTAGAGGCAAGGGGCTGACCAGGGAAATGCTTCCTAGAGGCAGTGTCCTGAATAGCTTGGAATAGAAAAGGAATTAATGTGATTATGAGAGTATGGTAAATTATTATCATACCTTTCTATTTGTTGCATTCCCATTCACCTTTCCCGTTCACCTTTCCATTCCCATTCACCTTTCCCATTCACCTTTCGCATTCACCTATCACATTCACTTTTCAAATTCACCTTTCCATTCCCATTCACCTTTCGCATTCACCTTTCCAATTCACCTTTTCCATTCACCTTTCGCATTCAACTTTCCATTCCCATTCATCTTTCCAATTCACCTTTCGCATTCACCTTTCAAATTTACCTTTCCATTCCCATTCACCTTTCCCATTCACCTTTCGCATTCACCTTTCCAATTCACCTTTCCCATTCACCTTTCCCATTCACCTTTCCAATTCACCTTTCCCATTCACCTTTCGCATTCAACTTTCCATTCCCATTCAACTTTCCATTCCCATTCACCTTTCCTTTCCCATTCACCTTTCCTTTCCCATTCACCTTTCGATTCCCATTCACCTTTCCCATTCACCTTTCCTTTCTACCTTTCCATTACCATTCACCTTTCCCTTTCAGTTTTCCCATTCACCTTTCCATTACTATTCACCTTTCCTTTTCTATCCACCTTTCCATACGCATTCACCTTTCCTTTCCCATTCACCTTTCCCATTCTCCTTCCCTTTTCCATTTACCTTTCCATTCACCTTTCCATTCCCATTTACCTTTCCATTCCCATTTACCTTTCCATTCCCATTTACCTTTCCATTCACCTCTCCATTCCCATTCACCTTTCCATTCCCATTCATCTTTCCATTCACCTTTCCATTCCCATTCACCTTTCCTTTTCCATTCCTGTTTACCTTCCCTTTCAATCCCAATCGTTGTAATTAAAAAAATGCATCCAAATAATCTTCCAATTCGACTGCAGTTCGAATTTGTTCGAAATGCAGTTCTGAAAATAGAAAATGTTTGACGAAGATTTCACTCAATCAACTTCTTAATAAACTCCTAATATTTACTTACTTGTAATTCTATCAATGGAATATTCCCCATGATAAGATTCTGGATACATCCAAACAATACGTCTCCATTTTAATTATCGGTTTCTACCGATAAATTTCCCATATCAAGTTTCAATCTTCAGGATGTTTATTAAATAAGTTTATAATTATTATCTAGCGAGATGTATGTCTTTATTCTGCGTAGTCACTGTTAATTCTTTTCTTTACAGGAATTGGTGTTAATTAAATAATATAAAGTTTATCTCGGTATCTAATTAATAACTCTGGTAACAAGCTAATGAACTCCTTTCACAAGTAGATTAATAATAGAAAGTGTAAAGAGAAATAAATTATAGAAATGGTGTACTCAGTCAAATTTTGGTTTCAAAGGATGTTTCTCGTCAATTATGGCTATGATCAGGTCAAGTACAGCGATGGTAAAGGTGAGGCATTGCAGGTGAAAAATAAATTCTTCACTCTGCTACAGTGAAAATCGTGAAAAAAATATTATATAACTTTTTTTAACGCTACTTGCAGTTTTAGAGGATAGCGCTAGGGTTATGCTCTTCAACTACGAGGTCTTAGATTTTGTGTTAGGTAGACTCGTTGGTTTTAATAACTATTGCCTCTTCATTTCCCTCTTAGATTTTTGTGTTAGGTAGACTCAGAGGCTTTATTTACTATCACCTCTTCATTTTCCTCTTAGATTTTTGTGTTAGGTAGGCTCGTAGGCTTTATTTACTATTACCTCTTCATTTTCCTCTTCATTTTCCTCTTCCATCCGTGAGTGCAGCCACCGGTGCTTGTGTCCATTTTCGTCACATTCCTTGGTAAGTGACTGCATTCACGGAGTAGCTTTTCTGCTTCCATGAGCATTCTGAACGACTTTGTTCATGGAGCCACTTTCCTTTCTGACTGCTTCTTCCAGTCCCTTGTTTCTATTTTCAACTTAATATGAACATAAAGCATTTATTCCGATTCAGACAAGTTTAATAATTGTTATTATTATAGTTTACCATGCTTTAAAGTCAGTAACTTCTAGAATACTGTTTCAAACATTCGTTACTCTACTCCTTTCAATATCAGTCACTCTAACTAATGCAATGAACATTTATTCTCAAAGTTACGTTCAATGTTATGAAGTTCCTTATATTATATCTTAATAAAGTCTTTTTAATAAAATGCATCCCGGCTACAATGTTATCCAAACATCTTCTCATTTTCTGCTTCTTCGGCAAAATGGCCAATATATCTTTGAATGTTGCATACAGTTTTGAAATCATTGTAGTTTTTTATATCACAATATAGTTATGTAAGAAAACTATATAAATATATAATATAATAAAATTTGAATAATTATTATTATATAAATTTAAATTTTTTTCTTTATTTGATCGAAAAACTAGAACTGACTAATAACTCGTAACTTGCCTAATTAATGGTGTTCTAATTTGGAAGGTTAATTTTAGAATTCACTTTAAAATTAGGCAGTGTTACTTTTTTGGTGAGGATTAAAGTGTCGATTGGTTAATCGCTTCACGATCTGATGCTATTAGCTTTAATCCCATCATGTCACTTTTAATCCTTTTAATCAATGTTAAAGCAATTATCTCATGTCAGTGTGAGGTGAAACATTGAGCTGTGAAAGCTAGAATATTAAAAACTGCATAGCTATTTTCGGTTGCCATCAATTTAGTACTAGGTAATAAAAAAATTATTAATTGTATCACTACCATGTCTTTAGTGATACAACAGCACATTTTTGTATCACTAACAGGCAAGGCCATAAATGCTACAAAAATAAAAATTTGTATCACTACCAGGTCTGTAGTGCTACAAAAATGAACATTTGTATCACTGCCAGGTCTTTAGTGCTACAAAAATTAACATTTGTATCACTACCAGGTCTTAAATGATACAATAGCACACATTCTCACCACTAGCAGGCCTAATAACATTACAGCAGGCAATGTTGCTCCTGTTCTTCACGGCTGGGCAGTTCACCACACCATCTAATATGGAGGCAAGCAGTATTGTCACACTAAATGCTATCGCAAAGAGTCTAAGTTTTCTACTAGAAAATAACCTATAGTCTCACTTCTATAATTTATATTGCGCTTTATAGTCCCTAGATTAGTGGGGATTATTTTAATGTTTTGAGGTGTTAGAGAAAATCTTAGAGACTTAGGTTAGATATATCGTATTGCTTAACTTCAATAATTACTATTTTAATAAATAAAAGAAAATACTTGCTGATATATATTTAATTTTAATCTTTTAATAATTTGCTATTATTTTAACCGTTAATATACAATAAATTTTTATTGTTTAAAGAAGAAGATTATTATGATTCTGGTGATGAATTTTATATTATTTTAATTATGAATGATAAAGAGTCAATTACCAACTATGAATTCAATACCAGCTGGAAATTTCTATTTGTTATTATATAAAAAAGCAAATCAAATTAAATTCATTATAATACATATATAATTTTCATTCTTTATTCCATTCGCCTGGTATTTCTAATTGAATAATGGGTTTACTTCTTTATTTTTCTCTGGTGATATGCATAGCAAGTAAACCAAAGTATTGGGCCATTATTAAAATAGATACATTGTTGAAAAGACGACAAATGTAAATTTTTGATAGATTTTTTATATCCGATGAATTTATTACATTTGCTAAATTTATTACAATTACTAAATTTATTACAATTACTAAATTTATTATATTTACTAAATTTATTACATTTACTAAATTTATTACAATTACTAAATTTATTACAATTACTAAATTTATTAAATTTCCTAAATTTATTACATTTCCTAAATTTATTAAATTTCCTAAATTTATTACAATTACTAAATTTATTACATTTCCTAAATTTATTAAATTTCCTAAATTTATTACATTTACTAAATTTATTACATTCACTAAATTTATTAGGCCGGTAATTGAGTATATACACCTCGCCATTGAGTCCCGTAATATTTTCTATTTTGCCGTGATTTATTTTTCTGAACACGTTGCAGTTTCTGGATGTTTTGGTCATAACTGAGAGAGCTGAAGAGAGCCAGGCAGTGAGAGCTGAAATGTATTTAGTATTGTAGGCGCACCTGTACAGCCACATTCAAACCGAGAAATCAAATTACCAAAGTGTGCAGAAATATTATATAGGGGAACTTACGAATTATAGTTCCGTTCCACAACTTCGGTTATAAAAGAAAAACGATATTAAGATTATTATTTCATTTTTATTTTTGGTAGAAAGGGATACCAACTAATATAAAAATTAAATAATAATTATTAAATCGTTTTCTTATATGACCGAAGATGTGAACTTGACTGATAATTCGTAACTTACCCTACCTTGCAGCTGCATTAGTGCAATTTAAGGTTTTAACGATAAGTACCGTTTTCATATTATATAGTTCTATTGTTAAAATTAAATTGTTCTGTATTTGCAATAGTTTGATAATTACTCAGAAAGACAATTTATATTTTTTTTTCGAATTTTATTTCAATTTTCTGATTATTTTCTTTCAAATTTTATACGAAAATTATTAACTGTTTTTTTTTTATTATTTCATTTCTTGTACTTAAAAATTATTCTAAATATACAGATCTTTTTCAAAATTATGATTGATGAATTATATTCGAAAATTATTTAAATATCGATAACATTTTCATTCAGACCCGTACCAAACCAGCCCTTTACCTGGCAAATTCGCACCTGGTCAAGAACTACTGCAATAGTTAGACAGCAGTAATTAGTGCCAAAGGAAACTCTATTATTATGGTTTAGGGTGATAACCTAACCTTATTCCTAACTTCCAGTTAACTACTTCTAAATCACTTATTGAGTCCTATGATAACTGGTTATGGCTGTGATCGTTATAGTGGTAGTAGGTAATTAACATTGAACTCAGATAGCTTAGGATAGGTAATAGAGTTACCTAGCTACAGTTTTGATGATTATCTATTTTCAGTGATCATTCATGAGGCTACCTACCTAATTATTGATTCCAATGATAAGGTCAAGACAAGGAGAGACAAAGCATTGAGAATGGTTGGCTATTGTATTTATAGAACTTAAATTTAATTACACAAGACAGCCTACCTACCTATATAACAAATTAATAATCCTACCTATTAAACAAACAATCCTACCTACTGGCTACTATGAGATGACCTACCTACCTAAACTGCCAAATGCAGTAGACTATATTTCTGAGCAGTTGAGGTATGGGACAACCCCAACCGCTTACCTACTAGCCCAGATAGGTACACCTATGATACTAGCTAATTGGTGAATAAGTGTGTAAAAGAGGCTGAGCAAACCGAGCTGTAAAAGAAGGCTCCAGTAAATACAAAGATCAAAATCAGGTACATGGAATTGGTATTTTAAGTTAAACTACAATGAACAAACATGACTATATATCTAATTGTTTTACCTTGGTTCTGAACAAAACAGAGTCTGACTGTAGCTACGACAGTGTTGTGGTGCACAGGCATCAATTAGGAGTGGGGATTTGTGGAGAGTTTTAAATCACTAAATGGCTACTACTTTTGCTTACTTTTTGAAAGGACATATATTAGGTCTGCGAATAGATAAAGAATTCTATTAACTATCTATTTAAAGTATATAGCGCCGGAATACCCTGAATTGTAACTCATTGTATTCCAGAATGAAGTAGAGTCGTCCGAATCCTGTGCTACACAGTTAGAAAAGAGTTTGAATGATGCGTACATTCCTACTATGGTTCCGCATACAATCGAGATGAGAGATGCGCAACCAATGACACTATTAAATATTAACCATTCATTTAGCATCTGATCAAATAGTAAAAGTATTATTCTTTATTTTGTTTGGTATGTATTCTACGAAAATTCTGTAAAATAAACCTTTTTTTTTCTGTCCAAATACTTGTTTCCCGTCACTGTATTTACTTATAACTTCTCACTCTACTTTCAGCATTAGCTTATATATTTGACATAGAGTATATTATCAAATATCAATAGTCTATACTAATAATTTCCTTAGTGTGTTTATTTTTTTGGTGTCCGCTTTTACTCGATTGGTTTTAAACATGAAGAATGTAACTATGGTACGCACGGGAATATATTGACTTGGTATTTAAATTCCCCTGTTTTTATTCAGTTTTTAAATGTTTTTATCTATAAAATAAATCAGACTGTGGAGAAAATTTAATTTCATTAAAAGTAACCTAATAACGGGTAACCCGTTATTTTTAACGGGAAAATACACTAATTATAAATAAATCTTATCAAAATATGACAACTCAAATTCATTCACTTTGGAGAAAACTGTGAAAAATTATTGTTATCTTGTCATTTGAATTATATATTTAACTGTTCTCTCTACATCGAATCTATTTAATTAATTTGATGCCCTTTTTTATAATAACAATTATCTTCCAAAATTTGTTTTAGGAAATAGTATCTTCACTCTATAAACTGAAAGAAAATTGAGAGTCGTTTGAGTCAAGACTGACAAAACTTCAACTTGGAATTTTTTCTTGATTGACTCTACATGAGTCAATCTGATTATGAATTAGGAGTTAATATGACTTATTTTTAAGTAAAATATTAGGATGAGTCAAATTGACTCGCATTTTCGGGCCGGTTTTGGGACAAACTCAAAACGCAAATATTGAGTCAATTTGACTCGTATTTTTTCAGTGTAGCAAGAGTTAACGTTGTATCTTTAACATTATTTGTCGTTAGCAGCTCCCAGGAGAGTGAATAAGACACATTGCTACATGGTGCTTTATACCTGCACTTCACTCTAAATAATATAGCAGTCTGTCTGCACCTAAATAATATATGAATTGGCAGGGATAAACTTTAGCAGCTTTTCATTGCTGTTAAAAGAAATAACTTCTCTCTGAAAGACTCAAAACATTTTCGAGATTTTAATCTCTCAACCTTCAATGTTTGTATATTAAAACATGCATTAGGAGTTAGGAAACATTTATTAATGTTGCGGTGTTTGTGTGTTTGGAAAGTGAAATTAAATATTCTTTTCAGTGTTCGCTTCTGTATGTTTGAACAAATTGACTGCGGTTAGTCCTAATAAATTGATGTTAGTGACTCTATTGTTATACAATAGGGTCGATATAAAAAAAGTAAAGTTATTTCTAGAGAAAGAATGTTGTCAGCATTAGCTAGGTACAAACTAATTTTTACATTTACAAAAAAATTTGTAAAAAACTGTTGGTCATGAAATACAGTGTTTAGTCCAGGTTTTTCACTCCTTTTTTTCACCTGACGGTGAATATTCATCTTTCTATTCGAATGCTTGAAACTTGAAGAAACCTCCAACCTTGAGTTTCAATAACCATCTTGATAATATGGAAATCCCGTTAAATTTGAATTTTTCAATCATACCTATTTCTACTAGCGAATCTGACGTAAAAAAGATATTGAAAGAATGTTCCTCACCGTAAGAGTTCATCCCTAGTGGAATATTATTTGTATTGACTGTAAATAGATATTGTATGAATGTTCCTCACCGTAAGAGTTCATCCCTAGTGGAATATTATTTGTATTGACTGTAAATAAATATTGTAAGAATGTTCTTCACCGTAAGAGTTCATCCCTAGTGGAATATTATTTGTATTGACTGTAAATAGATATTGTATGAATGTTCTTCACCGTAAGAGTTCATCCCTAGTGGAATATTATTTGTATTGACTGTATATAGATATTGTATGAATGTTTTTCACCGTTAGAGTTCATCCCTAGTGGAATATTATTTGTATTGACTGTAAATAGATATTGTACGAATGTTCTTCACCGTAAGAGTTCATCCCTAGTGGAATATTATTTGTATTGACTGTAAATAGATATTGTATGAATGTTCTTCACCGTTAGAGTTCATCCCTAGTGGAATATTATTTGTATTGACTGTAAATAGATATTGTACGAATGTTCTCCACCGTAAGAGTTCATCCCTAGTGGAATATTATTTGTATTGACTGTATATAGATATTGTATGAATGTTCTTCACCGTAAGAGTTCATCCCTAGTGAAATATTATTTGTATTGACTGTAAATAGATATTGTATGAATGTTCTTCACCGTAAGAGTTCATCCCTAGTGTAATATTATTTGTATTGACTGTAAATAGATATTGTATGAATGTTCTTCACCGTAAGAGTTCATCCCTAGTGTAATATTATTTGTATTGACTGCAAATAGATATTGTATGAATGTTCTTCACCGTAAGAGTTCATCCCTAGTGGAATATTATTTGTATTGACTGTAAATAGATATTGTATGAATGTTCTTCACCGTAAGAGTTCATCCCTATTGGAATATTATTTGTATATCCTTGAAGAGACAAATTAATTTACTATTCTTGTTTTTTTACTATTTTTCATGATTACTGTCTCACACTGTTAATAAGTTTACTGTCTCACATTGTTAATAAGTTTACTGTCTCACACTGTTAATAAGTTTACTGTCTCACATTGTTAATAAGTTTACTGTCTCACACTGTTAATAAGTTTACTGTCTCACATTGTTAATAAGTTTACTGTCTCACACTGTTAATAAGTTTACTGTCTCACACTGTTAATAAGTTTACTGTCTCACATTGTTAATAAGTTTACTGTCTCACACTGTTAATAAGTTTACTGTCTCACACTGTTAATAAGTTTGCTGTCTCACACTGTTAATAAGTTTACTGTCTCACACTGTTAATAAGTTTACTGTCTCACATTGTTAATAAGTTTACTGTCTCACATTGTTAATAAGTTTACTGTCTCACACTGTTAATAAGTTTACTGTCTCACATTGTTAATAAGTTTACTGTCTCACACTGTTAATAAGTTTACTGTCTCACACTGTTAATAAGTTTACTGTCTCACACTGTTAATAAGTTTGCTGTCTCACACTGTTAATAAGTTTACTGTCTCACACTGTTAATAAGTTTACTGTCTCACATTGTTAATAAGTTTACTGTCTCACATTGTTAATAAGTTTACTGTCTTACATTGTTAATAAGTTTACTGTCTCACACTGTTGATAAGTTTACTGTCTCACACTGTTGATAAGTTTACTGTCTCACATTGTTAATAAGTTTACTGTCTCACATTGTTAATAAGTTTACTGTCTCACATTGTTAATAAGTTTACTGTCTCACACTGTTAATAAGTTTACTGTCTCACATTGTTAATAAGTTTACTGTCTCACACTGTTAATAAGTTTACTGTCTCACATTGTTAATAAGTTTACTGTCTCACACTGTTAATAAGTTTACTGTCTCACACTGTTAATAAGTTTACTGTCTCACATTGTTAATAAGTTTACTGTCTCACACTGTTAATAAGTTTACTGTCTCACACTGTTAATAAGTTTGCTGTCTCACACTGTTAATAAGTTTACTGTCTCACACTGTTAATAAGTTTACTGTCTCACATTGTTAATAAGTTTACTGTCTCACATTGTTAATAAGTTTACTGTCTCACACTGTTAATAAGTTTACTGTCTCACATTGTTAATAAGTTTACTGTCTCACACTGTTAATAAGTTTACTGTCTCACACTGTTAATAAGTTTGCTGTCTCACACTGTTAATAAGTTTACTGTCTCACACTGTTAATAAGTTTACTGTCTCACATTGTTAATAAGTTTACTGTCTCACATTGTTAATAAGTTTACTGTCTCACATTGTTAATAAGTTTACTGTCTCACACTGTTGATAAGTTTACTGTCTCACATTGTTAATAAGTTTACTGTCTCACACTGTTGATAAGTTTACTGTCTCACACTGTTGATAAGTTTACTGTCTCACATTGTTAATAAGTTTACTGTCTCACATTGTTAATAAGTTTACTGTCTCACATTGTTAATAAGTTTACTGTCTCACACTGTTAATAAGTTTACTGTCTCACATTGTTAATAAGTTTACTGTCTCACACTGTTAATAAGTTTACTGTCTCACATTGTTAATAAGTTTACTGTCTCACACTGTTAATAAGTTTACTGTCTCACACTGTTAATAAGTTTACTGTCTCACATTGTTAATAAGTTTACTGTCTCACACTGTTAATAAGTTTACTGTCTCACACTGTTAATAAGTTTGCTGTCTCACACTGTTAATAAGTTTACTGTCTCACACTGTTAATAAGTTTACTGTCTCACATTGTTAATAAGTTTACTGTCTCACATTGTTAATAAGTTTACTGTCTCACACTGTTAATAAGTTTACTGTCTCACATTGTTAATAAGTTTACTGTCTCACACTGTTAATAAGTTTACTGTCTCACACTGTTAATAAGTTTGCTGTCTCACACTGTTAATAAGTTTACTGTCTCACACTGTTAATAAGTTTACTGTCTCACATTGTTAATAAGTTTACTGTCTCACATTGTTAATAAGTTTACTGTCTCACATTGTTAATAAGTTTACTGTCTCACACTGTTGATAAGTTTACTGTCTCACATTGTTAATAAGTTTACTGTCTCACACTGTTGATAAGTTTACTGTCTCACACTGTTGATAAGTTTACTGTCTCACATTGTTAATAAGTTTACTGTCTCACATTGTTAATAAGTTTACTGTCTCACATTGTTAATAAGTTTACTGTCTCACATTGTTAATAAGTTTACTGTCTCACACTGTTAATAAGTTTACTGTCTCACACTGTTAATAAGTTTACTGTCTCACATTGTTAATAAGTTTACTGTCTCACATTGTTAATAAGTTTACTGTCTCACATTGTTAATAAGTTTACTGTCTCACACTGTTGATAAGTTTACTGTCTCACATTGTTAATAAGTTTACTGTCTCACACTGTTGATAAGTTTACTGTCTCACACTGTTGATAAGTTTACTGTCTCACATTGTTAATAAGTTTACTGTCTCACATTGTTAATAAGTTTACTGTCTCACATTGTTAATAAGTTTACTGTCTCACATTGTTAATAAGTTCACTGTCTCACATTGTTGATAAGTTTACTGTCTCACATTGTTAATAAGTTTACTGTCTCACACTGTTAATAAGTTTACTGTCTCACACTGTTGATAAGTTTACTGTCTCAATTTCTCAGTTTATTCTGATAGTTTCTAAAAGTTTCCACCAAAGAATGGTCATAAACTTGAGGGGTGTCTTTTTTTAACTTCACGCTTGTTAAAAACAAAGTAGAATTTCGATCGCTGTGACCTTTTTCGGTAGTTTGAAAACCTGACGATGTAGCCTTATGTAGTCTCTAATATTTTGATGTGAATACTATCGAAAACTGAATGTACAAACATTAAAAAAATATACATATGAAATATATGTAGATAAAAATTATAGGTATGAATCACACCTCTCTTTAGGTATGAATCCCACCTCTCTTTAGGTATGAATCACACCTCTCTTTAGGTATGAATCACACCTCTCCTTAGGTATGAATCACACCCCTCTTTAGGTATGAATCACACCCCTCTTTAGGTATGAATCACACCTCTCTTTAGGTATGAATCACACCTCTCCTTAGGTATGAATCACACCTCTCTTTAGGTATGAATCACACCTCTCTTTAGGTATGAATCACACCCCTCTTTAGGTATGAATCACACCTCTCTTTAAGTATGAATCACACCTCTCTTTAGGTATGAATCACACCTCTCTTTAGGTATGAATCACACCTCTCTTTAGGTATGAATCACACCCCTCTTTAGGTATGAATCACACCCCTCTTTAGGTATGAATCACACCCCTCTTTAGGTATGAATCACACCCCTCTTTAGGTATGAATCACACCTCTCTTTAGGTGTGAATCACACCTCTCTTTAGGTGTGAATCACACCCCTCTTTAGGTATGAATCACACCTCTCTTTAGGTATGAATCACACCCCTCTTTAGGTATGAATCACACCCCTCTTTAGGTATGAATCACACCTCTCTTTAGGTATGAATCACACCCCTCTTTAGGTATGAATCACACCTCTCTTTAGGTATGAATCACACCCCTCTTTAGGTATGAATCACACCCTAGGTATACTATTGGTTTAGCTCCACGCTCTACTGTTTCTTTTTCTTTGGTTAGCATCTGTTTCATCTTGAGGTAAAGCAAGAAATTTGCCTCTGATATAGAAACAACACCCGTAAAATCTAAGGCCTTCCTAGATAGAAAGTTATGGTGGGCCATAGAAGATTAAGAAAGTAATGGTGGGCCATAGAAGATTAAGAAAGTAATGGTGGGCCATAGAAGATTAAGAAAGTTATTGTGGGCCATAGAAGATTAAGAAAGTTATGGTGGGCCATAGAAGATTAAGAAAGTAATGGTGGGCCATAGAAGATTAAGAAAGTAATGGTGGGCCATAGAAGATTAAGAAAGTTAGGGTGGGCCATAGAAGATTAAGAAAGTTATTGTGGGCCATAGAAGATTAAGAAAGTTATTGTGGGCCATAGAAGATTAAGAAAGTTAGGGTGGGCCATAGAAGATTAAGAAAGTTATTGTGGGCCATAGAAGATTAAGAAAGTTAGGGTGGGCCATAGAAGATTATGAGAGTTATGGTGGGGCCATAGAAGATTAAGAAAGTTACGGTGGGCCATAGAAGATTCAGAAGGAACACTTTTTAATATCCCAAACCCCCACCATAATTTGGTAATGGGTATCTTAGTTGATTTAACTCAGTTTCAATTCATTCACTTTGTTGTTTTTTTGCACAATGCAATCCTTTAGTTGATTATCATTTCAAGTTTCTCCGTTTGCATTTAAAATGTAGATTAATGATATAACATCAAAGAGAGCTCCTCAAGTTACTATTATTATATTACGGGGTGTGCATTAAATCTTAAATATTAGATTACATCATATATTATTATGTAACATATTTAATTGATTTCAAAGATAAAATTTAAAGATAAAATTAAAGGTAGAATTTAAAGGTCTGCTACAATCTACAAGGTCCAGTAAAAAATTAATTCCCGCTCTTATTACGTCTCAGACTTATGACAATGGAATAAATGTAGAACGTGTCTCGCTTATATCTCACCTTGTATTGAAAATATTTAAGGAGTAACTTGGATCATTTGGTTTGTCGTTTTCAGTTAGGCTGTTTTCACGTAACTTGGGATAGATTAAAAATAATTTTATGGTAGTTAATATGTGGTAATTAACATAACATTATTTTTAATCTACCCCAACTGCGTGAGTTACGGGGAAAACAGCGTAACTGAAAACAACCCACCAAATTATTAAATAGTTTATAAATAAAAGAGAGACATGTCACATACTTATTCTATCGCCATAAGTCTGGCACGTAATAAAAGCGGGTTATGCCTGTGTAATTATGTAGAACTAAGGTTTGGCATCTCTAATTTTAAAGTGGCATAAATTTTGGTTCAGTGTATATATTTTTATTAAGTGAAAGTTTTTTTTTATTATTTTATTTTTATTGAGTGAGCCCCAATAGTACGAAACAATAATTTGATGCTGAAGAAACGATTGTACAAGCTATGTTTTTATTTACAATTAGAATTTTATGAACAAACATTGCGTAATCGGCCTATTTTAAGATGATAAATGAGTATGTGATGTGAATGAAAATATATATTACGTTTCTCAAGTTTAATATTTTACCCGAAATTAAAATTACTGTGCCTTTTAAGTTTTATGTGATATCAACTGTTGAAAAAGGAATATAAACGTGACGTCATAGGGCAAGTCCTAAAAATGAAAGGAAATGTCAACTGAATTTTATTCTTTTCGTTTCTTTTTAAATTGAAGATCATTAATATTTATTTTTCTTTGTTATATAAAGCAAACAATAGAAAGTTTGAATTGAATTAAACAACGAACTGTTTATTATAATATAATGTAGGGTAAAAGTACTGTGTGAAATCCTTTTTAATTTAATTGTTAATACTTGTTTGTATTGTATCGTGTAACACATGTAAGCTTGTAATGTATCAATATTGTAAATGAATAATTGAAATAATATTATTATATAATATATTAGTTATATAAATTTTAATTTAACTGATATGCCATATCTACCCACCTTTCATCCAATTCAATGTGATGGATCTGTTGACGTCACGAAGTCCATTCCCTTTAAATTCGGTAACAAAGTTATGGTGGGGCCATAGAAGATTGAAAGAAGAGCCCCCTCCCCCCCTTATTAATCTTCTAAGGCCCCACCCCCACCATACATGATACCTACAGGTATCACGGATGCCATTTAAAATATCGAGTTAAATAAACAATAACTAGCAGAGTAACTGTTGCTCATCTATTGAAAATTTAGTTGGTAAAGTGGGTATAAGATTATAATTACATACACATGTAACGTACCATTTAACAAAATTGGTGAGTAGAAGACCAGTTCCAATGATACTGCCGAAAAATATTAGGTTTTCCTTTTAATTTCTATTTCTTTGATTTCATTAATTTCCCAGCAACTTTAAGAGGCGCTGTTGATAGAATGTCCGTTTAACCCATTTTGTGACTGACCAACCTTCTTACTGTATAAAAGGATTCCAGGACAATAACCCCCCGTGAAAAAAACCCTGCGGTCAAAAAACCCCCGTGCAAAGTACCCCCCGGACAAAAAAAACCCGTGCAATAAACCCCCCGGACAAACCCCCCCCCCCCCCCCAAGCAAAAAAAACCCGGAGCAATAAACCCCCGGTCTATATAAATAGCATAATTCATTTTTATTAATATATTAAACATTATTCAATGCGAACCAATAATTATTACATTTTCTTCGAAAATATGACAATTTTTTTTGCAAAATAAGGTATACCCAATTACCTATTCTATAGTAAAAATAAGTACATTATACATTTTGTCACTATCAAACCTGGCCGGGGGGAGGGGGCAAGCCTTCCCCCCCCCCCCAATCGGACCGCTAACCTAACCTTAGGTGCACTATATCTCTTTATATTTAGAAGCATATAATAATTTTATTAATAAAAAATTAATTAAAATGAATTATGCTATTTATATCGACCGGGGTTTTTTTGCACGGGGGTTTTTTTGCTTGGGGGGTTCTTGTCTGGGGGGTATTTGTCCGGGGGTTTTTTGACCGCGGGGTTTTTTTTGCACGGGGTTTTTTTGCACGGGGTTTTTTTGCATGGGGGGTTATTGTCCTGTCACCGTATAAAAGTATAGATTGAATCATTTTTCTTTTATGATCGAAAATGTGGAACTGTTCGATAACTCGCAACTCACCCTATGCACTTTCATGCAAAATGCAAGAAATGTTCCGTGTTCTGTTTTCTCGGTGCACTTCGAATTCCTTTCCTAAACCATTGAAGGAAGAAGTACTTAGTTCCACATCCTGTTCCGAACATTACCCACCCCCCTATGACCCCCCTGTCGAAAAGTGACATGGGGGAATGCTCAATTACCGAAAGAAATCAAATTATCGAATACAACTTTTCATTATTTCAAAGATGTGTTTATGTATACTATTCATATTTTTGATGATTGTAGATGAATATGTGTAGTATACAGAAAGTAATTGATTGTTATTTAACTTCTTTTCTTTACTCATGGGCCACTCTGTACAATCCACTTTACTTTTCTTTTTTATCTATTTTATTTCTAGTCTTTTATTAAGCGAAGACCTCGAGAAATAAACTGCTTGAATTGTGAAGAGTTTATTTAGAAATGTAAATTGTATTGCTAGGACTGCTCTTCAAGAAGGGGTGTGAAAGGGAAAGAGAGGAATGGGGAAATGAATGAGAGGAAGGGATATGAAGGGGGAAGAGAGGAATGGGGTGAATGAATGAGAGGAAGAGGATAGTGAATGAGAGGAAGGGGATAGTGAATGAGAGGAAGGGATAGTGAATCAGAGGAAAGAGAAAATGAATGAGAGGAAGGGATAGTGAATGAGAGGAAGGGATAGTGAATGAGATGTAGTTTACCTAATAATCTTCTCCTTACCATTAATATTATCTATCGTTACAATATAATAACTCGTTATTTCGTTTTAAAGATTCAAAATACATCTACTTAATAATTATTAGAAATATAAGATGTACTGCAGTTATAAATGTATTACAGTATATAATGGAGGAAAAATAAGTTACTTTTAATTGAGTAAGGTAGAGTCCTTAATTGGGTGAAGTAGGACCCTCTTTAGGAGAAAGGGTCACGGGTCCCTACAAGGATAAAATAGAGAGTAACACTTTCTTGATGTAGATTGTAGAGAGATGTGTAGGGGAGTGTACGACTTACCTTCCATATGGGTGTGTGGTGTGTAGTAGAGTGTGTGTGGTGTGTAGTAGGGTGTGTGGTGTGTAGTAGAGTGCCAGTACAACAAACTAGCGAATACAAGAAACTACATTGCAGTTGTAATTAAAAATTCTATGATGTTTGAATAATTTCAATGAAAACACGAGTTTTTTCAAAGTTCTCAATCCTTCAGTAATACATAGGAAATAAATAACTTTAAACCTTTTTATCTCAAAAAGTATTAGTTTATACAAAAAACGGTTATGATTTTCGGATCATTTGGACAAAATACACATAAAATTTGGTGGGGGTCGTCAAATGGGAAGGATCCATATACCGTAGTGAACGATAAATATATTAGCATAATAGATATACATTATCAATATACAGGTTATAGTTTAGATTTTGATGTTAGGTTATTGTAATAATGTTAGTGTAAAAAACTTGTATTTGTAGGTTAATTGAAGAGTCGATTTCCAAAACAATATAATAAATATCCTAACGAAATCATTTCTTTAAACAAAGCCGTATACAAAATACTCTGTCTTAAATTCTTAATAATAATATAATATCGTTACTTCTCCTTCTTTCAACTCTGAACAATACTAATGACTAAATAATAAATAATTTATTCTTTATAGCTCTTAGGTTGCATAGCTCTGTTTGTTACCGTGTACTATGTCTAGGTTGAACGAACGTAGAAGAATTATTGGCTGTTGTTGTAGTTTCATGTCTGTTTCGGTTGATAACTATGGTTTTATCACAAATAGTAGAATTTTTCTATTCGTTATTCATTGTTTCAATATATATATTTTCGCCTCCTGTTGTCATTTCATTTGTCCTTTTTTCATTCGTTACCAATGGTCTACTGTTCCTTATATAGTGTCGTCCATTTTGTATTAAGATCTAATACTGTCTGATTCCTAATCTTTCAATACATTTTCCTTTTTTCCATATTTTATCTCCTAAAATAACCAGTTCAATTCTTACTACTTGTCCGCTTCCAATGGTATCAAATCCTTAGCATTCTTGTTGTAATATTTGAATATAATTTCTGTTTGTCTTTTGTTCTTTCATTTCTTCTTGGATTTTGTTATATTTTTTCAATAGTAAATTTTGTTCTTTTAATGGTAATAAAGATCTCCACAGCAATATTTCCAAATAAAAACAATATAGTAAAATACATCCTAACGAAATAATTCCTTATAAACAAAGCTGTATACAAGATACTCTATCTAAAATTCCTCATAATAATATTATTTCATTAAAGTTAGCATACTTTTAATAGGAGAAAATTAGAATTATTTTATACCCAATGTTAGGATAGCAAATTATATGGAGCTTATGAATTTCATTAGTAAATAGTTAATGAAATATTTAATAATTAATATTGAAATGGATGAAAAATAGAAGTTAGGATTGGTATCATGATTACGAGTAGGTAGATCATAAGTCGCTTGTTTTTCAGTAAATGTTGAAGACGGAAACCACAAATGATTTAAAAATCTCAGGAAAATCAAAACTACTTCTTATCGAGCTCTTCACCCTACACATAAAGCAACTACCAGGGAGTCATCTATTATCTTCAATCTGAGTGTGTAGTAGAGTGTGTGGTGTGTAGTAGTGTGTGTGGTGTGTAGTAGTGTGTGTGTGGTGTGTAGTAGAGTGTGTGTGGTGTGTAGTAGAGTGTGTGGTGTGTAGTAGAGTGTGTGTGGTGTGTAGTACAGTGTGTGTGGTGTGTAGTAGAGTGTGTGGTGTGTAGTAGAGTGTGTGGTGTGTAGTAGAGTGTGTGTGGTGTGTAGTAGTGTGTGTGTGGTGTGTAGTAAAGTGTGTGGTGTGTAGTAGAGTGTGTGGTGTGTAGTAGAGTGTGTGGTGTGTAGTAGAATGTGTGGTGTGTAGAAGAGTGTGTGGTGTGTAGTAGAGTGTGTGTGGTGTGTAGTAGAGTGTGTGGTGTGTAGTAGAGTGTGTGGTGTGTAGTAGAGTGTGTGCTGTGTAGTACAGTGTGTGGTGTGTAGTAGAGTGTGTGTGGTGTGTAGTAGTGTGTGTGGTGTGTAGTAGAGAGTGTGGTGTGTAGTAGAGAGTGTGGTGTGTAGTAGAGTGTGTGGTGTGTAGTAGTGTGTGTGGTGTGTAGTAGAGTGTGTGGTGTGTAGTAGAGTGTGTGGTGTGTAGTAGAGTGTGTGTGGTGTGTAGTAGTGTGTGTGGTGTGTAGTAGAGTGTGTGGTGTGTAGTAGAGTGTGTGGTGTGTAGTACAGTGTGTGGTGTGTAGTAGAGTGTGTGGTGTGTAGTAGTGTGTGTGGTGTGTAGTAGAGTGTGTGGTGTGTAGTAGAGTGTGTGTGGTGTGTAGTAGTGTGTGTGGTGTGTAGTAGTGTGTGTGGTGTGTAGTAGAGTGTGTGGTGTGTAGTAGTGTGTGTGGTGTGTAGTAGTGTGTGTGGTGTGTAGTAGTGTGTGTGGTGTGTAGTAGTGTGTGTGGTGTGTAGTAGTGTGTGTGGTGTGTAGTAGTGTGTGTGGTGTGTAGTAGTGTGTGTGGTGTGTAGTAGAGTGTGTGTGGTGTGTAGTAGAGTGTGTGTGGTGTGTAGTAGTGTGTGTGGTGTGTAGTAGTGTGTGTGGTGTGTAGTAGTGTGTGTGGTGTGTAGTAGTGTGTGTGGTGTGTAGTAGTGTGTGTGGTGTGTAGTAGTGTGTGTGGTGTGTAGTAGAGTGTGTGTGGTGTGTAGTAAAGTGTGTGGTGTGTAGTAGTGTGTGTGGTGTGTAGTAGTGTGTGTGGTGTGTAGTAGTGTGTGTGGTGTGTAGTAGTGTGTGTGGTGTGTAGTAGTGTGTGTGGTGTGTAGTAGTGTGTGTGGTGTGTAGTAGTGTGTGTGGTGTGTAGTAGTGTGTGTGGTGTGTAGTAGTGTGTGTGGTGTGTAGTAGTGTGTGTGGTGTGTAGTAGTGTGTGTGGTGTGTAGTAGTGTGTGTGGTGTGTAGTAGTGTGTGTGGTGTGTAGTAGTGTGTGTGGTGTGTAGTAGTGTGTGTGTGGTGTGTAGTAAAGTGTGTGGTGTGTAGTAGAGTGTGTGGTGTGTAGTAGAATGTGTGGTGTGTAGTAGAGTGTGTGGTGTGTAGTAGAGTGTGTGGTGTGTAGTAGTGTGTGTGGTGTGTAGTAGTGTGTGTGGTGTGTAGTAGAGTGTGTGGTGTGTAGTAGAGTGTGTGGTGTGTAGTAGTGTGTGTGGTGTGTAGTAGTGTGTGTGGTGTGTAGTAGAGTGTGTGGTGTGTAGTAGTGTGTGTGGTGTGTAGTAGAGTGTGTGGTGTGTAGTACAGTATGTGGTGTGTAGTAGAGTGTGTGGTGTGTAGAAGTGTGTGTGGTGTGTAGTAGAGTGTGTGTGGTGTGTAGTAGAGTGTGTGGTGTGTAGTAGTGTGTGTGGTGTGTAGTAGAGTGTGTGTGATGTGTAGTAGTGTGTGTGTGTGTGTAGTAGTGTGTTTGGTGTGTAGTAGTGTGTGTGGTGTGTGTGGTGTGTAGTAGTGTGTGTGGTGTGTAGTAGTGTGTGTGGTGTGTAGTAGTGTGTGGTGTGTAGTAGTGTGTGTGGTGTGTAGTAGAGTGTGTGTAGTAGAGTGTGTGTGGTGTGTAGTAGAGTGTGTGTGGTGTGTAGTAGTGTGTGTGGTGTGTAGTAGTGTGTGTGGTGTGTAGTAGTGTGTGTGGTGTGTAGTAGTGTGTGTGGTGTGTAGTAGTGTGTGTGGTGTGTAGTAGTGTGTGTGGTGTGTAGTAGTGTGTGTGGTGTGTAGTAGAGTGTGTGTGGTGTGTAGTAGTGTGTGTGGTGTGTAGTAGTGTGTGGTGTGTAGTAGTGTGTGTGGTGTGTAGTAGAGTGTGTGTGGTGTGAGTGTGTGTAGTAGAGTGTGTGGTGTGTAGTTGAGTGTAGTGTATCATTACACATCACCACTCATTTCTTCACACTTGTCCCCTCTAATATTATATTTTTTCCTCTCTCTCCTCTCTAACTTCTAATTACAAAAATCCTCTAAATAAATCAAGTGCAAAGTTCATATTCATTTTTCTAAAATGGTCTCTACATGTGATGTTACTAATTAGTTCATCTGTGCAGTCCTGCTAACTTTGGCCTCAAAAATACTAAAACACGTGGGGGGGGGGAATAGGAACAGATGTTACGCCGGAACATCTATTGTACTCAACCGTTCCTCGGAACATCTATTGTACTCAACCGTTCCACGGAACATCTATTGTACTCAACCGTTCCACGGAACATCTATTGCACTCAACCGTTCAACGGAACATCTATTGCACTCAACCGTTCTACGGAACATCTATTGCACTCAACCGTTCAACGGAACATCTATTGCACTCAACCGTTCAACGGAACATCTATTGCACTCAACCGTTCCACGGAACATCTATTGCACTCAACCGTTCAACGGAACATCTATTGCACTCAACCGTTCCTCGGAACATCTATTGCACTCAACCGTTCCACGGAACATCTATTGTACTCAACCGTTCCACGGAACATCTATTGCACTCAACCGTTCAACGGAACATCTATTGCACTCAACCGTTCAACGGAACATCTATTGCACTCAACCGTTCCTCGGAACATCTATTGTACTCAACCGTTTCTTGGAACATTTTTTTAAAGTCAGAGTTATAGTTATGGTATATTACATTTATCAATGTGTTATATTTTTCTAATTATATTTTGTTTAATTTAAAGCACAAATCATCTCTATAACATTTCAATGGAATAATTTAATTTAATTATTAATATATAAAACTTCTATAACTTTATATAGCTGTAGAACTTCTTATGAACAGTTTTGCATATTTAATTAAATTATCTGGTTAATATTATTTTTATATTCTTTGCTCAATAATTTATTCCAATTAATTACAACTATCATATTTATTTTGCCGTTAGAACTATCACAATGTTTTTATTGTTGTCTTTTCTTTTATATAATAACATTGCTGATATATTTACACTACATGTGAAGTGAAAATAGCTTCACATTTCATTCTTTATTTCTTTTACTGCATTTATAGCGATTTATTTTATTCAATTAAGCATCACTAATATATGGTTCTAGGTAAATTGCTCGAAAGACAATTGCTCGAAAAAAATTGCTCGAAAGACAATTGCTCGAACACAATTGCTCGAAAGACAATTGCTCGAAAACAATTGCTCGAAAACAATTGCTCGAAAAACAATTGCTCGAAAAACATTTACTCGAAGGAACAATTGATCGAATGAACAATTGCTCAAATTATCAAATTGCTCGAATGAACAAAATTGCTTGAATTATAAAATTGCACAGTTTTCGATTTTATAAAAGTCAGTTATTCATGAAGTGGAGCTGCACCTAACAATCCTTGTTTCTTTTTAGTAATTGCTCATTAATCATTCTATAAATGATTTTAATTATAACTCATTCTGCATAATCCTTTTTAGACCGTTTGTGTCATCTCGTATGTAACATGTGAATTGGAATCATGTGGTGAATCACTACTATTCATGTTTTTTTTTATAAAACCCGAATTTTTTTGTAGATTTATTAAAACTCTGCCATAACTTTGAGTTATTTCATCTATTGAGGTGCCACATACATATAGGCTAGTAATAAATTAATCTACAAATTTTTCGGGTTTTATGATAAAAAAAACATGAATAGTACTGATTCACCACATGATTCCAATTCACATGTTACATACGAGATGACACAAACGGTCTAAAAAAAAGATTATGCAGAATGAGTTATAATTAAAATCATTTATAGAATGATTAATTATCAATTACTAAAAAGAAACAAACATTGTTAGGTGCAGCTCCACCCCATGAATAACTGACTTTTATAAAATCGAAAACTGTGCAATTTTATAATTCGAGCAATTTTGTTCATTTGAGCAATTTGATAATTCGAGCAATTGTTCATTCGATCAATTGTTCATTCGATCAATTGTTCCTTCGAGCAATTGTTTTTCGAGCAATTTTTTTTCGAGCAATTGTTTTCGAGCAATTGTCTTTCGAGCAATTGATTTCGAGCAATTTACCGGCTAGCCTAATATATATCTAAAGAGCAATAGATTTAATTCAATGTATTCAATAATATCTAATTATATTGCATGTTTACATGATATAGATGAATAATTTAATTAAAAATGAAATAATAATTAATCAATAATATCTAAATACATTCATTACTTATTAGATATATCACTAAATATATGTATTTCATTCTATTTAATGTATGACATTTAAATAGCAATAAAATTTATTTAATATATTCAATGGCATTTAAATACCAGTATATCCTATTCAAACCCAATATATTTTTCACTGAATCTTTGCCCCCGATGTCTCGTTATACAAATAATATTCCCCCCAAACCCCCGTCATTAAATTTACCTTTTTTCTCTTTTCAGGTGAGTCCGTCCTCTAAGTTTGTCCAGGTAATAGGTATGTCTGTCTTTAAAGCTCTTAAACAGCGCATGATTGTTGTTACTGATTAAACAACAAGAGAACTATTCGGAAACTGTTTGGTGGGTCATTTTCAAGCAATTTATTATTTTCTCCAAAACTGTTTTCCTAAAATTCGTGTGAATGTCTTTACGGTTTACACGTGGAGTTTTCGGAGTATATTGTCCGCGGTGTACTAACCGAGGAGTTAAAAATTATCAAAAGAGGTATTTTTTAAAGGAAATAAACCTACGATTTTCGTATATGTAATAAAACTTTTATATTGATTGTTCAAATTTCAAGGAAACTTCCTTTGGTTCGTAGTATAAACTGTGGAAAAAGGTTTAAAAGTAGGCGCAGTGAAAAGGCAGATAGACGGTAGGCCTCTCTTCAGTTTTTCATTTCTCTGACCACGATATTCCGTGTAATAGTCCAATAAATAGAGTTATGTCAATATCATATCATTTTCAATACTTTAAAAGTTTAAATCATTCTATAATATCGAGCATATCTCATATTTGGTTTCATGAAGTGAACCTACTTCTTATTACGCATTGGAGAGAAGATTATGGTGGGGCTATAGGAGATAAGGGTGTGGCCATAGAATATTATGGTGGGGTCATTGAAGGTTATGGTGGGGTCATAGGAGATTAAGGTGTGGCCATAGAATATTATGGTGGGGTCATTGAAGGTTATGGTGGGGTCATAGGAGATTAAGGTGTGGCCATAGAATATTATGGTGGGGTCATTGAAGGTTATGGTGGGGTCATAGGAGATTAAGGTGTGGCCATAGAATATTATGGTGGGGCCATTGAAGGTTATGGTGGGGTCATAGGAGATTAAGGTGTGGCCATAGAATATTATGGTGGGGCCATTGAAGATTATGGTGGGGTCATAGGAGATTAAGCTGTGGCCATAGAATATTATGGTGGGGCCATTGAAGGTTATGGTGGGGTCATAGGAGATTAAGCTGTGGCCATAGAATATTATGGTGGGGCCATTGAAGGTTATGGTGGGGTCATAGGAGATTAAGCTGTGGCCATAGAATATTATGGTGGGGCCATTGAAGGTTATGGTGGGGTCATTGAAGGTTATGGTGGGGTCATAGGAGATTAAGGTGTGGCCATAGAATATTATGGTGGGGTCATTGAAGGTTATGGTGGAGTCATAGGAGATTAAGCTTTGGCCATAGAATATTATGGTGGGGCCATTGAAGGTTATGGTGGGGCCATTGAAGGTTATGGTGGGGTCATAGGAGATTAAGGTGGGGCCATTGAAGGTTATGGTGGGGCCATAGGAGATTATGGTGTGTCAAATGAAGATTATGAATGGCTTCTCCTTAATCTTTTGTAGCCCATCCATAATTTTGTCTCTGGGTATGCTATGTTTCATGGGTAGCAAAATAGGTTTTTTCACTGTTTCATGAAACAAATATTGATACACAGTTCCAAACGTTTCCCATCCATAATTATCGAAATAAGCACAATTTCACGAATTAATCGGAAAATTACAATCGTCGTACATCGGTGTTTGATCAGCGATTATATTTTAATCGATGATCAAAAGATGACTTATCTACGACAGTGTTTCTTAAACTGTAGATAAACTCCCCTAAACAAGGCATTTTAAATATTTAAAATAGTAAGAAAGTAACTGTAGCTTAGTTTCCTGCAATATTTTCAGTCTTTATTTTATTGAAGTAGAGCCACTTCAGTTTTATTACTTTGAAATTAGTTCTTATTAATTTCATAACTGCAACACTGAGTGAAATGTTGCTAGGGTAATGGTGTTGTGGTAACATCTGAAGAAAATACTATCTTATGTAATTTATCATTTAGTACTGTAATAAGGTGCATTTAGTACTGCAATAAGGTGCATTTAGTACTGTAATAAGGTGCATTTAGTACTGCAATAAGGTGCATTTAGTACTGTAATAAGGTGCATTTAGTACTGTAATAAGGTGCATTTAGTACTGTAATAAGGTGCATTTAGTACTGCAATAAGGTGCATTTAGTACTGTAATAAGGTGCATTTAGTACTGTAATATGGTGCATTTAGTACTGTAATAAGGTGCATTTAGTACTGTAATAAGGTGCATTTAGTACTGTAATAAGGTGCATTTAGTACTGCAATAAGGTGCATTTAGTACTGTAATAAGGTGCATTTAGTACTGCAATAAGGTGCATTTAGTACTGCAATAAGGTGCATTTAGTACTGTAATATGGTGCATTTAGTACTGTAATATGGTGCATTTAGTACTGCAATGAGGTGCATTTAGTACTGCAATGAGGTGCATTTAGTACAGTAATAAGGTGCATTTAGTACTGTAATATGGTGCATTTAGTACTGTAATGAGGTGCATTTAGTACTGTAATGAGGTGCATTTAGTACTGTAATGAGGTGCATTTAGTACTGTAATGAGGTGCATTTAGTACAGTAATATGGTACATTTTGTCAAGTACAGACCACAGCACTGAACTCTCTGTCAATATTGACACTTTCTATTTGCCTTATTTCGATCGTCTGTCCATTGTTCGTCTTTCCAAAGAGAGAGGAAAGAGAACAGGAGAGAGAGAGATGGAAAGAAAGAAGGGGGAGAGAGGGGTTATTAATCTAACTCACTGGAGAGATTAAATGACCAGGGTTTGGTGGGATGTGTCTGAATTAGATGGTCAAAAGGACCTGAAAGTACTTCGTTACAGGGCAAATGACCTGAAATTCATTGTTTTTTTTGTTATAAAACCTAAAATCTAAACTGAAATTCATTAGATTAAAGAAAATTGACCTGAAATTCATTAGGTTAAAGAAAATTGACCTGAAATTCATTAGGTTAAAGAAAATTGACCTGAAATTCATTAGGTTAAAGAAAATTGACCTGAAATTCATTAGGTTAAAGAAAATTGACCTGAAATTCATTGGGTTAAAGGAAATTCACCTGAAATTCATTGGGTTAAAGAAAATTGACCTGAAATTCATTGGGTTAAAGGAATTTCACCCTTTTCACAGAGCAAACAATCTATGTGTATTCCTTTTAAATTAAAAACACTCTTTTCCTTACTTAGTTAATTCCATAACAGTGTTCACTTTCTATTTTTAGTCGTAAGTTTTATTGCAATAGAATTTTATCATTTGCCACTGACAAAGTGTTTACGAAAGTCCAATCGAGTGGTACATGTATTCTTTATTTTTGGTACATGTATTCTTTATTCTTGGTACATGTATTCTTTATTCTTGGTACATGTATTCTTTATTCTTGGTACATGTATTCTTTATTCTTGGTACATGTATTCTTTGTTCTTGGTACATGTATTCTTTATTCTTGGTACATGTATTCTTTATTCTTGGTACATGTATTCTTTATTCTTGGTACATGTATTCTTTATTCTTGGTACATGTATTCTTTGTTCTTGGTACATGTATTCTTTATTCTTGGTACATGTATTCTTTATTCTTGGTACATGTATTCTTTATTCTTGGTACATGTATTCTTTGTTCTTGGTACATGTATTCTTTGTTCTTGGTACATGTATTCTTTATTCTTGGTACATGTATTCTTTATTCTTGGTACATGTATTCTTTGTTCTTGGTACATGTATTCTTTATTCTTGGTACATGTATTCTTTATTCTTGGTACATGTATTCTTTATTCTTGGTACATGTATTCTTTATTCTTGGTACATGTATTCTTTGTTCTTGGTACATGTATTCTTTATTCTTGGTACATGTATTCTTTATTCTTGGTACATGTATTCTTTATTCATGGTACATGTATTCTTTATTCTTGGTACATGTATTCTTTATTCTTGGTACATGTATTCTTTGTTCTTGGTACATGTATTCTTTGTTCTTGGTACATGTATTCTTTATTCTTGGTACATGTATTCTTTATTCTTGGTACATGTATTCTTTGTTCTTGGTACATGTATTCTTTATTCTTGGTACATGTATTCTTTATTCTTGGTACATGTATTCTTTATTCTTGGTACATGTATTCTTTATTCTTGGTACATGTATTCTTTGTTCTTGGTACATGTATTCTTTATTCTTGGTACATGTATTCTTTATTCTTGGTACATGTATTCTTTATTCATGGTACATGTATTCTTTATTCTTGGTACATGTATTCTTTATTCTTGGTACATGTATTCTTTGTTCTTGGTACATGTATTCTTTGTTCTTGGTACATGTATTCTTTATTCTTGGTACATGTATTCTTTATTCTTGATACATGTATTCTTTGTTCTTGGTACATGCATTCTTTGTTCTTGGTACATGTATTCTTTGTTCTTGCCTTCTTGGTACATGTATTCTTTATTCTTGGTACATGTATTCTTTATTCTTGGTACATGTATTCTTTATTCATGGTACATGTATTCTTTGTTCTTGGTACATGTATTCTTTATTCTTGGTACATGTATTCTTTGTTCATGGTACATGTATTCTTTATTCATGGTACATGTATTCTTTATTCATGGTACATGTATCTTTTATTCTTGGTACATGTATCTTTCATTCTTGGTACATACAGTGATCATATCTAGTACCTAGTTATAGCTTTATCTAGTGTTCGATATAGTGATCATTATAGATTATCTATAGGAATTGATTACTATAATTATTTCCTCTAATTAATTATAGTAATTTGGTCGTCATAGTTGTTGTTGTACACAGAGGGTTGTTGTTGTTGGTAGAAATTCATCACCCTGTTCTAGATTGTCAAAACTGATTTTATTTATAATTCTTCATATAAAGTAAGTATGATTTTTACTGGTGAAATGAAGTACAATTTGAATGAAGTGTCACCACATACAGTGTCACTCCATACAGTGTCACCATATACAGTGTCACTACATACAGTGTCACTACATACAGTGTCACTACATACAGTGTCACTCCATTCAGTGTCACTACATGCAGTGTCACTACATACAGTGTCACCACATACAGTGTCACTACATACAGTGTCACTACATACAGTGTCACTCCATTCAGTGTCACTACATGCAGTGTCACTACATACAGTGTCACTACATACAGTGTCACTACATACAGTGTCACCACATACAGTGTCACTCCATGCAGTGTCACTACATACAGTGTCACTCCATTCAGTGTCACTACATGCAGTGTCACTACATACAGTGTCACTACATACAGTGTCACTACATACAGTGTCACCACATACAGTGTCACTCCATGCAGTGTCACTACATACAGTGTCACTGCATACAGTGTCACTACATACAGTGTCACTACATACAGTGTCACTACATACAGTGTCACTACATACAGTGTCACTACATACAGTGTCACTACATACACTACTACACTGTATATAGAGTATTTGTGAAGTCGAGTCTGTTTCCTTGGTTTGTTTCCCAATGGAGTGATTTCAATTTTTCATAAAATGTTATTCTTTTCTGTAGTTGTACCTTCACACTGTGTCTCACTAAATGTACACCATAACAGAGTAAAGAGTCAATAGCTTGATGTAATATGTATATATACTTTCCCTCATTGAAGTAATTATAGAAATAATCCCACTGTTTGATATTGCAATGGAAATAAAAGAAATAAAAGAAGGTGAGCTTTGATGATATAGAGGACTTAACCCCTCGACAATATTGGGGGCTTGATTGGTTAGGGGTTTGATTGGTTAGGGGTTTGATTGGTGAGGGGGTTTGATTGGTGAGGGGGTTTGATTGGTGAGGGGGTTTGATTGGTGAGGGGATTTGATTGGGGAGGGGGTTTGATTGGCTAGGGGGTTTGATTGGCTAGGGTGTTTGATTGGTTAGGGGGTTTTATTGGTGAGGGAGTTTGATTGGTTAGGGGGTTTGATTGGTTAGGGGGTTTGATTGGTGAGGGGATTTGATTGGTGAGGGGGTTTGATTGGCTAGGGGGTTTGATTGGTTAGGGGGTTTTATTGGTGAGGGAGTTTGATTGGTTAGGGGGTTTGATTGGTTAGGGGGTTTGATTGGTGAGGGAATTTGATTGGTGAGGGGATTTGATTGGTGAGGGGGTTTGATTGGCTAGGGGGTTTGATTGGTTAGGGGGTTTTATTGGTGAGGGAGTTTGATTGGTTAGGGGGTTTGATTGGTTAGGGGGTTTGATTGGTGAGGGGATTTGATTGGTGAGGGGGTTTGATTGGCTAGGGGGTTTGATTGGTTAGGGGGTTTTATTGGTGAGGGAGTTTGATTGGTTAGGGGGTTTGATTGGTTAGGGGGTTTGATTGGTGAGGGGGTTTGATTGGTGAGGGAATTTGAATGGTTATAATGCAGTTTTACCCGATAAAGCAGTTTTACCCGGTAATGCAGTCTTACCCGATAATTCAGTTTTACCCGGTAATGCAGTTTTACCCGATAATGCAGTTTTCTCCGATAATGCAGTTTTCCCCGATAATGCAGTTTTACCCGGTAATGCAGTTTTACCCGATAATGCAGTTTTACCCGGTAATGCAGTTTTACCCGGTAATGCAGTTTTACCCGATAAAGCAGTTTTACCCGGTAAAGCAGTTTTACCCGGTAATGCAGTTCTACCCGATAATGCAGTTTTACCCGGTAATGCAGTTTTACCCGGTAATGCAGTTTTACCCGATAATGCAGTTTTCCCCGATAATGCAGTTTTCCCCGATAATGCAGTTTTACCCGGTAATGCAGTTTTACCCGATAATGCAGTTTTACCCGATAATGCAGTTTTACCCGGTAATGCAGTTTTACCCGATAAAGCAGTTTTACCCGATAAAGCAGTTTTACCCGATAATGCAGTTTTACCCGATAATGCAGTTTTACCCGGTAATGCAGTTTTACCCGATAAAGCAGTTTTACCCGATAAAGCAGTTTTACCCGATAATGCAGTTTTACCCGGTAATGCAGTTTTACCCGGTAATGCAGTTTTACCCGATAATGCAGTTTTCCCCGATAATGCAGTTTTACCCGATAATGCAGTTTTACCCGGTAATGCAGTTTTACCCGGTAATGCAGTTTTACCCGGTAATGCAGTTTTACTCGATAATGCAGTTTTCCCCGATAATGCATTTTTACCCGATAATGCAGTTTTAACCCATAATGCAGTTTTACCCGGTAATGCAGTTGTCTCCGATAATGCAGTTGTCTCCGATAATGCAGTTTTATCCAATGATGCAGTTTTACCCGATAATGCAGTTTTACCCAATAAAGTAGTTCCCCCATAATGCAGTTTCCCCCATAATGCAGTTTTACCCCATAATGCAGTTTCCCCCATAATGCAGTTTTCCCCTAATTCCTATGGTTAGTGCCAGTGGTTGGTACAGGCCGTGCATACTCTTGCCTAATAAATATGCCAGCGACAGACCAGCCTACTTTGCATTCGCCTCACTCTACTTCTTCCTGACAGCCTGGTAGCTGACAGTCTGGTAGCTGACAGTCTGGTAGCTGACAGTCTGGTAGCTGACAGTCTGGTAGCTGACAGTCTGGTAGCTGACAGTCTGGTGGCTGACAGTCTGGTAGCTGACAGTCTGGTAGCTGACAGTCTGGTAGCTGACAGTCTGGTAGCTGACAGTCTGGTAGCTGACAGTCTGGTGGCTGACAGTCTGGTAGCTGACAGTCTGGTAGCTGACAGTCTGGTAGCTGACAGTCTGGTAGCTGACAGTCTGGTAGCTGACAGTCTGGTAGCTGACAGTCTGGTAGCTGACAGTCTGGTGGCTGACAGTCTGGTGGCTGACAGTCTGGTAGCTGACAGTCTGGTAGCTGACAGTCTGGTAGCTGACAGTCTGGTAGCTGACAGTCTGGTAGCTGACAGTCTGGTAGCTGACAGTCTGGTGGCTGACAGTCTGGTAGCTGACAGTCTGGTAGCTTACAGTCTGGTAACTGACAGTCTGGTAGCTTACAGTCTGGTAGATGACAGTCTGGTAGCTGACAGTCTGGTAGCTGACAGTCTGGTAGCTGACAGTCTGGTAGCTTACAATCTGGTAGCTGACAGTCTGGTAGCTGACAATCTGGTAGCTGACAGTCTGGTAGCTGACAGTCTGGTAGCTACAGTCTGGTAGCTGACAGTCTGGTAGCTGACAGTCTGTTAACTGACAGTCTAGTAGCTACAGTCTGGTAGCTGACAGTCTGGTAACTGACAGTCTGTTAACTTACAGTCTTGTAACTGACAGTCTGGTAACTGACAGTCTGGTAGCTGACAGTCTGGTAGCTGACAGTCTGGTGGCTGACAGTCTGGTAGCTGACAGTCTGGTAGCTGACAGTCTGGTGGCTGACAGTCTGGTAGCTGACAGTCTGGTAGCTGACAGTCTGGTAGCTGACATTCTGGTAGCTTACAGTCTGGTAACTGACAGTCTGGTAGCTACAGTCTGGTAGCTGACAGTCCGTTAACTGACAGTCTGGTAGCTACAGTCTGGTAGCTGACAGTCTGGTAGCTGACAGTCTGGTAGATGGCAGTCTGGTAGCTGACAGTCTGGTAGCTGACAGTCTGGTAACTGACAGTCTGTTAACTTACAGTCTTGTAACTGACAGTCTGGTAACTGACAGTCTGGTAGCGACAGTCTGGTAGCTGACACTCTGGTGGCTGACAGTCTGGTAGCTGACAGTCTGGTAGCTGACAGTCTGGTAGCTGACAGTCTGGTAGCTGACAGTCTGGTGGCTGACAGTCTGGTGGCTGACAGTCTGGTAGCTGACAGTCTGGTAGCTTACAGTCTGGTAACTGACAGTCTGGTAGCTTACAGTCTGGTAGATGACAGTCTGGTAGCTGACAGTCTGGTAGCTGACAGTCTGGTAGCTTACAGTCTGGTAGCTGACAGTCTGGTAGCTGACAATCTGGTAGCTGACAGTCTGGTAGCTGACAGTCTGGTAGCTATAGTCTGGTAGCTGACAGTCTGTTAACTGACAGTCTAGTAGCTACAGTCTGGTAGCTGACAGTCTGGTAACTGACAGTCTGTTAACTTACAGTCTTGTAACTGACAGTCTGGTAACTGACAGTCTGGTAGCTGACAGTCTGGTAGCTGACAGTCTGGTGGCTGACAGTCTGGTAGCTGACAGTCTGGTAGCTGACAGTCTGGTGGCTGACAGTCTGGTAGCTGACAGTCTGGTAGCTGACAGTCTGGTAGCTTACAGTCTGGTAACTGACAGTCTGGTAGCTACAGTCTGGTAGCTGACAGTCTGGTAGCTGACAGTCCGTTAACTGACAGTCTGGTAGCTACAGTCTGGTAGCTGACAGTCTAGTAGCTGACAGTCTGGTAGCTGGCAGTCTGGTAGCTGACAGTCTGGTAACTGACAGTCTGTTAACTTACAGTCTTGTAACTGACAGTCTGGTAGCGACAGTCTGGTAGCTGACACTCTGGTAACTGACAGTCTGGTAGCGACAGTCTAGTAACTGACAGTCTGGTGGCTGACAGTCTGGTAACTGACAGTCTGGTAGCTGACAGTCTGGTAACTGACAGTCTGGTAACTGATAGTCTGGTAATTGACAGTCTGGTAGCTGACACTCTGGTTTAACTGACAGTCTGGTAGCTGACAGTCTAGTAACTGACAGTCTGGTGGCTGACAGTCTGGTAGCTGACAGTCTGGTAACTGACAGTCTGGTAACTGACAGTCTGGTAGCTACAGTCTGGTAGCGACAGTCTGGTGGCTGACAGTCTGGTAACTGACAGTCTGGTAGCTGACAGTCTGGTAGCTGACAGACTGGTAACTGACAGTCCCTTAGCTGACAGTCTGGTAGCTACAGTCTGGTTACTGACAGTGTGGTAGCTACAGTCTGGTAGCTGACAGTCTGATGGCTGACAGTCTGGTAACTGACAGTCTGGTAGCTGACAGTCTGGTAGCTACAGTCTGGTAACTGACAGTCTGGTAGCTACAGTCTGATGACTGACAGTCTGGTAGCTGATATAGCTTTTTTCTACCAGACACTTGCCAGAAATTTATAATAATGATATTCAGAATGTTGTTAATTTTAAAAAATTTGTGAGTTAAGTTTATGCATCAAATATTATAACTTTATTGATTTTACTTTATGGACGGGATGAGGAAATTTGTCACCTCATTTTCGGTACGACCCAAGCAACCATGACACATTGTGCCAACATGGTCACTAGATGGTTAGATGGGCAAGAGATGGCAGACTGAAAAGTAGCCTAGAAATTACATGGGGATAATGTGGTTTTCCATTCTCATGGAATGTTACCTTGGGAGAAGATTGGTTCTATGTGGCGAGTCCATCCCATTGAATTGTCATATTGGCCCAACCTGATTACTATATAGCGTATCAATATTATATGGCTGAAACTTGCTAGGCTAAGATTGTTTCAATATTATGTCATCACAATGTTGGCCCATGAAAAAAAACAGTACCAATACGATTTGTCAACCTAGTTCCCATATGGGAGCCGTTAACTTGTGTTGCTTGGGAAATAACACTTTATATCGATAAAAATAATAATTCATAATCACTGTAAATAGATATAGTATGAATGTTCTTCACCGTAAGAGTTCATCCCTAGTGGAATATTATTTGTATTGACTGTAAATAGATATAGTATGAATGTTCTTCACCGTAAGAGTTCATCCCTAGTGGAATATTATTTGTATTGACTGTAAATAGATATTGTATGAATGTTCTTCACCGTAAGAGTTCATCCCTAGTGGAATATTATTTGTATTGACTGTAAATAGATATAGTAAGAATGTTCTTCACCGTAAGAGTTCATCCCTAGTGGAATATTATTTGTATTGACTGTAAATAGATATTGTATGAATGTTCTTCACCGTAAGAGTTATCCCTAGTGTAATATTATTTTTATTGACTGTAAATAGATACTGTATGAATGTTCTTCACCGTAAGAGTTCATCTCTAGTGTAATATTATTTGTATTGACTGTAAATAGATATTGTATGAATGTTCTTCACCGTAAGAGTTCATCCCTAGTGGAATATTATTTTTATTGACTGTAAATAGATATTGTATGAATGTTCTTCATCGTAAGAGTTCATCCCTAGTGGAATATTATTTGTATTGACTGTAAATAGATATTGTATGAATGTTCTTTACCGTAAGAGTTCATCCCTAGTGGAATATTATTTGTATTGACTGTAAATAGATATTGTATGAATGTTCTTTACCGTAAGAGTTCATCCCTAGTGGAATATTATTTGTATTGACTGTAAATAGATATTGTGTGAATGTTCTTCACCGTAAGAGTTCATCTCTAGTGTAATATTATTTTTATTGACTGTAAATAGATACTGTATGACTGTTCTTCACCGTAAGAGTTCATCTCTAGTGTAATATTATTTGTATTGACTGTAAATAGATATTGTATGAATGTTCTTCACCGTAAGAGTTCATCCCTAGTGGAATATTATTTTTATTGACTCTAAATAGATATTGTATGAATGTTCTTCATCGTAAGAGTTCATCCCTAGTGGAATATTATTTGTATTGACTGTAAATAGATATTGTATGAATGTTCTTTACCGTAAGAGTTCATCCCTAGTGGAATATTATTTGTATTGACTGTAAATAGATATTGTATGAATGTTCTTCATCGTAAGAGTTCATCCCTAGTGGAATATTATTTGTATTGACTGTAAATAGATATTGTATGAATGTTCTTCACCGTAAGAGTTCATCCCTAGTGGAATATTATTTGTATTGACTGTAAATAGATATTATATGAATGTTCTTCACCGTAAGAGTTCATCCCTAGTGTAATATTATTTGTATGTTCTTGCAAAGAGGAATGGTTTTGCTACTCATGTTATTTAATATAGAAGAATAGATTTCAAAATATGATCTGTAACCTTTTACACTATTTTACTGTGTCGTTAAATCAATCATTTACATTAAAAAATCAAACAATCATGCATGAATAAGCTTAAAGTATTGTTAAATAATCAGCTACCTATCAGTTATAGCTTTTGATGTAGCTTATTAATCAGTGAGGTGATAAAAGAGTCTGAATGAATTTCCACGCTGAATTTTTCCGCTAATTAGATCGGGAGTAGGCCTAATATTGGGCATAGTGATGCTGCACTGGCTATCATTTTTGCAACAGAGAACTGTTGTGATGATGGGGGTTAGAGGGAAGGAGGAGGGGGGGGGGGGAAGGCACTCACACTCCCACACTGAACCACCAGTCGGTTGAAAGGAAAACCTAAAAAAATATTGAGAGTGAAGATATAATGTGTTTTAAAAAACAAAAAATGATGTGATGGACATTTCGCTAATTGATTAATGTGTAATTAACCCTTTGGAAATTAGATTGGAAATAATGGTAATTTTTGAGCGAGAGAAGATATCTCAAATATAATATATATAAATATTTAGGCATAATTTTGCCATAGCTCACTCTAATATCTCACTGCACTTTCCTCTGATAATATAATGCAGTCGTTCATCACCTGTGGTAATATACACTATAAGATATAGTAGACATATAGCTACAGGCGTGGTGGAACAAATATTTGGAACACTAAACTTGTTAGTACTTTATCCTAAATGTCCGTTTCTATTCTAAATATTGATCTGAGTTTTATTATACTGGTATATATTCACTGTGAATGGTTTGTTCTTGATACACGATTGTATAATTTCCATTGTATTCAGATTTATTTGATATTGAGGTAAAATGCGTGAACTAACTGATTTGGAAAAGGGTAAACTGTTGGTACTTGCATGGCAGGATCTTCGGTCACCAAAACCGCTTAGCTTTTGGGTTTTTCGATAGCTACCATAGCGAGGACAATGACACAATATAAAAAGGGAAACACCTACAATAATCGAAACAACTCTGGTCGGTCTTCCAACCTCTTTGATAGAGATAGGCGATCATTAAACCGCATTTTAGAAAAAAACAGCGAACTGCGGTGACTAAAGTGCGTGCAGAGTTAAATCAGCATCTAACCAATCCAGTCTACCAAAACCGTTCGTCGTTGGAGCATGGAAGAGCTGCCATCAGGAAATCTCTGCTATCTTCTTAAAACGTTGAACGTGGATGATGTGGAACCAGGACCACAAAATCTGGTCTCTAGATCAGTGGAAGTGAGTAATATTCTCTGATGAGTCCATTTTACTATTTTTCCGACTTCGGGGTGCATGAGTTTACGTATGGAGGAAACCAAAGAAGATTTCAACCCAGACGGTGAAGCACGGAGGAGGCTCAGTGATGGTTTGGGCAGCCATATCGTGGAGTTCTCTTGGTCCAATTGTTGCCTTGAATGGTAGAAACAACAGCAAAGATTACTGAGTATTTTAGGCAACTAGGTGCATCCAGTGTATAAACTCTGTTTCCTTTCAAGATGATGATGCTTCGATCCACACTGTCCATATCGTTAACAATTGGTATGAAGAGCCTGAAACTGAGCTGGAAAACATGGAATGCCTCACCTCAATTTCTAGATTTCCATAACATTGAGCATTTGTGGTGTAAAATCGATTGACAAGTCAGGATTCGCTACCATCCACCCTCCCGTCTGGAGGAGCTGGAGCAGCTTTAGATGGAAGAGTGGCTTAAAATTGGAAGAACTCAAGAAGCTTTATGACTTCATTCCGAGACGTATTGAAGCTGTATTGAAGGCTAAAGGGGCCCAACTACATATTAAAATAGATTACTTGCACTCGGTAGAGCGCCTACCATCGCCGCCCCGTTGATCCGTTCCCTCCCAAAATCTGATAAACTGGTGACTGGATAGTGACCAATCGTCCCACCAAGTTTCATGTAATATGGTTAAACACTTTTTGATTTATTGACCTTGACCTTTGACCGGATCATTCCTAAAATTCTACCAGATGGTTCCTGGACATTGACTATCGTCCTATTAAATTTCAGACAATTTGGTTGAATACTTTTTGAGTTATTGAGTTACAAATGGCCTTGACCTTTGACCCGACCGCTCCCAAAATCTAAAAAAATAGTTCCTGTATAGACCAAGTTTCATGCAATATGGTTCATTACTTTTTGAGTTAAGAATGACCATGACGTTGACCTTTGACCGGGTCGTTCCCAAAATTCTACCAGCAGGTCACTGGACATGGACCAATCGTTTCACCAAATTTCAGGCAATTTAGTTGAATACTTTTTCAGTGAAGCGAATAACAAGATGATAAATAAATAAATAAAAATGCCGGGTAAAATATAACCTTACGCAAATTTGCGAAGGTAATAAATGGAGTCTAAAATATAACCTTTCTGCATTCTGAAAATGTAATAAAGTTTCTTGAAATTTAACAAGTGTTCCACTTATTTTGTCCAACTCCTGTATATGACATAGTAGACTTATAGATTGCTAATTTCCGAGTTATTGACCATATATACTCGATCATATATGTAAATAAAAATACATAATTTAATAATTGAAAATAATGATTAAATATGTTATACCATCTCCTAGTTATATGGTCGAAACTATGGAACAGGTCGATAACTCGGAAGTTACCTCGTATGATATATTAGACAGCACTCAGGGTGATATATACAGTGTTATAATTTACGGTGTGATATACAGTGAGGGGAAACAAGTATTCCTACACATGAAAAAGAACTATGTATTTGAAAGACTTAATTAAAAACAAATTCTGGTGCATTTTAATTATAGAGATGTAAATCAAATAAATATTAATAATAAACATTTTAATTGGTGAAAAAAGTAGTCGTACATAACAGAACTAACACAGTAGGAAACTAACATATTTTAATAGTATGTATTTAACTTTTATATTGAGTTCAACAGCTACCAGTCTATTGCAGTAAATCTCCATTATTAATATGTCATACATTGAGTGTTATTCGTATCAATTGTTCTTGATATTTGTTGTGTTCTTTTTACAATTTGATTTTCAAATATCGTTTCAAATTTTGTTTGTAATCAAGTCTGTGAATGACTTGGTCATTGTAAAACATCTGCAAGAAAACAGTTTGCTGGAAATAATGATGGTGTCTTGCAATGGCCAAGTCAGTCCCCAGACTTGAACACATTGAAGAATAATGTAATATTTGTTTTTGTTTTTCAATAATAATTTTTTCGTCTGTTAAAATGAAAAATGCTTCATTTCTCTTAGATTAAAAGTTAGTCAAGAATAGAAACAGAAATGAATAAATTTTGTAAATTCATTTTACCAGGCGATAAATACATTTTTTAGCAAACAAAAAAGTTATTAAGAACAATTGGGACGAAATAGCACTCAATGTATGACAAATTATTAATTGAGATTTACAGCGATAGACTGGTAGCTGAAGAACTCATTATAAAAAGTTAAATACATACTATTAAATTAAGATATGTTTTTTTTCTGTTAGGTACGAATATTTTTTACAACGGTAAAAATGAAAAACTGCATTGATTTCTGTTAGAAAGAAAATAAATCAAGTTTATTATTATTTTTCAATAGTATAGATATTTATACATAAAGTGTACCACTATTTTTTATTAGTTAAGTCTTCCACATAAATAAAAAAATCAATTTTGATGCGTACAAATAATTCTTTCCCCCGCACTGTATATTGTATAATTCTTAACTACAATTGATTACTGACTAGAAAAACACAAAGTATTGTTTTATTGTTTCTCTATTAATGATGTGACACAATTAACAATATACTCTTGACATTAATCAATCACTTTTTGATATCACTGCTAGCTATATTTTCTTTTGAAGCATTAAATAAATTAGCAAAATGCACATTAATTATCTATACAGATCCCTTTGACAGTTAAATAATTAAAATGTATGCTTATTAAGCTTTTTAGTTATTATTTTCTTTTGATGTCAAACTAACTTGATGAAAAGAATTGAAAAAATGTTGTTTAAAATTCTAAGTCAATTAAGTGGATGAAAGAGAAATACCAATAAAAAAATATGCTATAGAGGGGGTCGTGATCATCACATCGGTAATACGTAGGCTACTGATTATAACAAATAATGTTAATGATTTTACACGGTGATTTTAATTGAATTATACTCCAGTCTCCGTAAAAAAATGAGTTTATTACATAATATTATTAAACTAAGGTCTTGGATCTTTAATTTGAATATCGCGTGAAATTTGATTCAGTATTATTTTTTATATGCTTTCTAAGTTTTTATACTCTGTTTGCCCCAATATTACGAATCACTAACCTGACACAGAAGAAAAAGATTGGACGCACTTTGTTTTGATTTCGGTTAGAATTTGATAAACAAACATTGCATGTTTGACTTTAATATAAGTTGTAAGGTAATACATGAGGTAAATTAAGGTTTCTATAATAATATCTTTACCATAATATTTAATATAGGGTAGATTATACCTACCTACCTGATATTCGAAACAAACGATGTACATTCTTTTTCTTTGGACTGAAAAATTAGAAACTCGGAAGTTAAACGGATATTGCAGTATTGAGTACATTCTTTAAAAGCACATAGAAACAAAATTATGCTATCTAATTTCATGAGGTATACAGAAAATGATGATGAGAAAAATAAAAAAAGCTTGTAAGAGGACCTTTATTTAATAAACTAGTGTCTATTTAATTTTTTAAATATCCTATTTATAAATATTATAATCTCTTCATAAAGAGAATTAATTTACAATTGTTATATCTAAACATTTTATTTGAGTTATAGTTGTGCCATGTAAATCATACTTCTTTAATCCTTTTATTCAATATTTATATATTCTTTAGAGCCTTTTCATTATTCTAGGTGCAATAAAAGTGGCATCAGTTGTGTTTTTTCCTCTAGGTAAAAGCCAGTGAATTGGCAGTGTCTTTTACATCACCACTCATCAAAATGGAGCGAAACTAATGAAAATTTGGCATACCCACGCCATTATTTTGACACGACGGATGAGCTTTAATTAATTTCCACATAGAGATATTGCCTGCTGACAGTCTTTGACTGATGTGACTTAAAGTGACTGTTTGTAGGGAGACTGTGATGTAAAGGACTGTTTGTCTTTGCCAAATAGTCATTATGAAACAACTCTACGGAGTGATAGACCCTAAATTAAAACGAGACGGTGAGGGTAGGATAATTATTACTGTCAGTGAAAAATGTTAACCAGTGTCAATATGCAACAGTGAAAATTGTTAACCAGTGTCAATATACAACAGTGAAAAATGTTAACCAGTGTCAATATACAACAGTGAAAAATGTTAATCAGTGTCAATATACAACAGTGAAAAATGTTAACCAATGTCAATATGCTACAGTGAAAAATGTTAACCAGTGTCAATATGCTACAGTGAAAAATGTTAACCAGTGTCAATATGCAACAGTGAAAAATGTTAACCAGTGTCAATATACTACAGTGAAAAATGTTAACCAGTGTCAATATGCAACAGTGAAAAATGTTAACCAGTGTCAATATACAACAGTGAAAAATGTTAACCAGTGTCAATATGCAACAGTGAAAAATGTTAACCAGTGTCAATATACAACAGTGAAAAATGTTAACCAGTGTCAATATACAACAGTGAAAAATGTTAATCAGTGTCAATATACAACAGTGAAAAATGTTAACCAGTGTCAATATGCAACAGTGAAAAATGTTAACCAGTGTCAATATACAACAGTGAAAAATGTTAACCAGTGTCAATATACAACAGTGAAAAATGTTAACCAGTGTCAATATGCAACAGTGAAAAATGTTAATCAGTGTCAATATGCTACAGTGAAAAATGTTAACCAGTGTCAATATGCAACAGTGAAAAATGTTAACCAGTTTCAATATACAACAGTGAAAAATGTTAACCAGTGTCAATATACAACAGTGAAAAATGTTAATCAGTGTCAATATGCTACAGTGAAAAATGTTAACCAGTGTCAATATGCAACAGTGAAAAATGTTAACCAGTGTCAATATACTACAGTGAAAAATGTCAACCAGTGTCAATATGCTACAGTGAAAAATGTTAACAGTGTCAATATACTACAGTGAAAAATGTTAACCAGTGTCAATATGCTACAGTGAAAAATGTTAACAGTGTCAATATGCTACAGTGAAAAATGTTAACCAGTGTCAATATGCTACAGTGAAAAATGTTAATCAGTGTCAATATACTACAGTGAAAAATGTTAACCAGTGTCAATATACTACAGTGAAAAATGTTAACCAGTGTCAATATACTACAGTGAAAAATGTTAACCAGTGTCAATATGCTACAGTGAAAAATGTTAATCAGTGTCAATATACTACAGTGAAAAATGTTAACCAGTGTCAATATACTACAGTGAAAAATGTTAACCAGTGTCAATATGCTACAGTGAAAAATGTTAATCAGTGTCAATATACTACAGTGAAAAATGTTAACCAGTGTCAATATACTACAGTGAAAAATGTTAACCAGTGTCAATATACTACAGTGAAAAATGTTTACCAGTGTCAATATACTACAGTGAAAAATGTTAACCAGTGTCAATATACTACAGTGAAAAATGTTTACCAGTGTCAATATACTACAGTGAAAAATGTTTACCAGTGTCAATATACTACAGTGAAAAATGTTAACCAGTGTCAAATGCTACAGTGAAAAATGGTAACCAATTTAGTTGTATAATATTTAGGAGCGACTCGCCTGTTACTTTTTATAGGCACCTACACTAATATCAGAAGAGGGTTAAAGGAATGTAATTTGAATTTATAATGTCTGGTAAAACATTGATGTACCTATTAATAATGATATCCATACACTGACTGCACTCAGTTGCACTTGGTAGAATGTTTCTTCGGCTGAGAAACAGCACAGCTAGTCAGTAGGAAATATTAGCATTGTAAATAGCTTTTGGTTTAACGTTTCCAAACTAGGAAATAGTTGTTAGATTTTGTTCAAGTTTTGTTTAAACTAACAGTCAAGGGTAAGGGTATAGTTTAAATATGGGAATGTTAAGTTATAAGAGGAAACGACCGTTTATTTGAGGGATACGGAATAACTATTGGCCGATTGGTGAGGTTAGGATAATTACATTCTTGGCAGAAAATTTAGTTCAGTTCGAAATTCAGCTAAGTTTGAAGCTAGTTCCGAGACGTCAGGCTTGCTCAGGTCTCTAAACCAGTTGTCGTAACTACCGAGTTACTAAGGAGAGTGTTTAAATAGACTCTGTTTTTGAGGTGAATTTTACATGAGTGTTGAGACAGGATGATGGTACCAACAGAAGGAAATAACTCGAAGTTGTCGTGTAATGTTTACTTAGTTCAGCCATCCCATTTACTTTTATTTTAATACTATTAAGGCAATTGATTATAATTGTAGTAATTCATATTTAAGTAGGGTCGGGAGGGGCGAATCTTGCGCACTAAAAACTTTTGGGTTTTGCAACTTAGTTTTTCCAGATAGACGAATAATATTTGACATGAAGAACCGCAATAAGGCCTTTTATACACCATCCAAAGGACAAAAAATTAGCATTTGTATAATCTGAGTTATTGACGAAAGTAGTGCGCAATTGAAATTGTCCTTGATGGGGCGATTCTTGCGCGCGAGAGGGGCGAATATCTGCGCACCCATTAACTCCTTTCCATAGTGAAAAATAGCACTATTGAGTGTCTAGATACGGAAGATTCGCCCCTACTTGAGAAAGAACTATATAATTTTTCTTGAATGTTCACTCATTTGTTCTTAGAAAGGTTATCGCTATTAACCATTTGAAGTTACCTTCGCAGAATGCGGGAAGGTTATATTTTCATCGGAATTTATTTATTTATTTATCATTTTGTTATTCGCTTAACTGAAAAAGTGTTCAACCAAATTGCCTGAAATTTGGTGAAGCGATTGGTCCATGTCCAGTGACCTGCTGGTAGAGTTTTGAAAGTGACCCGGTCAAAGGTCAAGGTTATGGTCATTTATAACTCAAAAAGTATTACACCATTTTGCATGAAACTTGGTGGGACGATTGGTCAAGATGCAGGAACTATTTTGTCAGATTTTGGGAGTGATCGGGTCAAAGATCAAGGTCAAGGCCATTTTTAACTCAATAACTGTTTGAAATTTGATGGTACAATTGGTCAATGTCCATGAACCATCTGGTAGAATTTTGGGAGCGAACCGGTCAAAGGTCAAGGTCATTTATAACTCAATAACTCAAAAAGTATTGAACCATATTGCATGAAACTTGGTGGGTCGATTGGTCACTATCCTGTCACCAGTGTATTAGATTTTGGTAGCAAACAGATAAGCGGCAGCGAAGGTATGTACTCTACCGAGTGCACGTAATCTAGTTTCATATGCTTTAGTTTGGTATAATATCAAAGGTCCTCTGTTGGCTCTGGAAAAAGTGAGTTTATTACATAAATTATACAATAGAACTGAGGTCTAGGATCATTATTCTGCAAATCGCATACAATTCAGTCCAGTGTATATTATACTATTTGCTTTTAAAGTTTTTAATACTCTGTGTGCAACAACTGTATGAATCACTAACCTGACGCCGAAGAATAAGTTTTGATTTCAAATTTGAATTTTATAAACAAACAATGCGCTTCCGGCCTTTGTTCAAGATATTAATTGCTTCCTAGAGTAAATAAACGTTTCTATAATATGTAGTTTATCCAATTTGATACCTTTACACGACTATTATATTAAATACCTAGTTCACATTCGTAACAAATGGTGTACATTCTTTTTCTTCTGACTGAAAATTAGTAAGTCGGATGTAAAATAGGCATTGTAAAGTTTTGATTATAAATATTATCAAAAGCTTATAAGATGAAAAATATGCTATCAAATTTTACGGGGCTTGCAGTAAAATGATAAGAAACATTAGCCTCATTGATTAAAACAATGAAAAAATTTGCTTGGAGGGGATTCATTATCATTGTAAATTCAGGATTTTATTGCAACTAAATTGACTTTTGAATCTTATTAATATAGATGAACCCATGTTAGTGTAGTGCTCGGCTAATTCACTATCAGACAAATTGAACGACTCATAAAAGAACCTAAAAAAGGTAACTACTAGAACCAATGAAAATGGCCCCTGAGAACATGCATAGTTTATATCTAAACAAAGTGAAGAAGGGAAGTCTTTCATCTTGGTGAGAAGGTAATGAAGGTGGAATGACCTTCTTGAGTGTTTTCCTTAACCTTATTTGCTCTAAATAGCCTTGACTTAACCTTTGGGATCTATTTTAAAGAGAGGTGGAGGGGACTAAGTGAAGACATAAAGTGATTGAGGTGACACTGTGCACCAATGGGGGGGGGGGGGGGGGATTACAGGAATATTTTTTTGAATATTTCAGGTATATTTTCAGAATATTCCAAGTATATTTTCAGACTACTCCAGGAATATTTTTTACAGTATTTCACGTTTTTTAGAGTATTCCAGGAGTATTTCCTAAAATATTCTAGGTATTTTTAATTATTTTTAGTTGTGTCTGTGGTACATTCGTTGTTCCAGCCTCAACATATACTTTATTTAAAAGATTTTCAGGCTCGACTCTATTCTATATTTTACAATTATTTATATTATTTGAATGAATAGCCTTAAAATAATTAAAGCCTTATTATATATTCAGTACTTTTGGTAACATTATTCAACTCAACCTATATCAATTATAAATCCCTATCTATTAATTAACATCAAATAAAAGTATGGTGAGTTTATAATTATATTGCTTGATGACATCAATTAATTATTTATTGTTGATGAAGCCTCTACAGTTTCCATTGTTTGTAACTTAAAAAGAATCTGTTCTATTGATCTTGTTGCCACCAGTTGAAAAAATATTTACTGTCACTACTATAAATTTACACATTTAAAACATGTGTGTGCCATGTGACACTTACACATTTAAAACATGTGTGTGCCATGTGGCACTTACACATTTAAAACATGTGTGTGCCATGTGACACTTACACATTTAAAACATGTGTATACCATGTGGCACTTACACATTTAAAACATGTGTGTGCCATGTGGCACTTACACATTTAAAACATGTGTGTGCCATGTGGCACTTACACATTTAAAACATGTGTGTGCCATGTGGCACTTACACATTTAAAACATGTGTATACCATGTGGCACTTACACATTTAAAACATGTGTGTGCCATGTGACACTTACACATTTAAAACATGTGTATACCATGTGGCACTTACACATTTAAAACATGTGTGTGCCATGTGGCACTTACACATTTAAAACATGTGTGTGCCATGTGGCACTTACACATTTAAAACATGTGTGTGCCATGTGGCACTTACACATTTAAAACATGTGTGAGCAATGTGGCACTTACACATTTAAAACATGTGTGTGCCATGTGGCACTTACACATTTAAAACATGTGTGTGCCATGTGGCACTTACACATTTAAAACATGTGTGAGCAATGTGGCACTTACACATTTAAAACATGTGTGTGCCATGTGGCACTTACACATTTAAAACATGTGTGTGCCATGTGGCACTTACACATTTAAAACATTTGTGAGCCATGTGGCACTTACACATTTTAAACATGTGTATACCATGTATACTTTTGGAAATGGATACCATATGTATTGCATGCGGTTATACATTAAAATGTGGTTATTACGTGTGGTTATTATATGTTATAAGTATGGTATTAGATATGTTGCTATCAATGTGGTAAATTACATATGGTAAACACCTGTTATAAGTATGGTATATTATTGTCATGTGGATATGATGGGCCAATTAAACATGTATACAATCTCTATTTGATATATTTTTTTATAATATGGTTATGAAATGGCATAACCACATGTTGTTCATGTGTTATTTTGTATTGGTTAAATTGATTTAATGTGGATTAAAATGATACTGCATTAGCACATGTAACCATGTGGTACAATATGGATTTGTTTGCAGGGAAATAGGCTTGGCAAGCAGCTGGTGGAATGGATATGAAATTATTCTGATATCAGTTCAATAAATGGGTTCAATAACTGAATTAGTTATTTTTTTAGGTGAAAATATTGGCGGAAACAGGGATAATAATTATTTAATGAATTGAACTTTTGAATTAAATTATTTTTCATTGATAATAAATTTGATTAAATATTAAATTATTTGTTGGTATCAAAACTATCAATGCATTTTTAAAAGATAAAATAAACAGGTAGCTTATTAAAACATGTTAATATAATGTTCAACATGTTAATGTAGAATTTTTTAATATGTTGATAAAATTATTAACATTTTAATATAAAAAATGTTAATGTAATGTTTGCCATTATATTCTTATTTCAATTTAAAAAAAAATGAGACGTTCATGAAGAAGTAAAAAATATTATATTCTTTAAATAGCAAACTCAATATACTTTAGTTTATTAATTCTTTATGGTAACGTCACAGTACTCGGAAAGTGGATATTGGCACTGGTCAGAAATACCAAACCAGTCAAACTTTAAGCGAAATATTAGTATTATTAGGATATATTAAAATTATTACAGTAGTGCCTAGAATGTAAGTTTTCTATGAAATATTACAAAAGAAAAAAATATATTTTAATGGGAAACTCATTTAAATTGACTGAATACCTATTTTCCTTATAGTTTGTATGATTCATGAATTATATTAAATTTAAATGTTGAATGTAAAAATATTGTATATTAATATTTGTTTTAAAAAACATGATAGCCAGATAAATGTACCTATGAATCAAATTTATTGGTAACATGAAAACGGTAACTAAATAACTTATATTATAGTTATAAAAGTAAATAAATTGATAACCATAAATAACCACCAAATGTAATTGATAACCACAAGTAACACCACAAGATGCGTTATCATTACAATATGGGTGATGAATATGATAACCAAAACTGATAGGTGATAACCAAAACTGATGAGTGATAACCAAAACTGATGAGTGATAACCAAAACTGATGAGTGATAACCAAAACTGATGAGTGATAACCAAAACTGATGAGTGATAACCAAAACTGATGAGTGATAACCAAAACTGATGAGTGATAACCACAACTGATGAGTGATAACCAAAACTGATGAGTGATAACCACAACTGATGAGTGATAACCAAAACTGATGAGTGATAACCAAAACTGATGACAGTAAGAAATGACAGTGTAAACGTTACAATACCCCCTTTATTTTGTAGCACCATCACTGGTAAATATTGCCTTGCTAGTTACAGGCTAATGTTAGAGATATTGGACAGTTACAAATTATCGATGATGTAAGAAAAAGTACATAATTAAAAACATAATTTTAATTAGTGCGGCGCGACCAATATAGTCACTAGTGTGACCAAAATAGTCACTAGTGCGACCAAATCAGTCACTAGTGTGACCAAAATAGTCACTAGTCTGACAAAATAGTCACTAGTGCGACCAAATCAGTCACTAGTGTGACCAAATCAGTCACTAGTTTGACCAAAATAGTCACTAGTCTGACAAAATAGTCACTAGTGTGACCAAAATAGTCACTAGTGTGACCAAAATAGTCACTAGTGTGACCAAAATAGTCACTAGTCTGACAAAATAGTCACTAGTCTGACAAAATAGTCACTAGTGTGACCAAAATAGTCACTAGTGTGACCAAATTTGTCACTAGTTTGACCAAAATAGTCACTAGTCTGACAAAATAGTCACTAGTGTGACCAAACTAGTCACTAGTCTGACCAAAATAGTCACTAGTCTGACAAAATAGTCACTAGTCTGACCAAAATAGTCAGTAGTCTGACCAAAATAGTCACTAGTCTGACCAAAATAGTCACTAGTCTGACCAAAATAGTCACTTGTGTGACCAAAATAGTCACCAGCGCGTCCAAAATTGTCACCATTGCGACAAAAATAGTCACTAGTCTGACAAAATAGTCACTAGTGCGACCAAATCAGTCACTAGTGTGACCAAATCAGTCACTAGTTTGACCAAAATAGTCACTAGTCTGACAAAATAGTCACTAGTGTGACCAAAATAGTCACTAGTGTGACCACTTCCTCCCAGCAGTCGTGGGAAGTTTCCCACTACGTTTGGTACCTACCTCACAGGTGAAACTTACCTGTCCAAGTACTTTTGAAATACCGGATGTTATTAGTTTATATTTGGGCTGGTCTTAAATAAAAATGCTTTTGTTGTGTATAAAAAATTTACGGTGTGGATATTAGACATATTGAAAATGCGTCAAATTTTGCAACCGGTAATCTAGTTGCATTCGGTGACTCATACTTTACCCTAGTTTAATAGCTTTGACCAAACTGCAAACAATAGTGATAGTTAATTTTGCAATATCCAATAGTATGTTTATTTATTTTGTTCATCTAGCATGTACTGTCTTTACTTTCGGATGATGTCTGTCGGACATTCTTTAACCTAAAAAAGGAAATCTGAAAGTACCTAAACGCTTCAAATTTCCTTATAGGTATGTACTATCATTTACAGATGAATATGTCTGCTATTTTCATGGTGTATTGCTCTTTTAATCAATTGAAGTAACTATTGTATAGTTTATTAGAGAATTAAATTGTTACATTTACCGTATCGGCAGCGCTCTTGGAACTGATTTCACAAGTAATTCTGTCCTCTATTGCTCAACAACCTTCATTCTAAGTATTCACCCGTATGGTATTAATATCATGAATTAAACCTACGTTTGACCATGTACCCACTTAATGTTGAATAAAACATGAAGCTGGTACCTGAATTCATTGAATTCTAATTGGTGCATTGAAATAGCAATGCCCCTTCCAGGATATAAGACCATTAATTGCGGGAAATGAGAGTACTTATTTGTATGTATTTAGTGGTTTCGGTTGATTTTGTGGAGACATTTGGCAACTGTTGTGTCACATGTTACTGTGCATCTTGTATAATATATTTAGTTACTCTTACATTTTTACTTATGATATTTTACTATACAAACCGTTTTATAATATGGATTTTACCGAATCATAAACTAGTATATTTGTCGACTCTAGTTCCTTTTATTTATTTTATATTGAAAGTCATACATGGCATCTATAAGGACGGGGTTCATGAACGACCGAGTCACCGAAGGAAAAAAAGTAAACAAATCAGTAATGATTGAGTCGCTGTGAGGGGAGGTGTGTGTGCCTTATCTGTGTCATGTTTAAGTGGATGCTGTTGAATATTGTTAAGCGAACTCATTGTATATCACCATTTTATATAAAAACAATTTTATATTAGGATTATTGATCAAATATGTATTTGTGTAGGATGTTTTCTATTAATAAAGTCATTGCAATAATAAAATAAGCTGCCTTTGGACTTTGGTTTGGTGTTCACAAGGAACATCAACATACAATGACATAAGAATTCTTTACTTTTTGTCTATGTTTGTTTATCTTTTTTATATGTGTGACTCAAGTGCTCTGAGAGTCTTTATTACTCATACTTTCCTTTACTTTACTATTATTCCTATGATTTATATTTTACCTAACGGCTTACACTTGCTCTTTTCTCTTAAAATTAGTTAATGTACCTATAGCCACTAGGATAGGTAACCGAATTGAATGTTGCCTTAAACTTGCCTAGGGTAACTTTGCGAATTATCGGATAGCTCCATATTTTTTGACCCTGGAGAAAAAAAAATTATTATTATTTAACTAAAATTTAACTTTTAGTCTTATGCATTAATTTAACTTCAATTTTTTTTCCCATGTACAGAAATGTGGACAGTCCAATAATTTGTAACTTACCTCTAAATGTTGCCTAGATAGAAGAAGGATGTGACTGAGTGGAGTCCTCTTTTCCAAGATATTTGCTTGCCAGGCCCAGAGTCTTGTGTTGTAAAAGGAAATGTGCTGACCACAAGGTTGGCATTTTGTGCTTTGGAGGACAAACCCGTTTTTTTTGTCTTGCCTGTTATGGTAATGCTTTACCTAACGGTCTACTTAGTTATCAGCACTCGATTGAATTCTTTGATGGTGTGTGTGCGTTTTAACCTTATGGCTAATTTGGAGGTGATTTGCTCATTGGTAATTGCTGTTCTTATTTGGAAAATTAGATGCTAGTGATTGCCTAGTGGCTAGAGTACCTTCCTAGTTAAATATTAGATAAGCTAAACTAGGTACCTATGTAGACCAGTTTGGTGCCATTGCTGATTGATAAAGATTGCTTTGTGATTTATTTTGTTGCTAGTTTGAAATTATGATTCAGTTCTTCAGTGATCATTTGATTTGTGACCTTCAACACCTTGACTGTCAAATAAATATGCTTTTATTGGTTTAAATTTGACTGGCATCTCTACTGATATTGATCCTAACAATGGCTATTACTTCAATATATTCAGAATTGTTGGTGTTTATGACTACCTTTTTTAAATTTTATTCACATTTTTGTGTATAACTATTGACTGGTTAACTTCAGATATTTGTCATGGTCAAGTTGTCAACAGTCATCTTTTATAGACTGGTTCATATCCTTGTAAGTTTGTAATGTCATTATGACATCACTTTGCTCTTGAGTGATTATATAATATGTATTATGAGAGTATAGAAATAATCTTTAATACTCTCAAACATGCTAAAATATCTCTAAAGGAGACACAAAATTAATTGATTAATAGTTCATTTCTCTTTCATTTTCGCTTATGAAGTAACTAGCTATTCATGCTAATATGAGTTATCTCCAATCTAACTACTGCTGTGTCAAGGGGTCATATTATAAATAAATAAAATTGCACTCAAATAATTGAAGTCTTAAAAGTAATCTTCCATACTTTACAAACTGGTCATAATAATACTAATATATAGTTAACTACTAAATTATATAATTTGCCACATAATTGCAAACATATAGTTTTACAATATTGTATTTTTCTCATACATTGAGCATGTGAGTATGATTCATAAAAAGTATATGTACATATATTATTGTTAGCTGTACCACTACATTAAACAATGATCTTAAATGGGTAAATGCTAGGTTAAGAACTGACCCATCCTTCTGAATTAAAGCATGAGCTACATTTCCTTAGGATAAGTTCCGAGTTATTGGATGGGTCCACATAGTCAGTTATACAATAAAAAATATATGATAATTAAAATAACCTGTAAAAATGTTTATATTTTTCTTATATGATCGATAATGTGGAACCGTTCGACAACTCAGAACTCACCCTAACTCCTATCAGTTTAACGTATAGTCATTCCTCTAGACCCAATATACATTTTACAACATTGAAAAATAGTGACTGCTAGAAGTTATTAAATTCCAATATACAAACTTATTGATAATTAGCCATAGTTAAAAAGAGTAGCTAACAGGTAATAATGCAGAGGTGTGCTCTAGCAACACGTAAAGATGTTATCAGTAGCTACTCAGTGACATGTCTCAAGTAGTATAGTAGCTTCTTTTACCATTTAGTAGATAACATTTGATAGTGCGTCTGTCTCAGTTCTTCTTTAGCTACTAATGTTCTAAACTGTCACACCATTATAGCCATTACATGGTAACATCTGGCATGTAATAGTAGCCACTATCTTGCCATTCATTTACACAATCCTCATTTTTGGCATTATTTAGCTATATAGAATATTAGTACCAGGTTATGAGTGATAAATAGCTTCTACTTTATGATTTTGATTTAATACTAAAATTACTCTGAATATTTCTGTAGTATAACTTCCATTGTTTATAAGTATGAAACTAATTTTCATTCATTTTATTCATTCTCTAACTCTGTTTTCTATATAATAAATATGTGTTTTTTCTTCTAAGGTAAGTTCCTCGTTATTGAACTGTTCCATACTTTCGATCATATAAGTCTAGAAAAACTATAATAATAATTATTTTTTAATTATATTTACATCCATTATTCCTGTAGGTATCATGCATGCAATTCCTATAAAAGTTATAAAAATATCATTTTTTTAGAGGATCGAAAATGTGGAACAGTCCAATAACTTGGAACTTACCCCATCCCTATAACGCTAAATATCATCTGTTGAATGTTGATTAGTCCTAAGAGTCAATTGATGTGCACAGGTATCGCGTTACTTTATGCAGTCTAGACTCTTCTCAGTTCTTTACTAATTCATTACGAATGGTGCTATACCCACTGAGAAAGTTATGGTGACACTTAGATAATAGCATAGTAGGGACAATGCTGCATAATTTGAACTGTGGCTGTAGCTCCTATTTTATGCTCCATAAGATTCAGTTTAGGTTTAACATAGCAGCTTTTACTACATAATATTATCCTTTTATACCGTTACTAAAGTTATTTGCTTGTAAATTATTCCTCCATTTATGAATGAAATACATGAGAGTTAATATACTTATAGAAACAATGTAATATCTTCACTAGCTCTGCACTGTGACGTAGTTTGACTACATGTATTTCAGTGCTAATTTGTACCCATTGCACTCTATGTACTAACCTTTATTCTAAATACTGTGGGCATAGAAGATAAAGTTATCTGAGGGTCTACCATAATTTCCACTCTGGGTAGTGAAATTCAATATAACTCGTGGTGAATGAGTTCTCATTCACTTATTCCCTTATTCTATTCACCTTCAACCTTATTCTATTCACCTTCCACCTTATTTCATCCACCGTTACACGGATAATATATATTTGATTATTTGTACTTTGCAAGTTTGCACAATCCTTCCTCAACTAAAAAAGGTTAAACAATTCTCCACTAGGTACGTCCAACATCACACTCACGACTTGGTGTGAATGTGGCATGTGATTAACATGTACTCACACAACATTCTATCACATTGCTTCTATTAGATACAGGCTAACGTCACACTACTCTGACACCTCACTAACCTTTCAGTACTCGAAAAGTGGCTGTTAAAAGAAGCCATGAACACATGATAGGTTAGTCAGAAATTTTATTGAAGTCAGATTGGTTCATGACCTTTTTTTACACCCACTGTCCGAGTACTGTGAGTGTCCTTTCCTCTGTGATTTTAGCATTAGAACGGATAATAATGGATTAAAGTAATGCTTTGATTACGTATGTTCAAAACGTAGTCTAGCCTAACTAACGTATCCTAAATTACCAGTTTGGTTATTGTTTCTTTATGACATGTCTTACGTTAGTGAGAGGAGCTGAGTACCTCTGTGTTGATATTGTCTGTGTGATAAAAACAGTGGTATAATTTGTAGTACACATCGTCACAATAATTTTGACAGTGGTATAATTTGTAGTACACATAGTCACAATAATATTGACAGTGGTATAATTTGTAGTACACATCGTCACAATAATTTTGACAGTGGTATAATTTGTAGTACACATAGTCACAATAATATTGACAGTGGTATAATTTGTAGTACACATCGTCACAATAATATTGACAGTGGTATAATTTGTAGTACACATCGTCACAATAATATTGACAGTGGTATAATTTGTAGTACACATAGTCACAATAATATAATTTGTAGTACACATCGTCACAATAATATTGACAGTGGTATAATTTACACACCTTCGTCTATGAGTAATACACATAGTGGTACAAATACGTTGTCAACTTTTTAATGATTAGAATCAGTGCAAAAAGTTGAGCAGTAAATATATCGGCTTCATACCATTTCTGCCACTGTTTGTACACTGATGTTAAGTCCTACCAATGAACTAAACTGTAGAGTATGTTCCGAGTTATTGGACGGTTTCACATTTTCGATCATATAAGAAATGAATATATATAATCAACATTTTAATTCGTTATTTTTGTACGATAGCTCAGAACTTCCCTACCTTAATACTACTCTAGGTAACTACATTAAGTAGTACTAGTCATTCAGGAGCATTGGTAGCGTTTAAATATGCATGCTTTGTATTATTTAAATTGCTCAGGTAAATTATCTTTATTCACTTTTTATTCCGTCTAATGAAAATAGAACAATTTATGTGACTTGTGATTATTTGATATTATCATAGAATTAAATATACCTTCGTCTGTGTTTGTACATACGAATTGTTTGGCACATTTTTTTAACGCTACTTGCAGTTTTAGAGGATAGCGCTAGGGTTATGCTCTTCAACTACGAGGTCTTAGATTTTGTGTTAGGTAGGCTCGTAGACTTCATTTACTATCACCTCTTCATTTTCCTCTTCCATCCGTGAGTGCAGCCACCGGTGCTTGTGTCCCTTTTCGTCACATTCCTTGATATGTGACTGCATTCACGGAGTAACTTTTCTGCATCAATGAGCATTATCACCGACTGGTGGTACGTGACTTTGTTCACGTTGCCACTTTTCTTTCTGACTGCTTCCTTCCAGTACCTTGTAGTTAATTTCTTTTGATGTAAGATATGGCCTTTGATTCCGATGCGGACGTTAAACCCCTACTTAATGCCTAAGTAGCGACAGGTTACACAGCAAGTTCACTAGCCATACACTTTGTATGACTGATACACACACTCCTCTTGCCTCACGTACACTGAATACTAATTTGCTAATGACTGCTAATTAACGACACTGTCTTGATAATAATTGTACAGCGGCTTTGATTTCAACTGGTTTGTGCAGCTATGTGGTATAACCACCTTCTCGTGTATTTTGGAAATGTATTCTGTTGTTAAAGCTGTACCATCAAACACTACCATTTGTTGTTAATTGTACATATTAATTAAACGTTATTTATTATTAACTACGTTACTTTTTACACTATTTAATATAAAAGTTATTAATTACTTTAGTTTGGTAGTACATAAAAATACTTTTTTAACACCCATTATTTACATAAAATAGAAAATACTTTAAGTTAAATTCCATTTATTCCGTTCACTTCTTTTGTCCCTTTAAACAGTGTTTTCTTTTGTCCCTTTAATTACCTGGTGACCTTTGACCTCTCTCTCTGACCTCTACCGTGACAGCACTGAGAGTAAACCAGATGACCAATGATTTAATCTCCTGTGCTTTGTCTTTAATCTTCCATTGTCTTGATGTTCAATTGCACTGTCTTAATCTCTGGTTCTTTGTTTTTAATCTTATTGCTTTTATTGATTTGCATTTAATCTTCAATTGCATTGTATTTAATCTTCAATTACATTGTATTTAATCTTCCATTGCATTGCATTTAATCTTCAATTACATTGCCTTTAATCTTTTATTGTATTGTCTATAATCGTTTATTCATTATTAATTTCTAATTCTTTTTTTATAAACATTATTTATCGTTTGGTCTCTAAAGATTTTTATAATCATTAAGTATTTATAATATCTTATATTTATTCTCCTAATCATTAATTGATTATTTATTTAATGTTCAATTCAATGGAGTTTTTGATACTCAACCTTCACCAATTGTTTAATTTTCAATGCACCTATCACAATATTATATCTATTTAATATTGTAAAATGTTTATACAAACTATTCACTGAATTACTATTTAAAACACTAATTCTTAAATAAACTTTCTTTTTCTTTTACATCACTAAGTTAAGATAATAATCTTCTATATTGGGGTAAGTTACGAATTATCGGTCACTTCCACATCTTCGTTCATATAAGAAAAAACTATATGATAATTATTATTCAATTTATATTATTGTTTGTATCCATGTTACCTGCGAGTATCATGGATACCTATTAAAAAATATTATATCGTTTTTCTTATACGACCGAAGATGTGGAACCGACCGATAATTCGTAACTTAGCCTACCTCTAAAATATTGACTAGTGAGTGTTAAAGCTGTTCACTCTCCCCTGTTCTTTCTACTGAGTAAAATAACAAGGAGTAACGTTTGTGTATTTATTTCTAGTAACGTAGGGTCAATTGAGCTGTACAACCCTAACGCAATGGAAGCTAAAAACAATGTGATGGGGAAACAGCTGTGAGTGGGGTAAGGAGTGGGATAAACTGAGGGTAGAGTGGGGTAAACTGAGGGTAGAGTGGGGTAAACTGAGGGTAGAGTGGGGTAAACTGAGGGTAGAGTGGGGTAAACTGAGGGTAGAGTGGGGTAAAACTGAGGGTAGAGTGGGGTAAAACTGAGGGTAGAGTGGAGTAAACTGAGGGTAGAGTGGGGTAAACTGAGGGTAGAGTGGGGTAAACTGAGGGTAGAGTGGGGTAAACTGAGGGTAGAGTGGGGTAAACTGAGGGTAGAGTGGGGTAAACTGAGGGTAGAGTGGGGTAAACTGAGGGTAGAGTGGGGTAAACTGAGGGTAGAGTGGGGTAAACTGAGGGTAGAGTGGGGTAAAACTGAGGGTAGAGTGGGGTAAACTGAGGGTAGAGTGGCGTAAAACTGAGGGTAGAGTGGAGTAAACTGAGGGTAGAGTGGAGTAAACTGAGGGTAGAGTGGGGTAAAACTGAGGGTAGAGTGGGGTAAACTGAGGGTAGAGTGGCGTAAAACTGAAGGTAGAGTGGAGTAAACTGAGGGTAGAGTGGGGTAAACTGAGGGTAGAGTGGGGTAAAACTGAGGGTAGAGTGGGGTAAACTGAGGGTAGAGTGGGGTAAACTGAGGGTAGAGTGGGGTAAACTGAGGGTAGAGTGGCGTAAAACTGAGGGTAGAGTGGAGTAAACTGAGGGTAGAGTGGGGTAAACTGAGGGTAGAGTGGGGTAAAACTGAGGGTAGAGTGGGGAAAACTGAAGGTAGAGTGGCGTAAAACTGAGGGTAGAGTGTAATAAACTGAGGGTAGAGTGGAGTAAACTGAGGGTAGAGTGGAGTAAACTGATGGTAGAGTGGAGTAAACTGAGGGTAGAGTGGGGTAAACTGAGGGTAGAGTGGGGTAAACTGAGGGTAGAGTGGGGTAAACTGAGGGTAGAGTGGAGTAAACTGAGGGTAGAGTGGGGTAAAACTGAGGATAGAGTGGATTAAACTGAGGGTAGAGTGGGGTAAACTGAGGGTAGAGTGGGGTAAACTGAGGGTAGAGTGGGGTAAACTGAGGGTAGAGTGGGGTAAACTGAGGGTAGAGTGGAGTAAACTGAGGGTAGAGTGGAGTAAACTGAGGGTAGAGTGGGGTAAACTGAGGGTAGAGTGGGGTAAACTGAGGGTAGAGTGGGGTAAACTGAGGGTAGAGTGGGATAGTTTACCCACACAAAAATGTTATTCGTGTATCTATTTTCCCCATCTCTGTTAATATTGTTAACTCCATGTAAATCGTGTACTCGATTCGACTAATTCTTTTAATCTCGTATTTGTGTTTTAGCAATGCAGTCCTTGGCTGTAACCTTCACAGTGCAATTACAGTGTTGTCTGCAGCCATCTGGTCACAGTGTATTTTTTACCTGAGTTCAATGGGAGGTTCTGTGTACTTTCCATCATTAGGAGGGAGATATATTGAAAACTTTACTCTATGCTTTATGGATATATTACCCAGGCACAGCTATCTGTTGCCGTCTGTGACTTATTTACCTAACACAAACAAAATTCATGGCCATACTAGGGTAAGTTACGAATTAGCGGTCAGTTTCACTTCTTCGGTCATATAAGAAAAAACGATTTTTATAATTATTTTTTGGTATCGATGATACCTGAATGTATCGTGGATACTAATTGAAATAAAAAATTATTATATCGTTTTTTCTTATTTGACCGAAGATGTGAAAATGACCGATAATTCGTAACTCACCCTACATGAAAATGCACTGGGTTATGTATTTTTGTAATGATTCAGTCGGTAGATGAATTGAGTACTACAATTGAGTAAATTACCAGAAATATTTTAAAATGATCTAAATCTTAACAGGGTAAGTTCCGAGTTACCGAACGTGGCTATATTTTCGATCATATAAGAAAAAAATTATTTAATAATTTTTTTTTTTTTTTTAATAATTCAACTTTTATTTTAATTGGTAGCTACCTTTTTCTTAAATGATCGATGATGTGGAATCGTCCTATAATTCCTAACTTGCCCTACCTCATTTGAATATTAGATCTGATAATGCGTTAATCTTTTTTGGAGATCGTTAACTCTGTTTCCCATTTCTAGAGCATTTTAATTACTGTATTATTTCCGTGGTAATTAAAGTTCAGATTGTTGCTTCACCACTCAATAATACAAATCTCAATTAATGCAATTAACATACAACACTTAACCTTTGTTTTGCAGTTTATTTTGAATATCTAAGTTCTCTATTGAAGACTCTTCGAATTTTTAAACTATATAAATAATGTGATAATTTTGACTGCATTAATGAAATGTACAGAGTGCCTTAATCTGTTTAGTCTTCTACTACGAAGTTAATATGGTGACCAAACTCTTCTCCAAGAGCTCCTCCAGCTCCTCCTCCTCTAAATCCACTGCACCCCCACCTCCTCCACCTGCCTCCCACAAACCGAAATCCCCCCTAGGTAAACCTCCACGAAAACAACGTCCCACCAACCTCCCCATCCCCCGGCAACTATCCTCCACTTCCACCGATAGTCTCTCCGCCACTCCCCCCGCTAAGAGTGGTGCCATTTCTCCCCCGGTCTACAACTTCCTCCACCTCAGTCGAACCAAGAGCGATGAATCTCTCCTCTTTAGTGCGGAGGAAGAGGCATCCGCCTTGGTGGCGGAACTGAGAGCCTCCATCAGAGGTGAAACCCCCAGGGGTAGCAGATTGAGTGGTGGGTCTTACCACCTCCCATCCCCCACTTCCCCCTGTGAGATAGTCCCCATCGTTCCCTCCAGACCAACATGCCACGTCATCCCCCAGCAGAACCCCTTCCAGAGGTCCTTCTCTGTGATGACGAAGAGGAAGAGTGAGGCGAGGGAAGCCGCTACCAAACTCAACCCGGGGGATGACCTCTCTAGAGCACCCCCCAGGTGTCACTCCTTCACTGACCTCCAGTCTGCGGTGGAAATGGTGCCCATGGGTGAAGGGAGTGGGGGAAGTAAGAACCTCTCCACCAGTCAGTTAGGGGTAAATGGATCTACTTCCACCATTGGGGTGGGGGAAGTAGTGACGTCTAAGATTAAAACTTTTGGGGGATCCTGGAAGAGTTTGCTTAAAGGTAAGAAAAACTTGATTAGAATTATAAGTAGTAATTTATCTATTTTATTAAATAATAATAAATATAAACTTTAAAAACTCTGTTCAGCTTTTAACTTAATTATTCATTAATTAAATAGTAATATATAATTATTTGTTGAAGCTCTTGTGATCTATTACGGTAAATTTACATTAATTATTGCTCTTTTTCAATTAAAAAGTAGAAACAAGTTATTTCCATTTACATAATTACTAAACAGTGAAGACATTGAACAACAGAGATATTTCTTATAGTTTACTATCAGTTATATTTAGTTTCTTAAATGGTAGCCAATGCAAAGAGACAGCGCCATCACAAGGACAGTCATTACATCAATTGACTGTGTGGTCTTTGCATTATTTTATACAATTATCCTCCATAGGAAGAATTTACCAAAATGGTATCGAGGAGAATAACTAGAGCTCTCAAATCAAAGATATAGCATTATTCTAAAAATAATTAAATAACACCATTTATATAAATAAAAAGCAGGTATCCATATCAAAACAAAATAATCTGAGTAAGTAACTAGGTAGTTAACCAAGTTAATAATAATCTAAAAGGCCTGGTAAATAAATTATCAATTAAATTCTAACCAATTATTTCTTCCAATTTCCAGACAATGAAAGTAATTACCATGTTAATAGTTTGTATGTTTTACACGTGTTATTCTTTCACGTCAGTCGGTAGTGTGTGGTGAGTTTTCTCTACAGTGACCACAAGTCAATATCCTTTGACCACAGAATTACAACCATACTCTCTGACCTTGTGGTCAATTAAACTCATTAATATGTTTCTTAAGTTTAACAAGAGTGTGCAGAGAAGGAAAACCGGAAATATCGAAGAGATGAAAACGTGTTATTATTATTTAATGCTGTAATCGTTACTCATAACTGTTCATGGTTGTTTCATATTTTTATAGCTAAGGTTGTTACAATATGCTTCTAAAATCATAGAAGAAATGGTATCAAATATTATGTACCACTGGTGTAGAACGATCCGCTAGTTTGTTGAACTATAGATTTCATGGTTGTTTGATGACCTGGCGGGGGGGTTGGAGCGGCACGCCTTCTTTTTACACATATATCTGTCAATATATATACTCTTCACTGTTAATTTTCGAATGAGTGTCTTTAAATTGTCTAGCCTCTGAAATTCTGAAGGAGGTCGTGCGTTACTTACATCAGTAGGTACCTGTAACGTGTGTTACCTGTAGCTACCTGCAAGGTGTGTTACCTGTAGCGTTACCTACTGAGCTGATAAGAGTAATCAGTGCGTTACCAGAGTGTGTGACTAATACAGATAGCACAAGTGATGCTTCTAACAGTCTGCTAGATGTATGTTAGAGCTGTACTAGACACTTCTGTACTTTCTACACATGACATTATTCCTGTGACTGAGATTTAGAGAGTTATGGTGGAGAGTGAGAGGGAACCCTCTTTCAATCTTCTATGGCCCTACCATAACTTTTGTCTTTACTTAATTTCAATCTTCATCTTCAAAATATGTTATTTTATGATGGACTTTACAATTTATTCGTTGTTTTTACATGGTTAACAATAATGATGGTTAACATCTGAGATATGGTTAACATTGTAATAACTAGCAATTGAGATTTAGTTAATAATTGTGATATGGTTAACAATTGTGATATGGTTAACAATTGTGATATGGTTAACACTTGTGAAATGGGTAACACTAGTGGTTGGTGACAATTGTTATGTTCACACCCTCGCACACTGTTTACTACAAACAGTCCTAACAGTTTAACAGTTGCAATAAGCAACTGTTGCTAATGCTACAGATCATTGAGCTCTGTAAAGTCACCCTTTGTTGTCTAGCCAACAGAGCAGCATTTGACTGTAAGCAGATGGCTGGTAATTACCATAATTAACTCTGATATCAACGTAAGCAAAGAATTGAAATATCGCAAGAAAATATTACTATTATTATAATTTCAGTTATTGGTTTCCTTCTTGGAAATCTTGGAAAATTTATTTTATAAAACATAAGGATGCTAACTTTTCTCATCGTTTCACTCACTCTTCAAATCATAAATCATTATTTTTATTAGTTTATTACCACATTAATTCATTTTTGTGACTATTTACAGTGTTGTGCGTTCATGTCAGGTCTATTTCATCACACCTGTCCACGCATACCTGTCAGTGTGTTTATTTAGATAGTAAATGGCGCGTGTTTTTTCAGCTTACTTTAGATGCATTTGACCTGTTGGTGATAGCTTCCACAGCTAAAAGTTTATTAGTCATCTTACTTCTTTGCATTTTAACATGATATTTATAACTGTCGATATTGCCAATGGTGTTACATGAATAGAGATTTCAATTCTTTTATTCATACCTCACTAATCTCTATGATGACTTTTATAAAATCAAGAAATTTAATGTCAATTTAAAGTAAATTTTAGTTGTGTTTTATAAATAATATTTTGTTAGGTTAATTTTATGTGCTTAAAAAAGTGTAATTACCTTCGCAGAATGCGGTAAGGTAATATTTTAGCTGTCGTTTATTCATTTATCATCTTGTTATTCGCTTAACTGAAAAAGTGTTTAACCAAATTGCCTGAAATTTGGTGAAACGATTGGTCCAAGTCCAGTGACCTGCTGTTAGAGTTTTGGGAGTGACCCGGTCAAAGGTCAAGGTCATGGTCATTTATAACTCAAAAAGAATTGAATCATATTGCATGAAACTTGGTGGGACGATTGGTCACTATCCAGTTAGCAGTTTATTAGATTTTGGTAGCAAACGGATAAGCGGCGGCGAAAGGTATGCCCTCTACCGTGTGCACAAAATCTAGTTGTATTTTGTAATTAATTACTAATGGTTAATTACCGACTATTTCATAAAGGTCATACTAACCTCTCCAAACCTACGGGTCAGTTTCCATTCCAAGTGACCATATCTCTCTCAGTGTACTGTTGTAATCTGTTTGCTAACATGTTAATACTCACCTAATGTTTTTACAGTGTTTATTAGCTTTTCTCGTTAGTGTTAATGCTCTATACTACAGTACAGTGACTGTACAGTGTTTGTGTGTCACCTTACAGTGCTATTCTTACCAGAGAGGTGTGTGTTGTGTAGGCAGTGGGACAATGGTCCCTTTGTTAGACTGTACAAATTGACGTACTGTGATTACTGTGTGTACAGTCACTTACAGTGATTACTGTGTGTACAGTCACCCTACAGTGATTACTATACAGTCACTTACAGTGATTACTATACAGTCACTTACAGTGATTACTATACAGTCTCTTACAGTGATTACTATATAGTCTCTTACAGTGATTACTGTGTATACAATCACTTACAGTGATTACTATACAGTCACTTACAATGATTACTATACAGTCTCTTATAGTGATTACTGTGTGTACAGTTACTTACAGTGATTACTATACAGTCACTTACAGTGATTTCTATACAGTCACTTACAGTGATTACTATACAGTCACTTACAGTGATTACTATACAGTCACTTACAGTGATTACTATACAGTCTCTTACAGTGATTACTGTGTGTACAGTCACTTACAGTGATTACTATACAGTCTCTTACAGTGATTACTGTGTGTACAGTCACTTACAGTGATTACTATACAGTCACTTACAGTGATTACTATACAGTCTCTTACAGTGATTACTGTGTGTACAGTCACTTACAGTGATTACTATACAGTCACTTACAGTGATTACTATACAGTCTCTTACAGTGATTACTGTGTGTACAGTCACTTACAGTGATTACTATGCAGTCTCTTACAGTGATTACTGTGTGTACAGTCACTTACAGTGATTACTATGCAGTCTCTTACAGTGATTACTGTGTGTACAGTCACTTACAGTGATTACTATACAGTCTCTTACAGTGATTACTGTGTGTACAGTCACTTACAGTGATTACTATACAGTCACTGACTCTATAGTACATTATAAGTTAAAGGTACATTCGTGGGTAACAGCTCCCTTAGCGATGGTTATGGTGGGGCCATATAAGATTAAGAGATAGAATTCGATGTGAAGAGAATCAAAACTCCCAAGATATCATAAGCTAAATGATATATTATAACGCAAGATATAAAGATATAATCACATAAGATATATCCTAGATATCGTAAGCTCTTTGTTACTCGTATCTTAAGCTACACCCACTTTACTTATAGTAGCTTGTTACAGGGCGTAGCTAATTATCCAATCTACATAATCTACAGGCTCTGTATAGCCTACAATATCTGTATCTTCTATATTCTATAGGCACTATATCATCTACAGGCACTGTTTAACCTACAGCAGGTTTTCCCAACCTGTGGTACATCGGCCTATTCCAGGGGGCACATTTGAGATTTTAGTAAAAAAAAATTTAGAATCCTAACTTTTTTCAAAGTAACATTCATAGCAACATAGATTTATAAATTTCATTAAATATTGATTTCAAGTCATACTTTGTGCATTGCTACACTTTATGACAGTCATGGTAAAACCTTGGAAAAGATTATTTTCAATACCCGTGAAAAGAACACGAGTATTTCACTTGGTCTGGTTTGGTACAGACATCATCATGCCTCATTAAATTGGAGGCGTACACTAAATGTATCGTTATAATTATAAAAGCAATATTAGTAATTGAATGGAAATTTGCTATTTTACTTGGCTTATTTATTTTAAAACAATTAATGGTGCATAGTTTTGTATTGAAACGGTAAGGGGGTACATAACCACATAGTATAAAAAGGTGGGGAAACTCTGATCTACAGGCACTGTATAATCTAGCGGTACTGTATAATCTACTTTCTACAGTTTCTGTATAATCTACAGTCACTGTATAATCTACAGTCACTGTATAATCTACAGTCACTGTATAATCTACAGTCACTGTATAATCTACAGTCACTGTATAATCTACAGTCACTGTATAATCTACAGTCACTGTATAATGTACAGTCACTGTATAATCTACAGTCACTGTATAATCTACAGTCACTGTATAATCTACAGTCACTGTATAATCTACAGTCACTTTATAATCTACAGTCACTATAATCTACAGTCACTGTATAATCTACAGTCACTGTATAATCTACAGTCACTGTATAATCTACTTTCTACACTATTACACTATCGTAGACATGACTTGTCACTTTTAATCTCCATATCCCTGTCATCATCTAATTTTCATCTCAATTCAAATTGACAGCTGTAACTTTGGTGCATGCAAGAGCTTCTCTTTTCTTGTTCCTAATTGGGGCTCTTACTAAAAGTTCAGTTTTCTATTTTTCCTAAGGAAGCTCTTTACAAAAGAAATTAAAACTGTAATAGCAATTTCAATATTAAACGTTTTTACTTTTTAGAATATTTAGTAACGTTTTAATTTCCGTAAAAAACGTTTCACACCTTTGAGCAACTTTTCTGATTCTTAAAACATTTCAGCTTCAATACAATTTCAAACGTTCAATTTTCATTCTATTTTAAAAACTTGATGAATCAAACCGAATTAGGCTAAAATTTAGAGAAAATAAAATAACTCTCAGTCCCCAGGGGCTCTATCCTAAAGCTGTCTGTGGTGAATGGAAGAGAAGGGGGGTCTCTTGTCTTGTGGCCCCGAACTGTTGTAATTTGGATTAGATTTTTTTTCGTGTTTATTATATTAAAAAAAAAATTTACATTAAAAAGTCACAATTTTCAATGGAAATCTCACAATTCAAATGTAAATATACCTTCATATTTTTTATTTAGTGTATGACCGCACAGATGATTGTTCTCTATAATTTCCATCTCTGTTCCCTAGATGGTGAGCACTTAAATACCTAATATATTGTGAAAGCTTACACGCCATGGTGAGCAATAAGCTGTGTGCTTTATGAGTTAGCTTGATATTAGCTTGCTGTGGTTTTTAGCTTGCTGTGGTTATTAGCTTGCTGTGGTTATTAGCTTGCTGTGGTTATTATTAGCTTGCTGTGGTTATTATTAGCTTGCTGTGGTTATTATTAGCTTGCTGTGGTTATTATTAGCTTGCTGTGGTTATTAGCTTGTTGTGGTTATTAGCTTGTTGTGGTACATTTTTTTCTTTTCTTTTCTTGGTGTGGGTACGTACATTCGTGACTGAAAATGTTCCATATCGAGTATGCCTGAAAGTAACGTAATAATGTTTATTACTTTCTACAGTCAAGTATATGAAGAAAATTGTTTTGTTTGAAGTAAAAGTAACTTCGAAAAGTATATAAAAAATATACAATAATATATTAGTTAGAAAACATTATAGTAATAGCTACTATGAAATGTTTATTTATGGTGAAATTATAGAAATAATAACCAATTTTATCTTATATATTTTTATAAATAAACCTTATTCTGATGTTTCCCACAATTAATATATAATCCTTTTTTTCAAGTGTAACTTACTGAAATTCTCATGTAATATTGAATTGGCATCTGATAATTGACCTTTTACCGTTGGTCCCCTGTTGCAATAGTATCTGTTGACTCCTTTCTATGATAAAGTGTAGACGTACCTACCATCTTACCTCTGAGATGACAGACTGCGTACATGTATGAGACAGATAAGACGCTGCCTAGGGTCTAATCTGTAGATAAGCTTTGCTACCACTTCAGTGTGAAAGAAAATGTACCAGAGAAACTTCTTACATTGCAACAAACTTTTCAACTGGAGTTGTTGACAAAGAATGTCAGATTGCTATCATCAAAGTACATGTTTTGATATACAGTTGGACACTGTAGCTACGTCAGTACTCTACAGTTTACCATGGTGATAAAGCCTGTAGCTACAGTGAGTACAGTTTTCCATGGTAATGAAGCCTGTATCTACAGTCAGTACAGTTTTCCATGGTAATAAAGCCTGTATCTACAGTCAGTACAGTTTTCCATGGTAATAAAGCCTGTATCTACAGTCACTACAGTTTTCCATGGTAATAAAGCCTGTATCTACAGTCACTACAGTTTTCCATGGTAATAAAGCCTGTAACTACAGTCACTACAGTTTTCCATGGTAATGAAGCCTGTATCTACAGTCAGTACAGTTTACCATGGTAATAAAGCCTGTAGCTACAGTCACTACAGTTTTCCATTGTAATAAAGCCTGTAGCTACAGTCAGTACAGTTTTCCATGGTAATAAAGCCTGTATCTACAGTCAATACAGTTTTCCATGGTAATAAAGCCTGTATCTACAGTCAGTACAGTTTTCCATGGTAATGAAGCCTGTAGCTACAGTCAGTACAGTTTTCCATGGTAATGAAGCCTGTATCTACAGTCAGTACAGTTTTCCATGGTAATGAAGCCTGTATCTACAGTCAATACAGTTTTCCATGGTAATAAAGCCTGTATCTACAGTCAGTACAGTTTTCCATGGTAATGAAGCCTGTATCTACAGTCAATACAGTTTTCCATGGTAATAAAGCCTGTATCTACAGTCCATAGTTTTCCATGGTAGATCTCAGTTAATGTTAAATCGATACCATTGATTTAATTCTTTTGTATCTACCAAATCGATACGCTTGGTATGTTCACACGTTGTATCTAGATACACTTGTTAGTCTCCTTTACTTTTTTATGTGTGATAATGCTTTGCTAAATTGTATGTTATCCTGAAACATACACTTTATTTTAATCTAATATGTGAAGTACAAAACTATTATATGCGGAACTCCTTTTCCATATTTATTACATTAGTAAATAGTAATAAACATGAATTATTTCATTGTTGCTCTAGTTGTATTGTATGTTTTTTCTATTGTTTGAATGTTTGTTAGCCTTTTATTGTACAATGACAGGCAAAATATAAAGGACGGAAATGACGCAACGTGTCAGGGGATATATTATATGGGGGGGGGGTTATTATAATTGGGGTGGGGGGAGTATTCCAATGAAGTGCGTTAGGGGCAGTGGCTGCGACATTAGTCTCCTATAAATTCTTCAATGCTCATTTTTCACAAAGTAATTATAACATTTTAGTCCCTGTGCCTTGTTATTCATTAATTTCTGCTGTTTTATCATAACTCACATTAGGTAACTTTTGGCTGCCAACTAATATTATTTAACTTGTATTTTTATTGGTTTAAAAAAAAATAGAAAAAAGTTAGCTATCTACCTATTATTAATCAATTTAAATAATTTTAATAATAATTATTATATATCTTTTTGTTATATGATCGAATATATAGAACCGTTCGATAACTTGAAACTTAACCTATTTAAAACATTACTTGAGATTGTAATTGAATAACGAACAAAAATTGAAGATTTTATTTAAAATTTATTTTCCAACGATCTTCATATATTCAATAATTAATAATACAGTCAATCTTTTCTCTGTGTATTGATTTCTAATTTAAATAATAATTATTTTATTCGAAAATGATATATTAATTATATATTTTACTTTTTCCCCAGTTGGCTCGATGTCTGTACGCAGCAAATCCACCGCAGTGATAAAGAAAGTCTCACCCCCCACTGTACCCTCCCCCCAAAGCACCTCCTCCCCTCCTCTGGGGGAAGATGTCAACAGACACTCTGGCTCCTCCTTCCACTCCTCCGTCTCCTCTGGAGTCTTCACCGGCTCCTCTGAGGACGCAGTGAGCACTCACAGTAGCAACGCTCCTCCCTCTCCTTGCAGTCCCTCCTCTGGTAAGAAGTCCTCTTTCTTATCTCCTCTATTTTCAATAGACTTTCTAGATAGGTATTTTAGATAAAAAGATTTTTTCTCTATTTTGATTAATAACTGTTCTGTTCAAATAATGAATATTTTTTAAATATATATCTATTTTATGTATTATTTTTTTATTTTTTTATATTAAATTTTATTATTTTTTTATTTTAAATTTTATTATTTTATTTTAAATTTCATTTTATTTTTCTAAATGATATTCTTTAGAGAATTTTGAAAATCGGTTTTATTGAATAAATTAACTTTTTTCTCATTTTTTCAATAAAATTTTATATTTAGATACCTCCCTTTTTAAATACAAATTCTTATATCTAGGTAAAGTTCCAAAAACTTACCCTTGCATTTTAATTATTCTATACTTTTTTTCTTGCATGATCGAAAATGTGGAAGTGTCTGATAACACGGAACTTACCCTAATCACATTTTATAAATATAAACTACATATATATAAACTAAGTAATCATTTAGTTCTAATCTGTTTAATTCAGATAATTTACGTTTAGAAATTTTCTCCAAGAAATCGACTTCTTCCTTTTTTATTTTTTGTTGAATTCCTATTAAGAAAGTGTAGAGAGTTTAACCGTGAGAGGTTCTTTCTAACCTCCCACCAGATGTCAGTGTTGGTAGAGGTCACTCTATGGTCATGAGGTCAGAGAGGTCACTAACCAACTCCTTTATAATGAGGGTCAAAAGTAGAAACAAAAGAATGTAATGATTGGAAACATCTTAAACAGATAAATAACGACAATTAATTAATTAATTAATTAATAATTTGATTGGAAAATATAATCAATTAAATAAAAGGTTTACAAATATTCTATTTAAACATGTTTATTTTTTTAATTATATTCTCGTATGTTCAAAAAAGTTCAATAACATTAAAAGCATAGATATAATTTAATTATAATGTTGGTACTGAAATCTTTATCACTCCTTTATTCTTATGTTTCTTTATTCCCCAATGGAGAATATAAAGAAAAAAGACTAGAAAGTGAAGACAAAGTATTCTTTATACTAGCGATGTGTCTTGGCATGTAATTACCTTGCTTTGTACCTTGCCTTTATCACGTTTGCTGTGTTTGCTTTATTGCCTTTTACATCATTTCTTACATCTGTATCTTTCTTTTATATCTTACTCGAATTCTAGAGAAATTAAAGGTACATAGTTATTTAAAGGTACATTGCAGTTATTTAAAGGTTCACTGCAGTTATTTAAAGGTTCACTGCAGTTATTTAAAGGTTCACTGCAGTTATTTAAAGGTTCACTGCAGTTATTTAAAGGTACATTGCAGTTATTTAAAGGTTCACTGCAGTTATTTAAAGGTTCACTGCAGTTATTTAAAGGTTCACTGCAGTTATTTAAAGGTTCACTGCAGTTATTTAAAGGTTCACTGCAGTTATTTAAAGGTTCACTGCAGTTATTTAAAGGTTCACTGCAGTTATTTAAAGGTTCACTGCAGTTATTTAAAGGTTCACTGCAGTTATTTAAAGGTTCACTGCAATAATTGTTATTTCAGTAAATTCTTCCCATGGAAGATAATTGTATAAAATAATGCAAAGACCACACAGTCAATTGATGCAATGACTGTCCGTGTGATGGCGCTCTCTCTTTGCATTGGTTATCATTTAAGAAACTGTAAATAAACTCATTATAAACTATAAGAAATATCTCTGTAGTTCAGTCAATTTCAGCTTTTCTATTTAATAATATCAAGTACATTGAGAAGTTCTCTTAAGCTTCAGTTCTCCTTCAGTTCCTCAAATAGAATTAACTTTAAAAGAACTTAGAGGAAAACTGAGGAAAATAGTCCAGAAAGTTAGGACTGACTTTGCTCTGCAGAAAGCTGTACTGAGAGAGTATCTGACCAGTGGTGTATCTGACCAGTGGTGTATCTGACCAGTGGTGTATCTGACCAGTGGTGTATCTGACCAGTGGTGTATCTGACCAGTGGTGTATCTGACCAGTGGTGTATCTGACCAGTGGTGTATCTGAACAGTGGTGTATCTGACCAGTGGTGTATCTGACCAGTGGTGTATCTGACCAGTGGTGTATCTGACCAGTGGTATATCTGAACAGTGGTGTATCTGACCAGTGGTGTATCTGACCAGTGGTGTATCTGACCAGTGGTGTATCTTACCAGGGGTGTATCTTACCAGGGGTGTATCTTACCAATGGTGTATCTGACCAGTGGTGTACCTGATCAATGGTGTATCTATCCAATAGTGTATACATCCAATGGTGTTACTAACCATCTACCCAGTATGTGACGTCACTCTGTTCATCATCTGCTCAGTGCTCTTCATTTCACATTAAAATACTAACGCATTATACATACAATGTAACTTAGTACATAGTACATAATTAGATATAGACATGTAGTTAACCACTCCATTATTTTAAAATATCTTAAAAATGATATCAATGCGAAGATGTTTTCAATTTATGTTGATAAGTGGGGGGAGTTCCACATTACCGATCATGTGAGAGTATAATTATTATTAATTTTTTTTTTACTTTTTTCCTTTATGATCGGAAATGTGTAACTGTTCGATTACTCGTAATTTGCCCTACTCTTAATATATTTCATAGCATCACAAAGAAATTGCTTTACAGTTCCTCATATAGTTAGTTACAATTTAATTTGGTGTTCATTTTCTACAGTCCTATACAAATAGCAAACTTTATTCCTGCACTAGTTATTTGACATCTTTAAACCCTCGGTGTACATATGGTTGTGATTTAACCCTTAGTGCAGTGTAGGGTTGTGATTTCCCCCCCCCCCCCCCCCTCTCCTCTAACCTCTAAGTACGCTAGTGTTCCACCCTGTGTGTGTGCATCTGTTTGTTTCCCTCCCCTCTCCCCCCCCCCCCCCTGCTTTGTCATGAGCCGTCACGCTGTCTGGCGTGAGTTACAGTCACTCTAGAGTTTAACAGTAAGTCAGTGACTGTATGATGACTTACAATCCTGGATGTGTTTTTTTTTTGTGATTATGTAACAATTAATTTGACTGAATGATAAAAACTTAGCTTTAAAATAAAAATAAAAGTAACTGCTTTTAAATAAAAGTAACTGCTTTTAAATAAAAGTAACTGCTTTTAAATAAAAGTAACTGCTTTTAAATAAAAGTAACTGCTTTTAAATAAAAGTAACTGCTTTTAAATAAAAGTAACTGCTTTTAAATAAAAGTAACTGCTTTTAAATAAAAGTAACTGCTTTTAAATAAAAGTAACTGCTTTTAAATAAAAGTAACTGCTTTTAAATGAAAGTAACTGCTTTTAAATGAAAGTAACTGCTTTTAAATAAAAGTAACTGCTTTTAAATAAAAGTAACTGCTTTTAAATAAAAGTAACTGCTTTTAAATAAAAGTAACTGCTTTTAAATGAAAGTAACTGCTTTTAAATAAAAGTAACTGCTTTTAAATAAAAGTAACTGCTTTTAAATAAAAGTAACTGCTTTTAAATAAAAGTAACTGCTTTTAAATGAAAGTAACTGCTTTTAAATAAAAGTAACTGCTTTTAAATGAAAGTAACTGCTTTTAAATAAAAGTAACTGCTTTTAAATAAAAGTAACTGCTTTTAAATAAAAGTAACTGCTTTTAAATAAAAGTAACTGCTTTTAAATGAAAGTAACTGCTTTTAAATAAAAGTAACTGCTTTTAAATAAAAGTAACTGCTTTTAAATGAAAGTAACTGCTTTTAAATAAAAGTAACTGCTTTTAAATGAAAGTAACTGCTTTTAAATGAAAGTAACTGCTCAATATTGAAAATTATCCCTATGCACTTATGTCCATATATACTTTTATAAATTTCCATGCTTTTGAGTATTGTACTTACACGTACAAGTCTATACCGTATAACGTACTATACTATACCGTATAACGTAATATATTACACCGTATAACGTACTATACTATACCGTATAACGTACTATACTATACCGTATAACGTACTATACTATACCGTATAACGTACTATACTATACCGTATAACGTACTATACTACACCGTATAACGTACTATACTATACCGTATAACGTACTATACTATACCATATAACGTACTATACTATACCATATAACGTACTATACTATACCGTATAACGTACTATACTATACCGTATAACGTACTATACTATACCATATAACGTACTATACTATACCATATAACGTACTATACTATACCATATAACGTACTATACTACACCGTATAACGTACTATACTATACCGTATAACGTACTATACTATACCGTATAACGTACTATACTATACCGTATAACGTACTATACTACACCGTATAACGTACTATACTATACCGTATAACGTACTATACTACACCGTATAACGTACTATACTATACCATATAACGTACTATACTATACCGTATAACGTACTATACTATACCATATAACGTACTATACTATACCATATAACGTACTATACTATACCATATAACGTACTATACTATACCGTATAACGTACTATACTATACCGTATAACGTACTATACTATACCGTATAACGTACTATACTATACCGTATAACGTACTATACTATACCGTATAACGTACTATACTATACCGTATAACGTACTATACTATACCGTATAACGTACTATACTATACCGTATAACGTACTATACTATACTGTATAACGTACTATACTATACCGTATAACGTACTATACTATACCGTATAACGTACTATACTATACTGTATAACGTACTATACTATACCGTATAACGTACTATACTATACCGTATAACGTACTATACTATACCGTATAACGTACTATACTACACTGTATAACGTATTATACTATACCGTATAACGTATTGTACTACACCGTATAACGTACTATACTTTACCATATAACGTTCTATACTATACCATATAACGTACTATACTATACCGTATAGCGTACTATACTATACCGTATAACGTACTATACTATACCATACCGTATACCGTGCTAAATTACACCGTATAACGTGCTATACTACACCGTATAACGTACTATACTATACCGTATAACGTACTACAACAATACTATACGGTATACCGTGCTATACTGTATGTAGTTTATCACTATCACATTATTGCTCTGTAATCATTCACTTTCATGTGTCACGCTTTATTTATTTCTAGAGATGTGTAGAGAGAGCTAACTACACACTATGTCAGGTATATGCGTGTTAACTATCTACACACTTAGTTACTAAGTGTGTTAAAAAGTTCATTCAATTGAGTTAAACCCTAGTTATATTCTGACTAATGTAACAGATTTCTTTATTATTTCGCAATGTGTTCAATAGCACAGTTATTGCATCAAGTTGTTCATCTACAGTTCATAGCTCAGCAGACTGCTTGTCTACATAGAATACGCTAAGTCAGCACTTTATAGTGCTTACCTAGCACTCTTAGTGCTGTCAGCACTTTATAGTGCTTACCTAGCACTCTTAGTGCTGTCAGCACTTTGTAGTGCTTACCTAGCACTCTTAGTGCTGTCAGCACTTTGTAGTGCTTACCTAGCACTCTTAGTTCTGTCAGCACTTTTAGTGCTGTCTAACATATGTACTCTTGTTTAGAATCAACATAACGTGAATAAGTGTAACACGCTACAAAAGGTATTAGTGTGTACTTCCGTTATAGCCGTTACTAACGAGGTTGTAACGTGCAGTGATTCGTGTAACACACGTTAGGGGTGAAATCTCAGTTATTGGACGGTTTCACATTTTCGATCATATAAGAAAAAAATGTATAAACTCAGTATTTTAATTATTATTATATTATACTATATTTTCTTATGTGATCTGATCGAAAATGTGAAATCGTTCGATAATTCGAAACTTACCCCTATAAAATACAGATTGAATCGTGTAACTCCATTATATTTTAATTAACGTCTTCTTTTGAATGGTGATTACAATAAATGATATAAAGATCATCTATATACGACAATAAATAATTAAATGAATATTTATTATAAATTTAAAACACATATAGTCTGTTATTTTTCGTCGGACATTCCCGCCTAAATACGATAAGTCGTTATCTTAATTATAGTAAATAAACTAGCGATCATAAATTCCCATCTGGAACCATCGTTACCAAGAATATTATCCTTCATGAAGACTGATGATGTCTATTATTATTGTTATTATTATTTTTCCTTGGAGGGGGGGGGGGGAGACTGGGGAGTATATGAACTGAAAACAACCTGCCATCAGTTAAATTAATTACACCATATCTGTTCTAAAGTTAAATTACCTAAAATAAAGTTTTTCTCTTTAAACATACCTCTTCAATGCTGTTTGCAATGCAAAGTGTACATGAATATCTTTGTCTGATGGTACACCACCGGATACAAGTACCGCTAGACTCATTTAATTTTTTGCACCGCAGTACTCTTTAGACGGTAGTTCTAACCATTTTCTGCGGTTATGCTACTTCTAACATCCAAATAATGGCCTGTAAAGGCTGAACTTATCCACTCTGATTGGGTTGCCATTATTTTAACCTCTTGTCACATTTAGTAATATTATAGGGTAAGTTCATAGTTATCGAACGGTTCCACATTTTCGATAGTGTAATAATTATTATTGCATCTTTTTAAATGATCGGAAATGTGGAACCGTCCGATAACTTCTAACTTAATCCAGCTGCAATATTTCTTACTTTGTATTTGTTACACCAAATGGTCAGTAATTGTCTTGCCTGGTGGTTCAGTGTGGGGGTGTGAGTGACTTACCCCCCCCCCCCCCCTCCTTCCACCTCTTTCTTCAGTTGCTACTACCGAAATATTTGTGTGTGTCTCATCCTGTAGCACACCGTTTCCAAGCTGTCACACCCCCCCCCCCCTATAACATGAGAAGCTACTTCCCCCGTTGGCGGATGTTAACCCCCGGGGTAAGCTTTCACTCCTCCAATATTTTGATTGGAAACAACTCAACGAATGTGGAAAATACTAAAGAAAAAATATGAAATTAACTAAAATGTTAAAGTATTTATATGTGACTTTATAGGAGCATTTCGTATAAAATATTAATGTCATAAACAGGATAAGGGTTAATATAAATTATAAACTCGAATAAGTTATGGTCATATTTAGTCGCTTAGACTGAATTAAAATAGCTTTTACATTTACTCTATTAACTTACCATATTCTAAATAAGTATAAAAGGCTATTAAGTAAATGTTTGATTATTTCTATGCTCATGAATTAACTTCAGCTGTGAGCAGAGAATAGAAAGGAGCAAATGATAAGTGCTCTATCTGCTTATTCTTTTGCACTCTGAGATGATATTAGTGATGTATGTGATGTTATTAGTGATGTATGTGCTGAAACTAGTAACGACCTTGATGATAACAAAACTCAAATAACTGATGTAAACAAACCACGGGAGTAAAATAATAATTCTATTGTATTACTAATATTGCATGGTTTTAAACTATTTTAATAATAATCATAATATATTTTTTTTACTTGATCGGAAAAGTGAAACCGTCCGATAACTCAGACTTACCCTATAACATCTGTTTCATATTGTAGCACTAATATGTTTTTTCAGTTGGTATTTTTCTGTTTCTAGTGTTACAGTACACCATAGCAAAGTATTTACTAGAGAAGCATGAGTCAGCAGTTTATGCATGTAGAGGCATGGTTAGTATAGTAACTAATTAATATTGTTTCAATTAGTACATATCATAGTGCAATATTATTATATATCTATTTATATACTTCAATAATGAGTCACTTTTTTACTGAACACTGCTTCTTCCAGTCCCTTGTACTTAATTTCCTTTTGATGTCAGCGATATGGCCTTTGGTTCCGAAGCAGACGTTAAACCCCTTACCAAATATTCGTTTTATTTATCAGCTGTTATTTCCAAGATCCGTATCCATGATACCTGCAGGTATCATGGATACGAATTGAAGTAAATAATAATTATATCGTTTTTTCTTATGATTCAAAAATCTCGTGAAAAAAGTAGGAGGAGCTTAGCAAAAAGTCTGGTGGAAAAACTTGAAATACCCTGCGTGTGTACGGCCCCTTATAATTCTCACTGCTAGACCCGTAGCCTTTAAATTCTCTGCTATGGCAATGTGGAGCTATTAAGCCTATCGTCTGCTGCTCTTAGGCATAGGCTGTGAGTTCTCTGAGCTGCCTTTGAGTGATTATCTTGCTTAGCGTTACTTGAAGGTGATTCTTCCTATGGAGGATAATTGTATAAAATGATCCATATCTAACACAGTCAATTGATGCAATGACTGTCCGTGTGATGGCGCTGTCTCTTTGCATTGGTTATCATTTAAGAAACTGTAAATATAACTCATTGTAAACTATAAAAAATATCTCTGTTGTTCAGACAATATATTGACTATGTAGCAATGGTAAAATTATATTTCAAGTAACACAAACTTAATATGAATATACGGCTAAGTTAATACATAATAATTTATTAGTACATTCTATTGCAGTATGCATTATATTATATAAATCTGTTGCTTTTCTCTCGATAGTTTAGTTGTCTCTCTTTTTCATGGTGTTTATCTACCCACTCTCTACATCTACCCTGTGTTTAGCCACTGCTATCAAACACGCTTAATCTACTGCGAAAGTAGAGGATATCTACTTTCCATACACCTACACTGCACCTACACGCGGCCTTGTACTGTAGGTGATAAGCTGTACTCGATAGAAGTTAATTTAACTATTAGGGTATGCTACGAGATATTGGACGGCTTGACATTTTCGAGTGTAAATATAATATAAATTTTTTCGATTGTAAATATAATATAAATATATTTCAAATTGGTTTATAATATTAAATACCTTTTATCCATAATAGTTACTATGTTACCAGAACTTACTAGGCTGATGGTACATAGACACTCCTACATATTAAGTAGATAATTTAAATACACACATGTAAATCTACAGTATAATTCATATGCAGTTCTTGCGTTCATTTATTCGCATTTCACTGGTGTTAGAATTAGTATAGGGGGGGGGGGGAGTCACTCAGACCCCCTCACTGAACCACCAGTCAGTTGAAAATCAAATAAATTATTTTAATTTCATCTTTAATTAAATTTAAAAAAAGGAACTTTAAAAGACAGACAAAGGTTTAGAAAATATTCATTTATTATTTATTTGAATCACGTTATAGTGCAATACAAAAATACGAATAAAAGTAAACAAGCAACCTGTTGGCATTTAAGAGACATGATGATATTTTAATTTGATGCTATGTGTATTTAGTGCAAGCTATTCATACGAAAAAATAATATATAATAATTAATGAAACTCATAGTATATATGAGTTAACAAGTGGTTTATTGTCTAATTTTTGTTTACTTACTAGAATAAGTAAAGCTCTTATCCTTAGATAGTGCTTTAATCCCTGAGTAGTGCTTTAATCCCTGACTAGTGCTTTAATCCCTGAGTAGTGCTTTAATCCCTGACTAGTGCTTTAATCCCTGAGTAGTGCTTTAATCCCTGAGTAGTGCTTTAATCCCTGACTAGTGCTTTAATCCCTGAGTAGTGCTTTAATCCCTGACTAGTGCTTTAATCCCTGAGTAGTGCTTTAATCCCTGACTAGTGCTTTAATCCCTGAGTAGTGCTTTAATCCCTGAGTAGTGCTTTAATCCCTGACTAGTGCTTTAATCCCTGACTAGTGCTTTAATCCCTGAGTAGTGCTTTAATCCCTGAGTAGTGCTTTAATCCCTGACTAGTGCTTCAATCCCTGACTAGTGCTTTAATCCCTGACTAGTGCTTTAATCCCTGACTAGTGCTTCAATCCCTGACTAGTGCTTCAATCCCTGACTAGTGCTTTAATCCCTGACTAGTGCTTTAATTCCTGACTAGTGCTTTAATCCCTGACTAGTGCTTTAATCCCTGACTAGTGCTTTAATCCCTGACTAGTGCTTTAATCCTTGACTAGTGCTTTAATCCTTGACTAGTGCTTTAATCCATGACTAGTGCTTTGATCCCTGACTAGTGCTTTAATCCCTGAGTAGTGCTTTAATCCCTGACTAGTGCTTTAATCCCTGAGTAGTGCTTTAATCCCTGACTAGTGCTTTAATCCCTGACTAGTGCTTTAATCCCTGAGTAGTGCTTTAATCCCTGAGTAGTGCTTTAATCCCTGACTAGTGCTTTAATCCCTGACTAGTGCTTTAATCCCTGACTAGTGCTTTAATCCCTGACTAGTGCTTTAATCCCTGACTAGTGCTTTAATCCCTGACTAGTGCTTTAATCCCTGACTAGTGCTTTAATCCTTGACTAGTGCTTTAATCCCTGACTAGTGCTTTAATCCTTGACTAGTGCTTTAATCCATGACTAGTGCTTTAATCCATGACTAGTGCTTCAATCCCTGACTAGTGCTTTAATCCCTGACTAGTGCTTTAATCCTTGACTAGTGCTTTAATCCATGACTAGTGCTTTAATCCCTGACTAGTGCTTCAATCCCTGACTAGTGCTTTAATCCCTGACTAGTGCTTTAATCCCTGACTAGTGCTCTAATCCCTGACTAGTGCTCTAATCCCTGACTAGTGCTCTAATCCCTGACTAGTGCTCTAATCCCTGACTAGTGCTCTAATCCCTGACTAGTGCTCTAATCCCTGACTAGTGCTCTAATCCCTGACTAGTGCTTAAATCCCTGACTAGTGCTTAAATCCCTGACTAGTGCTTTAATCCCTGACTAGTGCTTTATTCCCTGACTAGTGCTTTAATCCCTGACTAGTGCTTTAATCCCTGACTAGTGCTTTATTCCCTGACTAGTGCTTAAATCCCTGACTAGTGCTTTAATCCCTGACTAGTGCTTTATTCCCTGACTAGTGCTTTAATCCCTGACTAGTGCTTTAATCCCTGACTAGTGCTTTATTCCCTGACTAGTGCTTTAATCCCTGACTAGTGCTTTAGTCCCTGACTAGTGCTTTAGTCCCTGACTAGTGCTTTAATCCCTGACTAGTGCTTTAATCCCTGACTAGTGCTTTATTCCCTGACTAGTGCTTTAATCCCTGACTAGTGCTTTATTCCCTGACTAGTGCTTTAATCCCTGACTAGTGCTTTAATCCCTGACTAGTGCTTCAATCCCCAGTGCTTTAATCCCTCCCTCAGAACAGTACTCCTCTATGCACTAACTACTCTCTGTCTAATTTATTCTAACCTGATATCTTCAGTATTTAATTAATAGTGTGTACGTGTTTGCTTGATTAAAAGAACTGACTGTTCTTTAATCTACTTGCTCGTCGATAATTAGTTCTGTACTTTACTCGGCTAAAAACTATATGCCGGATGTCTTCTTTTATAAGATATACAAAAACTAGATTATGTGCACTCGGTAGAACGCATACCTTCGCCTCCGTTTTGACCCGTTCTCTCCCAAAATTTAAGAAACTGCTAACTGGATCAATCGTCCCACCAAGTTTCATACAATTTGGTTCAGTACTTTTTGAGTTATAAATGACCTTGACCTTCCGAATCGCTCCCAAAATTCTACCAGATCATTCCTGGACATTGATCAATTGTACCATCAAATTTCAGGCAATTTGGTTGAACACTTTTTCAGTTAAGCGAATAACAAGATGATAAATAAATAAATTCCGATGAAAATATAACCTTCCCGCATTCTGCGAAGGTAATAATATCGAACTATTAATTTTAGTATAGGGTTACACAATTTTCCTATTTTAATATATTATTCTTTTATAAATTCGTATCCACGATATCTGCTGGTATCATGGATACCAATTAAAATAACGAGTTAATATGTTAAATTTTGTATACTTTTCTTTATTCTCGAGGATGTGAAACTGTCCGATAACTTAGCCAATATGTAGGTAAAAGATTTCCAAAGTATTTTAGTGGTCATGTTCGGTAATTGGGTATTTACCCCGTTACTTCTGAGAATTTCCTGACATGTTGTAAGATGCTGTGTATGAGCATTACCTTGCAGTGACTCACCTTATTAACCTTTCTACCTCCGGGACTGCAAGGTAAATCAACCCTTAGCCTCCTGCTGGCTGGCATCTGTCCCATATTGTACCATGCAATATTTACAATGTATTAGGCAAATAGATACTACCCGATTATATTTAATATACAATATTTCGAACAGGTTTCTTATCTCTTCTTCATGTTATTCTTTATAATTTTTATTGAAAAAATCTTCTTCAGCTGTCCGTGTCCTACACTGCATGGAAGACACGAAATCATTTTCGTCACTCTGAAAATTTAACATTTTGACGTCAAAATACTTATATATTTGAAAAAAAAATTACTCGTTATTTTAATTGCCAGGCATCAGTTGAAATAATGAGTTAAATTTTTTCCAAATTTTCGTATATGAATCCTGGCAGTCAAACCGTTTAATTTTTGAACAAATAAATGCGTGAATAATATCGTCACTAAGGTGCCATCCCCCTCGTCGTCTTTTTAGTGTATTTCTTACGTCACTATCATGTAAGTGTTAATTGTTCATCCCTGTGTTGAATTAACATGTTATTATTTGCCTTATAATTCACTGCAAATATTGCCCTTATACAATGGTAAATTATCTTCTATAATTCACTCTGAATTTTCTTCACTTTTCTGATACTAACCAACCGTATGATTATATCAATTATTGCTTAGCGCTATACCATCTCCTAACCTAATTACCCCCTTCTTATACTCCCCAATTACCTCCCCTCCTGCTCCCACCCCCAAATGGGGGGTACACCCCCCCCCCCTCATTTACTTTATAACTCTATTATATACAATCTACCTAATATAAGCTAGCACTAATTTGCATTGCTAATTTACAGTACTTCTCAAAAAGAGTTATAATTTTCTTATGTCTGTTAATTGTGAAGCATTTACTGAAATAAGGTTTATCCTTTTTACTGTATATAATGTGAATGATTTATTACTGTGTAGTAATTACTTGCTCTAATGTAAGACATAGTGTCATCTTGTCTATGAGAAGGTACTGTCTAATTACTAATGAAATAATAATGAGATGTTATCTATACTTACCATATTCTACAGACTATAAGTAGGGTAAGGTCTGAGTTATCGGACTGTTACACATTCGTATAAGAAAAAACTGTATGATAATTAGTATAATTGAACTTATTATTATATATACTTTTATTGTTTTTATATGTTTTTCATGCACAAACAACTCAAGTTTCATCCAAAGCTTTTTTCTGTTATCCACATTTTTGAGTTAAAAACCAGTCTATTTTTAATAGTTGCACCACTTTACCTCTGTTAACAACTGTACCTAGCAGGTATTGTGCTAATTGAGTGTACTGTACATCTTCAGCCGATAGTACACCCCTATCCATTGTTTATGTTTCAAAATAATCTTCATTTATATAAATATATGAAGACTAATTTGAAAAACTCATCAAAGATGACAAGAAATAAATGACGATTATTTTGAAACTCTGAACATAAAAGGCGGTTTATGTAGTTTGTTGTATCCGCTAGTTTGCTGTACTGCAAACGTCATGATTGTTCAATGACCTAATTTGGGGGCGGAACGCTCCCTATACTCATATATTATTAAGAATTCAATTTCATCATAATTAAAATGAATGTATTAACGCACGCTCGGCATTAGAGGGTTAGAGGTGTTTAAAATGCGCAATGCATTCTCGAGATTGTGCAAATCGGCAAATTGCGCGGAACATATCTACTTGTTTAGGTGCTAGTACACCCCTCTCCAGTGTATCTACCCACTCTCTATGTACTTATAGGGGCATAAAGTTACACCCTTTATCCAGTGCAAAAACTTCCCATGCCTTTTCTGTTCTCGCTAGGTAGGAATAGCACTGTCACCTGAGTAGAGACACTATTGTGCAGCAGGAATAGATATTCCGGGAAATGATGAAACGCCTCTTCTTAGATATTAAAATTAAATAGGGTTATATATTAGAAATAAATAGGGTTATATATTGAAATTAAATAGGGTTATATATTGAAAATAAATAACTGGGGTTATATATTAAAATTAAAACTGTGGTTAAATAGAGTTTAATATCAATTTTAAATTATGTTTTAATTAAGTAAACTATTAGGGTTCAATCAAAATAAAATTACAAACTAATTAGGGTTTAATATCAAGTAAATAGTTTAATTATATTACATGAAATAAGATAGAATGTTGCAACTGTAACCTTCTCTTTATAATCTCTCTCTATCCTTTTAAATGTTAGTACCTCACACTAAGCTTATAAAGTCTAAAATGTACTGTAATTACATGCAGATATCAGCCTTAGTGACACTGCCCTGATTTTATTGCATTACTATTTCCTATTTTATAATCTAATTTAATTAAATATATTTATCTTATATATCTCTTTAAAAAACATACGTGGAATTTATATAGATATTTAAAAAAAAACACAGCTATATCTGTAATTACCAAAGGAATATACCTAGTGAATTTTATATTGCACATGTATTTTCAAATTTACTTTTATTTAATGTCATACAACATGACCTTCAACTATTCATACATTGCCTGCTGTATGAAGTCATACCTATTCATACATTGCTGTATGAAGTCATACCTATTCACACATTGCTGTATGAAGTCATACCTATTCATACATTGCTGTATGAAGTCATACCTATTCACACATTGCTGTATGAAGTCATACCTATTCATACATTGCTGTATGGAGTCATACCTATTCACACATTGCTGTATGAAGTCATACCTATTCACACATTGCTGTATGAAGTCATACCTATTCATACATTGCTGTATGGAGTCATACCTATTCACACATTGCTGTATGAAGTCATACCTATTCACACATTGCTGTATGAAGTCATACCTATTCATACATTGCTGTATGAAGTCATACCTATTCACACATTGCTGTATGAAGTCATACCTATTCACACATTGCTGTATGAAGTCATACCTATTCACACATTGCTGTATGAAGTCATACCTATTCATACATTGCTGTATGAAGTCATACCTATTCATACATTGCTGTATGAAGTCTTACCTATTCATACATTGCTGTATGAAGTCATACCTATTCACACATTGCTGTATGAAGTCATACCTTTTTTAGGCTCATACTCTTTTCCATCAGGTGGTTTGGTCTAGTAACGGCATCACAGGTAACCCGTTACAGCTACTCGGGTAACTAAAAACTGTTCTATTGGAACTATTTTTATAGTCTTTCAGAAAATAGGATGAATTTTATATAGTACCTCTTAATATTCTATGGCCCTATCATAACTCCCTCTGAATCTTCTATGGCTTCACCATAAAGCTCTCTCAATCTTCTATGGCCCCACCATACCTTTCTCTTAATCTTCTATTGCCCCACAATAATTCTCTCAATCTTCTACGGCCCCACCATAACTTTATCTCTGGTTAGATAAATGTGTTCATCATTTTAGTGACAGATAGTACAGTGACCATCTCTGTTAAGTAAGTGATAGTACCCTCATCTCCCTTTAAATGTCTAATTTACCAGTTTCTGTAAGTGTGACTGCTTATAACTTGTATTGGGAAAAAATGATCTGAAAATTCAGTTCATTCACAACTGTAGGGTGTTTTCAATTTCATTTTATTAATTGCTATTATGTCCTAAAACTGTATCTTTTAGGAAACTGGTAATTTGTCCTTAAACTAGGGCTGTGCAGCCGGAGCCCGTAGCTAACCAATTTTGACACTGCGGAGCTGGCGCCGTAGGTTAGCTGAACGTATGCAAATATGGGAAGGGAGCTGAAGTTCTAACCTTACAAATAACTCTCTGAAGTTATTATATAAGGTTAGAAAAAATTACAGTTAAATATATACTTTTTTCATTAGTGAACTATTTGGGTAGAGTTCATAAAGTTTAATAATTAGAGATAGAGTTTAATAATTAGAGACAGAGTTTAATAATTAGAGACAGAGTATAATAATTAGAGATCACCAGGCTTCAACAATTTTTTTAAAAATTGAACAAATACTCTCAAATTAATGCATTAAATTGATAAATAAGCTATTTAATTGAGGAGTAGCTAATTAATTTAAAGAATGATGTAAATATTAAATAATCATCTTATTCATATTTTAGATGAATTTTAAAATTAGCTTTTTTAATATTGTGATTAATTGTAATTGATACTGTGGAGCTGCAGCTGGAGCGGGAGCTTAAGTTTCAATCAGTGGCTCCTGAGCTGGAGCCTTCATTCTGGTTCTATTTAGCTACGAAGCTGGTCCGTTTGTTGTCAGCTTCTAGCTCTGCATAAAACTGTCTGTTATAAGTAACTGCTAACATTAAAACTGTAGGTTCATTAACTGTAGTTTGCTCACAGTCTATCTGTTCAGTAACTGCAGTTTTCTCACAGTCTATCTGTTCAGTAACTGCAGTTTGCTCACAGTCTATCTGTTCAGTAACTGCAGTTTGCTCACAGTCTATCTGTTCAGTAACTGCAGTTTGCTCACAGTCTATCTGTTCAGTAACTGCAGTTTTCTCAGTCTATCTGTTCAGTAACTGCAGTTTGCTCACAGTCTATCTGTTCAGTAACTGCAGTTTGCTCACAGTCTATCTGTTCAGTAACTGCAGTTTGCTCACAGTCTATCTGTTCAGTAACTGCAGTTTTCTCACAGTCTATCTGTTCAGTAACTGCAGTTTGCTCACAGTCTATCTGTTCAGTAACTGCAGTTTGCTCACAGTCTATCTGTTCAGTAACTGCAGTTTGCTCACAGTCTATCTGTTCAGTAACTGCAGTTTGCTCACAGTCTATCTGTTCAGTAACTGCAGTTTGCTCACAGTCTATCTGTTCAGTAACTGCAGTTTTCTCACAGTCTATCTGTTCAGTAACTGCAGTTTTCTCACAGTCTATCTGTTCAGTAACTGCAGCTTGCTCACAGTCTATCTGTTCAGTAACTGCAGTTTGCTCACAGTCTATCTGTTCAGTAACTGCAGTTTTCTCACAGTCTATCTGTTCAGTAACTGCAGTTTGCTCACAGTCTATCTGTTCAGTAACTGCAGTTTGCTCACAGTCTATCTGTTCAGTAACTGCAGTTTGCTCGCAGTCTATCTGTTCAGTAACTGCAGTTTTCTCTCAGTCTATCTGTTCAGTAACTGCAGTTTGCTCACAGTCTATCTGTTCAGTAACTGCAGTTTACTCACAGTCTATCTGTTCAGTAACTGCAGTTTGCTCACAATCTATCTGTTCAGTAACTGCAGTTTGCTCACAGTCTATCTGTTCAGTAACTGCAGTTTGCTCACAGTCTATCTGTTCAGTAACTGCAGTTTGCTCACAGTCTATCTGTTCAGTAACTGCAGTTTGCTCACAGTCTATCTGTTCAGTAACTGCAGTTTTCTCACAGTCTATCTGTTCAGTAACTGCAGCTTGCTCACAGTCTATCTGTTCAGTAACTGCAGTTTGCTCACAGTCTATCTGTTCAGTAACTGCAGTTTTCTCACAGTCTATCTGTTCAGTAACTGCAGTTTGCTCACAGTCTATCTGTTCAGTAACTGCAGTTTGCTCACAGTCTATCTGTTCAGTAACTGCAGTTTGCTCACAGTCTATCTGTTCAGTAACTGCAGTTTTCTCACAGTCTATCTGTTCAGTAACTGCAGTTTGCTCACAGTCTATCTGTTCAGTAACTGCAGTTTGCTCACAGTCTATCTGTTCAGTAACTGCAGTTTGCTCACAATCTATCTGTTCAGTAACTGCAGTTTGCTCACAGTCTATCTGTTCAGTAACTGCAGTTTGCTCACAGTCTATCTGTTCAGTAACTGCAGTTTGCTCACAGTCTATCTGTTCAGTAACTGCAGGGCAATATAGATTGTCGTCAGGGCGTGTGCCAGCTTAGTTACTTCCCTATAAGGACTTACTGCACAGCGCAGTCAGTACTGGACAGTAGTACTGCCCAGTCAATGCCAAACGTACTAGTTAAAAACTCCCTGATCAGTAACTTAATTGAGTATTTTTTCCTAGTGATAAACTTTAGTAGTTCATAGATTTCGACGTCACTTTTATATCATTATAACAATTTTTAATTGTGTTCTCACATCATACAAACATTTAATACCAATTTTTTTCAATGTAAGTTTAAAGTCCTAATTATAAATATAGACATTTTTTTCAATATTGTACATGCATATCTCCATTCATGCGTCTTATAATTCTTTACTTTATTATCAGCTAACTCAGTCTACTATTGCTAAGGGCATATTCTCACCTATCTAAGACACTAAAAACTATTTACAATATATGTAATAAATGATAACAAAATAGGGTCAAGTTAACATTTGAACTGATAAACAAAACATAAATTTTATTAATGCTATCAACACCACTGTTCAGAAGCAGACGTTAAACCTCTACTAAATGAATAAACCCTAATTGAACTAGTTACAAACCTAGTAACTAACAAGTTACTACTGTTTAATTCGCCTCCTTATGTATTATCGGTTTATTTTCCTTGAAGATTAGTTGCTAAATGCTTCTTGTTCTCACAATCTCCTGCCAGTGATAAACATCATGATCTACACTTCTCTGAACTAATGTTAGTACTTGCGTAACAAACTTAAATAAATACTCGTAATAACAAACATAAATGATTAGTTTATCCATTGTAATTAATGCTGAATGTTTGTGTCAATTATCCATTCTAATAAACATTTAAATCACTCCATTGGACCTTTAAATCACGCCATGTGACCTTTAAATCGCACCATTGGTTCTTTAAATCACTCCATGTGCCTTTAAATCACACCAGAGGACCTTTAAATCACACCAGAGGACCTTTAATCACACCAGAGGACCTTTAAATCACACCAGAGGACCTTTAAATCACACCAGTGGACCTTTAAATCACGCCATGTGACCTTTAAATCACTTCACGTGCCTTTAAATCCCACAATTTGATGTTTAGATCATGCAGGGGACCTTAAATCTCCCCATTTGATCATTAATTTCCCCTATCACCCCATTCTCCCTCACTTAGATCACTACTCTGTACGCCCAAATATATTATGTTTCTTCTGTCTGAAATTAAAAAAAAAAAGTTTTTTATTAGGTAGCTATTGTGTCTAGAAGTTTCTATCAATAAACGGGTGCAAGCATAATGTTCATACGGATAAAGTTTTTTTAAGAATAACTCTTCTCTGATTGATCGGCTAGGAGGAGGAGCCAACAGGGGCGGAGCACTAAACCATTAGTGCTCCGCCCCGGTTGGCTCCTCCTCCTTGCATGTAGTTATGAGTTGAAAAAAAATAACATTTAGTTAAAGCAATATGAACTTTGAAAATCTCAGAGATGGCTGTGATGTAGTTTGTTGTACCCTCTAGTTTTTTGCACTGGATTAATTGTCAATCTCCATAGCCAATCAATGAGTTAGTAACAGTAAAAACATTATCATAAAAACCTTATCCGCAAAGAACAATATTTTAAAACTATATTCTTATTTCTTAGTTTCTAACATTAGATGTGCCACTACGTACGCTCTGTACGCTAGGTGTTAGATCGCTATACTCTCTATACTAGGTGTTAGATCACTATACTCTCTATACTATGTGTTAGATCACTATACTCTATACTAAGTGTTAGATCACTATACTCTATACTAGGTGTTAGATCACTATACTCTCTATACTAGGTGTCAGATCACTATACTCTATACTAGGTGTTAGATCACTGTACTCTATACTAGGTGTTAGATCACTGTACTCTCTATACTAGGTGTTAGATCACTATACTCTCTATACTAGGTGTTAGATCACTATACTCTCTATACTAGGTGTTAGATCACTATACTCTCTATACTAGGTGTTAGATCACTATACTCTCTATACTAGGTGTTAGATCACTATACTCTCTATACTAGGTGTTAGATCACTATACTCTCTATACTAGGTGTTAGATCACTATACTCTATACTAGGTGTTAGATCACTATACTCTATACTAGGTGTTAGATCACTATACTCTATACTAGGTGTTAGATCACTATACTCTATACTAGGTGTTAGATCACTATACTCTATACTAGGTGTTAGATCACTATACTCTATACTAGGTGTTAGATCACTATACTCTATACTAGGTGTTAGATCACTATACTCTCTATACTAGGTGTCAGATCACTATACTCTCTATACTAGGTGTCAGATGACTATACTCTCTATACTAGGTGTCAGATGATTATACTCTCTATACTAGGTGTCAGATGACTATACTTTCTATACTAGGTGTCAGATGACTATACTTTCTATACTAGGTGTCAGATGACTATACTCTCTATACTAGGTGTCAGATCACTATACTCTCTATACTAGATGTTAAACTTAGATCACAACTCTCTACTAGGTGTTAGATTACAACTCTCTACTAGGTGTTAGATTACAACTCTCTACTAGGTGTTAGATTACAACTCTCTACTAGGTGTTAGATTACAACTCTCTACTAGGTGTTAGATTAAAACTCTCTACTAGGTGTTAGATTACAACTCTCTACTAGGTGTTAGATCACAACTCTCTACTAGGTGTTAGATTAAAACTCTCTACTAGGTGTTAGATCACAACTCTACTAGGTGTTAGATCATTTCTATTTACACTAGGTGTTAGATCACTGCTATTTACACTAGGTGTTAGATCACTGCTATTTACACTAGGTGTTAGATCACTACTATTTACACTAGGTGTTAGATCACTACTATTTACACTAGGTGTTAGATCACTACTATTCACACTAGGTGTTAGATCACATTTCTCTACTAGGTGTTAGATCACAACTCTCTACTAGGTGTTAGATCACTACTATTTACACTAGGTGTTAGATCACAACTCTCTACTAGGTGTTAGATCACAACTCTCTACTAGGTGTTAGATCACAACTCTCAACTAGGTGTTAGATCACTACTATTTACACTAGGTGTTAGATCACAACTCTCTACTAGGTGATAGATCACCACTATTTACACTAGGTGTTAGATCACAACTCTCTACTAGGTGTTAGATCACCACTATTTACACTAGGTGTTAGATCACAACTCTACTAGGTGTTAGATCACTACTATTTACACTAGGTGTTAGATCACTACTATTTACACTAGGTGTTAGATCACAACTCTACTAGGTGTTAGATCACTACTATTTACACTAGGTGTTAGATCACTAGTATTTACACTAGATGTTGCTCATCATTAGATATCAGCCCTAAGTGCATAGCGTCTTCACATCCTTATCTTGGGCGTGCAGTGCTCTATTTAAAGGCCTTACTTTGCCTTAGAGGTTAGAGGGGCCATAGCAACTATAATGTGTCCTTGTTTGGAGGGCATATGCTTAGAACATAGCCATATTTAAATTTTTAAATTAATTTATAATCAATTAACAAATCAATTTATAGAATAATTTCATTCTCTGTTTAAGTTGCTAAATGTGATCACAATAACTATAACGGGTTAAAGTTAGTTACAGGTCACTTCACATTCACAGAAAAAATATATGATAATTATTGTTCAACTCGTTATTCTAATAAAATAATATTAAATACTGTAGATATAAATTGCAGCTTATTTCTTTTATTTATTCTTTTATATTAACAAGTTTAATTTTTTTCAGGCTGTGGTAGCATAGAAAGTGGACAGAGTTCTTCCACCAGGGGACACCAGCGTCCCCCCACCTTCACCCACCACTCCTCCCCCTCCCACCAGTACCCTCCCAATGGGGGACAGTTCACCTTCCCCAATGGTGGGGGACAGCACCCACAGGTAAACCTTTGACAGAGTTGAATGATAAGGAGGGAGCACAACCTATTGCACTATGCATCTAATTTACCCCAGTAAAGTAAAGTGCTATGCATCTAATTTACCCCAGTAAAGTAAAGTTCTGTGCATCTAATTTACCCCAGTAAAGTAAAGTTCTGTGCATCTAATTTACCCCAGTAAAGTAAAGTTCTATACATCTAATTTACCCCAGTAAAGTAAAGTTCTATACATCTAATTTACCCCAGTAAAGTTAAGTGCTATGCATCTAATTTACCCCAGTAAAGTAAAGTTCTGTGCATCTAATTTACCCCAGTAAAGTAAAGTTCTGTGCATCTAATTTACCCCAGTAAAGTAAAGTTCTATACATCTAATTTACCCCAGTAAAGTAAAGTTCTATACATCTAATTTACCCCAGTAAAGTTAAGTGCTATGCATCTAATTTACCCCAGTAAAGTAAAGTGCTGTGCATCTAATTTACCCCAGTAAAGTAAAGTTCTGTGCATCTAATTTACTTTAGATACATTAACTTACAAGGTATGATACACCGGCCTTGATATGAATTTTAGACTCTTCTGTGCGTAAACAAATACGCACATACGAATGCACAGATGTGACCCTGCAATATTAGATTGCATACTTTATACACTATACAGCGGGTTGAACACTTTTTTCATGGCATTCGTACACTGTACAAACAACCATTGGCAAATCCTTATATACTATTTAACCAGCTGTGTTATCTTATAGAGTATGTATCTAATATTGCAGGGTCACATCTGTGCATTCGTATGTTCGTATTTGTTTATCCGCAGAAGAGTCTAAAACTCGTATCAAGGCATTTAGTATACCTTTTTAGTTAATATATCTTAAGGATAATCAGGTTAATGCTGAACTCAGCCACTTCAGTCAAATAAAAAGAAGTTAAAGTATTTGATTCTGAAAAGAATGAATAACCTACCTTGTTTCTATGTTAAAATAATTATCCCGTGTCATCGAATCGTCTTTCACAACAAAACTGTGATCATCTTGATATGAACCTGCGCAATACTCTACCTTATAGTTAATGTACCTTGTCTTTACCCTAGTAAAATTCTTTTGAAAAATGTATTGGTAATTTTGTCTCGCGCCATAACTGGGTATACACAATGTACACAGAGCATAGTAAATAAATAGAGAACTATACCAAGTACAATATTATCCATTTGTGTTTTAATGAATATTGTGCTATTTTTTAATTGAATGTTGAATGTGCATTTTCATGGAAATTAACTTACATAAAATTCTATTTTTATCACGTTTTACACACTATTCACTTATAATATTCACCTAATAATACTTATAATATTTGAGAGTACTCTGTGCGACGTCATTTGTTTACATCGTTTCTGAAGAATGGATCAAATTCACCGTCAATGAATTCGAAACTTAGCATACTTCCCTATTTATTATATGAAATTGCATGATATTAATTATTGAAAAAAATGATTAACATTTAATTTTTTCACTATGAAACAGATAGTGTGTTATTTTTATTATTATTGAAAGTTATCTATTCTCTCACTATATTTCCATATCTATAGTGAGCAAATATATGACTTATCGTTTATTAATATAAGGCTTATCGTGTATCAATAAATGACACCATTTTATTAATAAACGATTTATCGTTTATTATTTTTAGATTTATCATTTATTAATAAATGACCTATCGCTTATTTATTACAGTTCGCTCACCTTCTGTGCAAACAAAATCCCCCCTCTCCCCACCACACCTTCACGCTGGGGGGTGGGGGGAGTACTCCCGAGGACCAGGGTATTGACGTACAGAGCCCCATAAGGAGTAACAGTCCGTCAACAGGTGGGAAATAGGAGACTTTGATCTTTTGAAAAGACATAGCTGGTGAGGTACGAATTATCAGTCAGTTTCTCATCTTCGGTTATAGAAGAAAAATAATAATAATTATATTGTGTTTTCTTATATATGACCAATAATTCGTAACTTAACCTATGTTGATTTAACGTTAAAAAGTGATTAGATATTTTATTCGTAAAACATAACAATGTTCTACTTCTGATGATTAGCTTTTTATTTCACTGACTAATGTGTAGGGAAAACTGTGCTAACACGCACTTTCCGAGTACTGTGAGTCTAATAAGGTGTCAGAGTAGTGTGACGTTAGAATGTACTTTGAATAACTAACCCCCCTCCCCGCAGGTTCTGGCTGCTCCTCCACTTCCGCCAACTCTAACTTCTGCAGCAGAAATTCCACCACCTCCATTGATTCGGGACGAGCCTCTCAGGGGCCCAATGGCAGCACGGGGCACTCCAATGGGGCGGCGGGACACCACCACAGGTACCTACCTAATACATTAAATAAGTAGCTATAGTTCTACCTAATTGTTAGACGTTAAATCCATTCACTCCTACAGTCACACCATAAATCATTATTAGCTATTTAATTTGTTAGTGATCTAATTATATATCAAAAATTAACTGTACATATGCGTATTATATTCATTATTTTGTCTGTAACATAACTGTTTCTAAAGTAAATGCGCGAACTTGACGAACTGTACATTTTATTATTTGTGTTCAGAGATTTTCAATATTTTTTTAAAATAAAAAGTTGGTCAAGTCACGCGAAAACCAAATAAATGAACAAAAACACTCAAACAGACGAATAGATTGATAGTGGTTTTTTTCGGCCTAGACAGATGCGTGTTTTTAACGCGGGTCAGATATACCATAGCTATATAATATATGATAACTCCTGACGATTTCTTAAGTGTAATCGCACTTGTCTCCCCTTCAACTCAATCTCTCTCTCTCTCTCTCTCTCCTACAGACTGAGTGGCCACAGCATCGACAGTTCTGGCAGTCTCCGTCACAGTTACCACAGCTCCAGCAGCAGTCTGGGCTCTATAGAGTCACCTGTCATCAATGTCAATGAGCTGCTAACTAACGGAGTGAGGGTGAGTACGGTAACTAGGAACATACCCTACGTGCCTTGTACGGTAACTAGGCACATACCCTACGTGCCTTGTACGGTAACTAGGCACATACCCTATGGTTGTACGGTAACTAGGCACATACCCTATGGTTGTACGGTAACTAGGCACATACCCTATGGTTGTACGGTAACTAGGCACATAAGGTAACTGTATATAACTTTTGACAGTCTCTTTACATCATCCAATCGTCTATTTTAATAATAATTTTTATGATGCATAACAAAGCCAACTCCTCCTAATTGCTTACCTTTGCAGGACTGTGAGGTATTGCGTGCATGGCTGATGGAACTCCACCTGGAAGAACACACGGACAAGTTCCTGCTGAGTGGTTACGACATGCACACCATCAGCAGGATGACCCCAGAGGACCTCAATGCCATAGGAGTCACCAAACCCACCCACAGGAAGAAACTGAAGCAGGAGATAAACAGACTCTGCATTGGAGACGGACTGCCCACCTACATACCTGTGAGTGGGGGTAGGGGATGTCTAGGCCTAGAGGAAGGGTGGGAATGTCTGGAAGATAGTACTGTCAATACAATTTTCTGTTTCTCTTATTTTCTCTCTTTTACAACTCTCTTCCTTTTTCAGAACACTTTAGAGGAGTGGTTGTCCCTACTGCGACTGTCTGAATATTCCTCCACCCTCAGGGGGGAGGGATACACTTCCCCCCTCCACATGCTGGGGGTGATGTGGGAGGACTTGGAGGAACTTGGCATCACCAAACTGGGGCATCAGAAAAAGGTGCGCTTTACGATGATGTAGCTACGACAATTAGGCTAAAATATGAATTGCTAAATTCAATCTTATTTGAAATAATTTCCTTTAAGTTAATTTTTCCCGATTTTTTCAGGTTATGTTATCCATTAAAAGAATCAAAGACATCAAAAGTGGTAAGAAGTTCAGCAGCTCTGCAATGACTCCCCCCGCCCCACCGGGTGAAGTAGTGCTCATCAACCGTGGGGACGGAGATGGGGGTTATCTCCCCGGTGGAGACCTCAGGACGTTTTCCACCTCCTCCCACCAGTACCAGTCCCTTAACCACCAGGGGGGCGTCTTCACCAGTGCTCAGTTCAGCCCCAGTCTCTACCGGGCTAATCCTGCCGGTCAAACGGTAGTTAGCGGACCTGCCCGGCCTCACAGCAAGAGTTTCTCTCATCCCGTACACTATAGACCGGATTACGTGCCTGTGAACGTTCAGAGTGGCACTTCCACCATCAGGCGGGGGAAGGAGGGGGTTATGGGTGGTGGATACGATGAGCCAATTTACTCCACATTCCATCCACCTCCCCCATGCTTAGACAATAGGTAAGGGAGTCTTTAATTACCTAATTTATTATTTGTGATACATTGTCTTACCATTTAGTTAGTTAACTTAACTACTTTAGTTTTATAGCGATAAAAAGGAAACACATTATTATTGTAAATTAGATATTTTCTCCATCTCACTGGATATTATTAATATTACTATTTTTTTCAGGTTCAATCAATCGAGTTCACAACAATACAGTTCACTTCCACCACGTCCGTCACTCCCCCAATTAGTCCCACACGGTGGAGGAATAACCCAAAGGTCCTTTGAAGATGGGGACATAACCCCCACCAACGAGGCAATGTTTTACGACGCTAAGAACATGGGGGGTGGAACTCTACCCAGACACCGGGGGAGCAGCCTGAGCATGACCCAGACTAAATTTAGACCTGTGGCTAAAGTCACCGCCAAGACCCGGGTGGAAGTACACCAAGCCATGAATGAGGAGCCTAAACCTGTTGTGGAGGTGAAACCACAATCTCTAACCACCACCCCCCAGGGGACTCCTAAGAAACATCCTCCTCCACCACCCAAACGCTCCAACTCCATCAGTGACTCCAGTAAAACAGAAGGAGCCACCTACAGTCAATTCACAAGGCGTGAGAGCGTTAACTATGGTTACATGGGAGTAAAGAACAACATCAACACTTTGGATAGGAAAAACAGTCTGACTAACAACTTAGAGCACGACATGGTGGGGGGAGACGATCTTCCACCACCTCCACCTGCCCCTAATGACACCCACAACCACCAGTTCATCCACCATCACGTCAGTCACAGACGTCCACAGCACCAACTCATGTCCTCTAGTCAAGAGATGGCCAAGGCTACTAACGTCGCAGCCACCACCAACAACCACGTGGCATCTAGTAAGATCATCACCTCTTCCACCAAGGAGGTGGAGGAGGTGTCTGAAGATGAGTATCCCCCACCACAAGACCCTCAAGAAGGGGGGGTTGTGATGAGACAACGTAGAAATGATAGCACCGTGTCTACCTGCAGTTACAAGGTAAGTAAACTATACCTGAAGAACCTACATCTTGTAGGGAAGTAACTACTATGGCACTTTAGCTTAATATAGCTACAGTCAGCCACATTGGAGAAAAGTACCATAAAATAATGGAAATATCTCTATTTGTCTTGAATCTTTCTCATGGAGTAGAATTTATGTGGTTAGTTGTGGCCTATGAGAATTAGTTGAAACACCCAAATTATGGAAGGGTTTTAGTATCTATCTAGTTTACCCGTCCCACACTGACTGTTTTTCTGTTTCAGAGCACATCAAGCAATGACTCAGGGGACAGTCTTCCCTTTGCCAATGACAATGCTGGTACTATCAAAAACAGATACAATAACGGCTCCTCCATCCCCCCACACCTGTTCCCCCCCTCTCCTCTCTCCTCACCCTCCTCCCTCAGGAGAGCCACTCCTCTTCGCTCCTCTTACCACAACTCCTCCGGTGTGAGTAGGGCCTTGCTGCCCAATAAAAGGTGAGAAAAGATAACTTAGAAGGTGAAAAGTTAACCTTATTGGTATTACATAGGATATAGGTATATTACGTATACAATGGACATGTGAAAGTATTACTGGTCTATGTGCAATTACAGTATAGTGGTCTATTTGAATAATAAAGAGTAGTTATTAGTGGTCTATAAATGCAAGACCACTTTAAAGTCTAATTAATTAGTGTTCTATATGCAATCACACATAGACCAATACTTAGTAGTGACTATCTTTCAAAGTCACATAGATCACTAACACTTTTATCCTGTTTTACTTTATCAAATGTTAGTTTTTACGCTTCTTATATTTTCTGGGTTTAAAATTATTAATAAACGGGTCAACATTTTCGATCATAAAGAATTATATAATAAGTATTATTTAACTTCAATTTTTATCATTTAATTTTTAATTTTTATCATGGATAGCCATGAATTAAAATAAAACTTAAATAATAATTATATACTTTTTCTTATATGATCGAAAATGTTCAACTGTCTGCTAACTCGTAACTTACCTCCATATTTTTTTCAGTGAGGATAACGATGTTCTGAATGACATTGGCAACATGTTGGCAAATTTGACAGACGAATTGGATGCGATGTTAGAGCAAGAAGTACCCGCCTGAGAAGATCTGCGATAAATCTTACATAACATTTAAAATAGTAAATTAATACACTAATTTGCGTAGCTTTTAATATGGATATAATTTCAGTTAAAAATTAATCATTTTATTATCTAGTCAAATTATTTTCTTATTTGAAATAATTAAAAACGATTGAATAGAAGGCGAAATTTTCTACTATTGCCCTCCATTAATAAAATAAATATAGAAACATACAATTTGAACTGTTGTAAATATGTAGAATATGTAATAAAAAATGAATCTATATAATCAGTTCTATTTAAACTATTAACCCTATGAATTGTGTACAGTTGTAAATAGAGAACTCTATATTTGCATATTAGGGAGTAGTTACTGTGTGTGTTTCTGGTGTCTCACCTTTTAACCTTTGACATCTCAACAAATGTACAAAATGATGAGAAATGCACCGTAGATAATTACTGTGTTAGTGGGCAATATCTGCCATGATTGGTGGGGAATCTCTACCATGTTTGGTGGGGAATCTCTACCATGTTTGGTGGGGAATCTCTACCATGTTTGGTGGGGAATCTCTACCATGTTTGGTGGGGAATCTTTGCCATATCTGGTGGGGAATCTCTACCTTATATGGTGGGGAATCTCTACCTTATATGGTGGGGAATCTCTACCTTATATGGTGGGGAATATCTACCTTATATGGTGGGGAATATCTACCTTATATGGTGGGGAATATCTACCTTATATGGTGGGGAATTTCTACCTTATCTGGTGGGGAATCTCTACCTTATATGGTGGGGAATCTCTACCTTATTTGGTGGGGAATCTCTACCATATCTGATGGGGAATCTCTACCATGTTTAGTGGGAAGTTTCTACCATGTTTGGTGGGAACTTTCTACCATGTAGCTACTGCTGTTAATAGGTAGTGTTAATGTTTTGTTAATATATTAATTAAATGTTTCCTGGAAATAATGTATCGACAGAAAGAAGTTAAACAATTATAAAGAAAATTAAAATCCGGTAGCTATAAATGTTTATATTTTTGAACTGAATTAGAAAAATGTAATTTAAAAACGTCCCTGATTACATCACCCTTGTTGCTATGACTCTTTCTCTACAATTATCATAGTTTAAACTGTACCTTTCTAGGTAGACAATCAACTATATATGGTGGGCAAATTCCACTAATCTATCAACTCGTCCACTTCCTTTCCCTCTTTTTCATATCATTTAAATAGTCACCCTATCAGAAATAGTGACACTATTTACTATTACTAAGCTGGAGAAAATTAAAGAATAGTTCAACTACCTGGGGTAAGTTACGAGTTATCGGACAGTTCCACAACATCGATCATACAAGAAAAAAATTAACATTTAGATTTTTTATTCGAAAATGTGCAGATGTCCAATAACTTGTAACTTACCCAATAGACAATTTACTTTTCCGGAGCTTTCCCTCAACTGTGCGTCCATTCACTAAATTTTACCTGCTGCTTCCTTGCGTCCCTTTAGAAATAAGAAAAAATATCAAATTTGTACCTAGTCGCAAAAATAAAGGATGAAATTTAGAAGAAAATCATTCTAATTTCGAACAATTTTCTTGTTTTTTTAGTTGTTAGAAAATCTTACATTTCTGTTCTATGTTTTGTTTGTTTTCAAGAAATGGAAATTTCTTCTTAAATTTAAGCGTAAATAATAAGTAATGTTTCTAAAAACACAGAGAACTTCTACGTCCTAAAATACTAAAATAACTACGTCCTAAAATACTAAAACAATATTTACGTCCCATATCTATTTTGCCAACATTTAAAGTCAGTATTATAGGATAATTGTAACTAATACAGCACTTCTTAACCTGCACATGTAACGTAGCGATATGTAACATGTAACGTAGCGATATGTAACATGTAACGTAGCGATATGTAACATGTAACGTAGCGATATGTAACATGTAACGTAGCGATATGTAACGTAGCGATATGCAACATGTAACGTAGCGATATGTAACATGTAACGTAGCGATATGTCACATGTAACGTAGCGATTTACTACATTAGCTAATCCTAGTCTTGAAGGCAGTAATACGGCCGTCTGATGGTCGGCCTACCTTGTTTCATTGATGTTATTTGGGTTTGAAATTTCGCTAATATTTGATATGCAAATTAAAATGTTTTTTATGTACTAACATTTGTAAGCGGTTCAGTTTTTACTATTTTAGGTCATTATTCCTAATATTGCAATGAATTGCTTATAATTTTGATGGAAATAGACAGAGGAAATAAAATAATGAAATTGTAACTAGTGTTTCACTTAAATCCTATACAAGTACAGGAAAAGATCGTACAACGGACAGTGCATGTACCGGATAAAGAGTCCGTTATATCGATCAGCGTTCGCTGAAACGTCACATTATTAGTTTAATTGGGGATTTTAAATATAAGTATTATTTAACAGCATTTTCAAAGAAATGCTAATGAAGGTAACAATCTCAGATTGTTGAATAAAATTTAATTGAAAATCTTATAATATTTATATAACTTTCTCATAGAGAGGTCGTTGTATCGAGCTGCATATCAGATAGAACGGACAATTTTTGCCTTTGTAGGGGATATCAGTTTAAAGATCGTCCGCTGTATGAGCTTTACCTGTAACTACATAAGCAACAAACAAAAAAAAGTTCAGAAAAATTGTATCCAAAAAAATTACAAATTTGGGGAAATTTGTAACTTAAATTAATATAGAATTTGTAAAATACGGCAAGTTACATTATTCTGACAGTTATGCAGTTCCGTACATTAGTTACTTATAATTTAAATATGCTGGCAGTTTGAGCGAACGTGTCACAATAATTTTAACATGAAAAGGTCTTCTCCACTCTAAATTAAAATTTCTCTAGAAATGCTTTAACCCATGGGTTCCCAACAGGGGTCCACAAATAGAAAATTGTGTTATGGCGGTCCACAGGGGAAAGTAGGGGGTCCACCGAATAATTTCTCATACTTTGGAACCGATTTCAGTATTATTTTTGTACTCTCAATAGAAGTATTTTTGCAGCCCAAGTAAAGACAGGGATTGTAAATGAAAGAGTTTTGTAAGGTGAAAGATTAGTAAATTGGTGTATGGAGAGGCCGAGTGAAGATTGCAGTAAGAGAAAGAGTGATTGATTTATGGATGAGTTTGAAAGAATTGTAAAAGAAATGACAGATGAACACATTAAAAGAATATATTGGAGGAGAATTTATAAGAAAATTGAGGATGTGATAGAACCCATGATGGACGAATGAGTTGATGAATTAAATATAGGAGATATTTCATTAGAAAGAAAAGAAGATTGGTTGGGAATGAGAAGGAACAACTTTGGGAGAAGTGTGTATTAGATGCAGAACGAGAAAGTTAAGGAATTGGTAAGGAGAAAGAAAACAAAATTTGATTTAGAAATATCGATGGAAGTGAAGAGTAACAGGAATGGAGTGAAAATGTGGACAATGATAGACGAATTGAGAGGGATGTAAAAGCGAGAAGACAGAGCAATTGATGATGGTGATGGAAAGGGTAGTGGAAATGAGAAGATGGAGATTGGGGAGGAGAGAATAAGAAAATGGGGGGGGGGGGAAGAACGGTGCCAATCCTGAAGTAAATTTTTGACGTTTGATTCTGGTCCTATGGGGTCCACGGAAAATTATAAACTGCTTAATGAGTCCAGGAGCTGAAAAAGGTGGGGAACTCCTGCTTTAACCATTTCGTGCTGATTTTTTTCTGAGCCCTGTGTACCATTTTATTAGACTTTTTGCCGTTTCAAAGCATTTCTTAGATATTTAAGCCCATTTGAAGTTGCAGTATATAAATTCATAACCGAAATGTCACCCTTCACCCTTTCGAGGGTAAATCGTAGGGTATTGGATCAATTGCAAGGATTATTAATAAATCAAAAGGTATAGTCCATGGTATTTTGAAAGATTAAAATGGGTCGTATGAGGGTAAAAATCTACAGGCAAGTCACGAAAAAAGACTAAAAGAGATGATCGTATGATTACTAACACTTTCACCGCAACCTGCATCTTTGTTTAATTTGCATACATGTACAGTTGTTATATTTTTTTTAATTATATTTTCTGATATTTGAAGTCATAAATATGTAAAATATTTTTACAAATTATTAGTGTAGTCAAGTTAGGGTTCAACCCGGACATAATTTATAAAAAGACAAGTTCGGTACCATTAGAAGGGCAATTTCAAGTACTCCAATCATGTGAAAATCCACCGAAATCCTGTTTGAGCACAAAAAATTATTTGAATGAGGGGCACTTAAAATGTCTTTGGATGATTTTACTAGAAATTTGAAAGTTAAACAAAATTTCTAACTTGCCTTAACTCCTGATCTATTTGTAATTTTATTGACTTTTTAGTTATTATATTAATATTGAATTATATTTCTTATTTTCATAATAAAAAGTAGCAAAATTTGATACGGGGGGGGGGGGGGGGGTTTGGTTAAAAAAATGTGCTTTAGGCTAAAAAAAAGGTCATTTTTTGCTATTTTTGAGCAGTAATTTATTTAATTAATTCGTGTAGATGTTTTTTTTTTCTAGGAATATTAGAATGAGGTAGTTATAACTAAGAGACGGATGAATAGTTAATTCGTAAAGAATAAAAGGAAGGATTGCCGGTTACTGTTGGAACAAAAGCCAAGGAAACCTTACCAATGTTTGCAAAGATTCGCAAAGAAGCCGAAATAGAGAATAATCTCAAAATGACCGAAATACATAGTTACTGACCAATGAGGATGGTGACCTCTGATTGCTCATCGCAGGCACTCCGGTGAATGCTGGAGGCATTTGTTCTGTTTCGCTTGTCTGACTGCTGATGTACCTATTCTTATTTTCTTGATTGGGAGTGAGGATGTTGTCTGTGGCATATGCAATAACCGTAAGAAATGAGTTAAATGTGCACTGTGTTCTGGATGGTTCCACAGGTCGTGTGTAAGTCTGACCAAGGCACAGGCATCTGATATTGTGAGATGGGTTTGTGTAACGTGTCGAGGGCAGGTCTAGGTCAATTCGACTAACACAATTCGACTTAAACTCCATTTGACCAAAGCAATTCGACTAAAAAAATCGATTAGACTAAAAAAATCGATTCGACTAAAGCAATTAGACTAAATGTCAATTCAACTAAATTAGTTCCGACTAATACAGCAAAACCTCGTAGTAGACCAGTCTCCTAGTAGACAAACCTACTATTAGACCAAGAAATTTTTGAAATTGTACTGGAAAAAACCTCGTACCTACTAGACAAAAAACAATATTTGTCACCTGACAGTTATTCTAGTGTAAATATTACAAGGAGTAATTATTACAATACTGTTTTAAAGATAAATCTCTAATTTGAATGATGTATTATATTTATTTATGCTTACATACATAATGCAAAATCGGTTTCAGATTTGTTGGTAAAGTCTGTCCTAAAAAAACTGATGTGAAAAATTATAGAAAACTAGATACAGTGAAGACTATTATAATTTCGTAAAATGATAATTTAATTTAAAAAATATTATATTCATTTTAATTGAAGCAAAAAAATTCACTGTTTCTAAATTTGTTTCCCTTCAAAATTGGTATGTTAGTCACCATTAATTTGGCATTAAAGTTATCATAAACAAATAGAGCTATCGAAATATTAAAGTCACCGCTTTACTTTTAAAGAAAACGATTTTGGTCTAGTAGGAAACTAATAAAGCGAGTTTCTTACTAGACCAAACAAACTTGGAACGTAACTCTGGTCTACTACGAGGTTTTGCAGTACACAATTTGACTAAAACAATTCGACTAAGGGATTAAGAAGGGATTGATACCATTTTATCGGAAACTTTTTAATTCATAAACGTAACGCTTTTAGGTCTTTGCATAAAATCAATAACAATTCATAATTATTCTAAAAGGATAAATTATATGCAATACCACGAGGGTATTCTAATATATCATTTGCGTCAAAATTTTAAACAAGTCAGTACAATCGTTTCGCAGAATCACGGTACTTCTTCTTCTGAATATTAGGTTCTGCTCCAGCCAAATTTTGTTTTTTCGAAATTTCAATAAGGTTCTGTTCTTCCTTTAAGAATTCTAAGAATTTTTAAATATTTGGATGATGACAAACAACTTGCGATTCAAAACTTCTACAATGCCATGCTTCCACCGAGTTGTTAGTTTCTGGCAACCCTTGTAGAACAGTATTATTAATAATTCCATAAATTGTGAGGGAATTGTGGTGGCCTGCGAGCATTTCTTCGATCCAGGTATTTTCAAAGTAATCAACTACATTCTGTGCTACATTAGAGATAATGTTGCTATCGAGTACAATTTCAAACGCATCTACTACTGAATCTAATAGTACAAAAGCTATTGCAGGTAGTAGACGAATATTATAGGCAAAGTCAATATATGTTTCATACAGTTGCTTCAATCCATTTCTTTGAACCGAACGAAAAATGCGTTGCATAAAAAGGAAAAAAAACATCCAGTTTGAGTTGTTGTTGGAAAAACTTCACTGCACGCTACAATCCTGGACTTTTCGAAATTGAGCACAATTGTTAGTGGGATGATTGAGGGTTGGTTCTAGGACTTTAATTTGCTGCAAGAGAGTAATGTAAGTTTCTTTAGATTTGTCTGGCAATATAGCAAATAAAAGTGGTACGATAACATTTTCTTTTAAACCGTGTAGTGCATATTTAATCGAATTGTTTTAGTCGAATCGAGCTTCAGTCGAATTGTGTATTAGTCGAACTAATTTAGTTGAATTGAGCTTTAGTCATATTGTTTTAGTCGAAATGATTTTTAGTCGAATTGGGTTAGTCGATTTGTTTTAGTCGAATTGAGCTTCAGTCGAATTGGGTTAGTCGAATTTTCCGGCTCCCGTCGAGGGCGGGATACAATCGACGATCCCAGGAGCGGCCCAATCAGCTGGTGAATTTGGAGTTGTACATTGGTGGCTGTCGTAGCAGGATGAGAGTCCTAAATACGTTTACCATGGGAGCTGTACTAGCTGTGACGGAAGCCCTCCAATGGTTATTACAGGAGGCTCTAACGCAGAAGAGACAGTTAGTATGGACAAGGCTTATGGGCTTCTGCTACTGGGGATGCAGTGCCCATATAGCGGTAAGGAAGCTCGCAAATGTTTCTCTTGCTACTAAAATCAATCGGCAGGTGGCCCAATTTTTTAGAGACTGACTCCCTATCTACGCTGCCTGAACCCATTGTCCTAGTTGTTTACAATCGACACGCTTCAGACAATGATAAATTACAAAATAAAAGTAACAAGAAAATAACAAAAGAAAAGCTATTGTTTTTGATGAAGAAGTGCTGAGATCGGAGGGTGACATTTTTGGACCAGCTATGTCTGAAAAAGAATAGACGAGGTGGCTCCCAGTATTGAGTCAGAGTTCAATGTTTGGTATCTGGACCACGCAGCCCAGGGAGATGCACCGGAGAGAGTTCTGGAGAATGCAACAATCTTAATAAATTGGTTGGACTTTAAGTTAATAGCGAAAAATGTGTGCTGACCTGGTGAAACAGAATTAATGTCCGGGCAGTGCTTCTTTATGTCAGGGTGGCAAATGAGGACAATTTCTCTTTGTTGGGAGCGCCTTTTAAGTGACTTTGAAATTCCTGCGGATATTTTGAGGAGAAAAGAAGATCTGTATCTAATGGTCTCTCGGTTGTGGGTGGAGGATAACCATTAAGCCTTCTTTTTGTTGAGAAATGTTTTCTCCATTCCGAAGCTACATACAATATGTTCTGCAGGCTTATCCAGTTTACAATCACGTAGTCGAGCTTAGCTGTTTTGACGAATCTCTTAGATCTGCCGTTGCCAGTGTGACCAATGTAGAGATATCAGATGATTCTGGGGTTGCAGAGGTAACTCTACTGGTTGGCCTTGGTGGACTGGGTTGTAGGATAGATGAGACATTGTCTTACCTACGTTTGTGTCTTCAATGTATTCTGCGAGTGATTTGGTTGAATTTTTTTTTCTAGTAATAATGAAGTTTATGTCGGAGAGTTTACGAATGCAGTTGGGACATGAAGGCAGGGTGTACAGGCTGATTTCCCGGTACCAGTCCATGAGTCCAGTCAAAAAGAGTGGGATACACCACGGGCTCATTCATTAATGGCGAGTCTGTTGGCTAGAGCTTCTCAGGTGGCAAGAGCACGACTGTTATCCGCATTTCTTAAGGAAACTGGAGTGTGGTTGAATGCGATTCCCATACCGCCATTAGGTTCATTTAGCTTCATTTAGAGGTCCTGAGGGTAGCCATTGCTCTTAAAGTGGGTGTCCGAGTTCGTGAACCTCATTCTTGCAGCTGTGGTAGTGGGATGGATGTCAGAGGATTGCATGACCTGTCTTGTTGTAGGTACAGTTCTGGCCGTCACCGAAGACATGTGGCAATGAATGACGTTGTAAAACGGGCTTTGCAGAGAGCAGGATTCCCTTCAGTGCTTGAGCCTTGTTGACTTGACAGGGGGGGGGAGAGTAAATGCGCTGATGGTATTATTGTGTTCCCTTGCAGGAATGAAAAGAGTCTGATTTGGAATTGAACTGCACATGTGTTGACACAATTGACGAGACACACCTCAATGATTCCTCGGTTGAGGCCGGATCAGCTGCCGGGGCTGCTATTTTTTTTAAAGAAACTGAACTTAACAATATTGTTTCGGTATTTTAAATTTTGTTGAGCCTTAGAAAAGAAATTATACTTAAATAAAAGGACCATAATGTATAACATGATAATGTCATAATAGAAGAAATTTAAAAGAATTAAACAAATTACTGTTCAAAAAATAACAAAATATTACGTTTTTAAACAATTAAATACACGATTCTTTTGAATTTTCACACCACCTAACAAATAATTGTTTTTAATTTTTATTTCGAAATGAGAAATATTTACTACCAAGATAATATACAAAAAATTAAGTGACAAGTACAAATACATCAGAAGTAATGGCTAGTTAGATATTTTCAAGTAGTTTCAAATTTCTAGTAAAATCATCCAAAGTCATTTTAAGTGCCCCTCATTCAAATTCAAATAAATTTTTTTTGCTCGAACAGGATTTCGGTGGATTTTCACATGATTGAAGTACTTGAAATTGCACTTCTAATGGTACCAAACTTGTCTTTTTTCAAATTATGTCCGGGTTGACCCTATTTTGAGCTTAGACTGACTAGCCTACAACACTAGTCTTATAAAGTATTCAATATATGTTGGAGAAAATTCAATCTTCAGAAATTACAAAAGTGTTCTCGTGGCGCACGATGCGGTGAAAGTGTTAAATTGGTTAAAAGAGACAGATCACCACTGTTGCAATAGAAATTAAAGCTAGATTGAATATCTGTGTCTGGACAAACTCTCTTCGATGGAATGAATAAAATTTATCTGCTAGAGCACCTGTAGTTAAGTCATTGATCAGTTCTAAGAAAGTAGTCTCTCTCTTGCAACTGAACATGTGCCATCAAAAAGCTTCTCTCCTTCTAACGAGAAATGACAAGCTGTTCATTTCAACAATGAATCAATATTTAATTTATTTGGTTCTGATGGCAGAAGATGTTTTGGTTAAAGAAAGTAAGATATGTGGGTTAAAAAAGTGTAAAATTTGAAAGAAAAGCAATATAATGCCCCTAAGTTGGTGATGAATATATTTTAAAAATCGACAAAGTTGCAGTCAGGATAAAATGACAATATATATAGGGTACAGTAATCAGCCGATCGAAATTACTCCAATTACTTGACGTAAACACTTTGTGACCCGAAATTTTTTTAATAGAATAAGTAATATTTCAGTTCATTTTTAATAATTATGGTTCGATCTTTGCTTATAATTCTATCAATAGTAGCAGTCGCGGTGGTAGGACAAGTCGTCACCAGACAATTCGACACAGGACAATTCGAACCCAGGACAATTCGACCCAGGACAATTCGACCCCGGACAATTCGTCACCAGACAATTCGTCGCCAGACAATTCGTTGCCAGACATTTCGACCCCGGACAATTTGTCGCAGATTGAAAGTAAGAGATATAATTTATAATATAAATATAACTTTTTGAAAATTACAAATAAAACTAGTAGATATAAAAACAAACACTTTTTTAGTATAATATAATTTTTACTGAGCTGGTTATTATCGCAAATATATTAAAAAAATATCAAATTTGAACAAAAAGATAATATTTCAAATGCTCATGTAGACAGTACAGAAAAACAAATGATTAACTAACACTTAACTGTCATAATTATTATAGCAAAGAAAATGTTAAAATTCATGTATAAAGTCACTGAAACAAGTCTAAACTGTAACTAAATGTTAACCGTTTCTCTTTGTTGGCTTACAAACAATTAAATCATTATTGCAATGTAAATTTTAAAACAAAGAAAAAGTAACAAATTATGTTAAAAATTTGCAAACTCTAGGCATCAATATTTCAGATTTGAGATATGAAAATTAATGAAATTTAGTCGAAATTTTATATTGTGAGCAACGGCCTTCAAAAAATATATTCTATTATTTGCATTTAAGATATGTTTAGTCTTATCCCTGTATTTTCTTTTTTGGTGGTTTTAGCACTTTGAGGATGTAGTTGAAATCTAGCAATAGCTTCATTTTCTTCTCTATTCAAATTTATAGCATCAATGAAAACACACAAATTTGGATGAATCTTACTCAGCGAACCATTCAATGACGAGAGGAACAATAGTAATATCCTTTTCAATAAAAAAATTTTATTTGTAATTATCAATATAGTATAAGGTTAAAGTGCATTATACAGTCCCCTCCAAATCTTTAAAGCCACCTCCAAAATCGAATTTTTTGAGGTTCTCATGATATGTCTTGAATACATTTATAGTTTAAATTGAACCTAAGTTCAATTTAAAATGTTTACTAATCAGTTTTCACAATTAAGAATGTATCATTCAAAACTTTAACGCCATTACTGTTTATTCCAGTTTTTCATTGTCTTTTACTAACCAATCACTAAATTTAGGCTTGCAGATTCCAAGTTATTATTTATTTTGACATGCCTAGAGGAAAAAAACTCTCAGAATTTGAAAAGGGGCAAATTATTGCCCTCAGTAATGAAGGCCTGAGCCATCGCGAAATTGCCAAGAGACTTGGAAGAAGCAGAGCTCCTATAGACAATTATTTGAAGGATCCATCAAAATACAACTCTAACAATGCTGGAGGACGCCCTAAAGTTTTGTCTCCAAGAGATAAAAGGTTGATTTTGGGGCATCTACGGAAGAATAGAAGTGAGTCTATACCCTCAATCATCGCTAAAAACTCAATTAAAGCCTCAAATTCAACTGTTCGGAGACTTTTTCATGAGAACAACATCTACAGGAAGAAAATGCAAGGACGTCCACGACTCTCGTCGCAGCATAAATTGACCAGCTTGGAGTTTGCCCGCAATCATCAAACCTGGGACAATGAATGGAAAAATGATGAGAAAAAATTCAACCTGGATGGCCCTGATGGCTACAAATACTTCTGGGCAGACAAAAATATCACAGAAAGTGTGTATTCCCGAAGGCAGAATTCTGGAGGAGGCGTTATGGTGTGGGGTGCAATTTCAGCGATGGGGACAATGGATCTTCAAGTCATGAACGGGAGATACAATGCAAATCGGTACATTGAATTACTTGACAATGCTTTTCTTTTGGAAGAGGGTAACCGGTTATGTCAAGAAAAGTTCATTTTCCAGCAAGATGGTGACACAATTCACACCGCCAAGAGCTCAATGGAATATTTTGAGGCAATGGGAATAGAGATCTTACGCTGGCCACCCAGAAGTCCGGATCTTAACCCAATCGAAAATGTCTGGGGATGGCTTTCGAATGAAATTTATAAAGGAGGGAACCAGTACAACAGTGTAAATGATCTGAAGAAGGCTATTCTGAGTGCTTGGGACCAACTTGCTGATGATTATCTGAAAAAGTTGATTTCAAGCATGAAAAACCGCATTTTTGAAGTAATAAACAAAAATGGTGGAAGTACACATTACTAAATCTGTTGCATTTTGTTGTTCTTTGTTAGTTATATTTGGTATTAATATTTGTTTATGATAAATTGATAGGAATTTAGCATGGCTTTAAAGTTTTGAACATGTATTTGCACACCTGTACTGTTTCTATCAAATATTATTGCCATTTATTTTTGAAAATTCTTTTATTTTTGTTTTACAGACTATGAATTAGCTTCATACTATTACCATTGTTATGTTTTTCAGTGAAAGTAATAAATATTATTGAAACTTGGTGTTTTCCTGTCATTTTAAAGAAAATTTTAGAGGTGGCTTTAAAGTTTTGGTGGGCAGTGTACCAACCACTTATTTTGTTGAAAAAAGGCTCCTTTAAGGGCACCGTTCCCAGATTTTGAAAAGTTTTTTATTATTGAAGCTACTGTTGTGAAACTTTGTGCACATATATAAAATGAATTCTAAGATGCTTTTGTGTCATGACATTTTTTCGATTCGACCCATAGAAAACGAGTTATTCGAATTTCGAACAAACTTAAATGGATACTACAATTTTGTAGTTATGACATTATGGTTTTTTGCATTCGATTCTCCACAAGATTATCTAAAAAAACTGTGGAAGCGTTTTTTTGATTTTTAGAATTGGTTTCGAATTATTGGAATTTTTAGTGAACAAAAATAATTGAAAAAATATAAATTTCAAAATTCAATATTTTGAAAAATAATTCGAAAATTAAATAAAACTCTTCCAGAGTTTGTAGAGAATTCCGGGGAGAATCGAAAGCAAAAAATTGCAATGCCGTAGCTTCAAAATTGTAAACGCCTTAGGCTTTTGAATTACAAGATTTTTAGATCTCTGAATTAATAGAAAATCAATTCAAAGTTTGATAATCTGACACGCTGCATATGACTCCTGTGAAGGTTTGCGGGTAACTGAGGGGCATACCTTAGTGTGCCTCTGATTAGTGGCACGTTAGAAAACAGATATAGCGAGATAATTAATTATTACGAATTATAATTGGCTGAGAGTTGGTTTTTAGAGTACATATTGACTCCCTACCCCCCGGTCCCCTTTTCCCTTTCTCCCTCTCCCCAGGGGGTTAGAGTAACATGAGAGCTCTGATATTTTGCACACACTATTAGAAGGTTAAAAAGCAACTATTTACACAATAAAAAAATTTTCTTTAATTATGCCATTTTTCCCGGGAACGGTCCCCTTAAATGAATGCACTTCCACCAATCATAATTATATCTTTAATTTTCAATCGGCGACGAATTGTCCAGGCGACGAATTGTATAATAAGACTAGAAGCAATTTAAGTTCTCCCAATTTTCAATTTAAAAATAATGCTTCTGAATGGAACACAGTGTAGACATGTCCAAAGCAATCAAAAATAATCGAATAACTGATATTTTTTCAAGTCTGAGGATCAATCCATAGATTTTTTTTTTAAATTCAGACCTCAAGGCTCTGAAACTACCTCCTTCTTGTTTACGCGCCTGTCCACTATGTAAATAAAATTTAACTTTATTTGAACATTTAACTTAATTATAGTAAACCATATAATAATATACATTTAGGTAAATAACCATATATTGTAATTTGCATGTTTAACATCTTATATGAATCCTCCAAAGTGAGATACCTATTTTAATTACATTTTCCTCTATGAAAGTCTCCTGCTGACTGTTGACTCTGTCCACATTTAGAAGTATGGGACTCTACCTACAGCCTAGGTCACACCACCCGAAATTTCTTGGAGCGTTCCTTGAGCGGTGAAAAAAATTAATCACCCTCGTTACCGTTCACAGAAGTTGGTCCCCGTTAGAGCAACGCCGTATACTCTCGGTCACCACTAACTTACCTCACCGCTGCGAAGGTTTTTGAGCTGCACAAAATATCTTCAAAACATACAAAAATTGAACATTGAACTTCACACTAAACATTAAATTACACTTTATATTTTTAATTAACTCTTCTTTTTTAATCTATTTTTATAAAACGTTCTGATCATCATGGACGCCTGATCTTTTGCTCAAAATGATCAAACAATGCATAAATATTTTATTTTCCTCTAAATTTGAACCAAATTTTCTCACAAACAGAAAGAGTACGGTATCAGTAATTGGTGAAATCTTGAAAATATTAATATGACTATAGAAAAACTTATTCTCATTTTACGGAATTTGTTTTTGGCGTTCTGAACATTTTTGATGTAACTGCAATACAACAGCTTTAATTTCTTACACAACCTATAAATAATATTTTACTCTAATCTAGTAACGGAAATTTTCATTTAAAAATATTAAATTTTACTCACCAAAGCTTCAATGTTGCATGACTTGGCAAATTTTAACGACGTATTCTCGCAGTGTAATAATTTCACGTATCTTCTTGATAAGTTGAGTCACCTGAAAAATTACACATTTATTAAAAAGGTAATCCAAAACATAAAATCTAGAGGAACTAATCTGACCTTTTTAGGAATTTCTGATAGAGGTATACTAGCACCCACTTTCCGAGTACTGTTATGTACCTCTAGTACAAAAATAACACAGGATTAGTTGACATACAAATTTAGTAAATTATTTCGCTACACCTTTACGGTAAATTAAATGACACACAAACATCACATCAACACAAGCTACAAACTTACATGTGCTACCTGTTCTAAAGTGAAACAATTAATACAGGTAATTAATTACTTTAAAAGTTGTTTAACGTCTCCGAACCAAAGGCAATATCGCTGACGTCAAAAGGAAATTAAGTACAAGGGACTGGAAGAAGCAGTTAGAAAATAAAGTGGCTTCATGAACAAAGTCACCTACCACCGTCAGTGACAATGCTCATGGATGCAGAAGAGCTACTTCGTGAAAGCAGTCACTTACCAAGGAATGTGTCGAAAAGTGACACAAGCACCGGTGTCTGCGATCACGGATGGAAAAGGAAAATGAAGAGGTGATAGTAAATGAAGTATAGGAGCCTACCTAACACAAAAATATAAAACCTAGTAGTTGAAGAGCATAGTAATCCGAATTACTGGAAAAAAAACTTTAAGTGAACGATTTATAACTACCTGATCTACAATTTGTGGGGATATTTAAATAATTTCATTTTTAATTGCCAGAAACTGGAATTTTGTACGGACTTTACTTAGAAAATAATCCTGAGCTCGTATGGTGTCACTATTTCTCTCGAGTATATACTCAAAAAATAGAATATATATTTTGCCTACCACAGGTATCATAAATATACAAGGTGGTGCAAAAAATGGAAGCCCATTTTAAAAATAAGTTATTTTAAAAACTTTAAAAACTAGAAATTTTCTATAAACACAGCTTTATTTGTATACTCTTTCTGCATTTATAATGAAAATATGTTTACGTGACGACTAAAATTGACCATCCTGCAAAGAATTTAAAAATTTAAAATTAAAAGGGCTTGCGCGAGGACGAAAAACATAGAAACAAAATTCACAATTGGTACAGTTCATTTTCAATGGATGTAAAAAATTAAATCCTATTTTTTGTAACAAAATATAAGATAAAAAAAATTATCAATGTTAATTGCTATTTCAGATAAAATTGTTACCTTTAATACAATCGGTTCGCCGTTAATTTTTATCTCCTATTCGAAACTCTCAAAATGCAGCTTTCAAAAGAACAACGAATTTTTGTTGTGACAAGTTATTTAAAAACTGGAAGCTTTAAGCAGGTTTACATCCTTTTGAACACTGCTTTCCACAAAGATGTCCACCATTTAAAAAGATCATATTAACAACTGCTAATAAATTCAAAACTGAAGATATAACTTTAAATTTGAACAAAAAAACCGGTCAGGTCGCAAAAGAACAAAACCAGCACATGAAAACATTCTTGTTGTTCATGAAAAACTTAGAGAATCCAAAAATATCAATCGTAAGGAACGCATTAGGGTTGTGACAATATGCGTTTAAAATCATAGATCCTGAAAATATTGTAGACAGATTGAATTAAAGAGTATTGAATCGTTCCAAACCTGCGGTATATAGCATTTGATTTCATATCGTTTCGTCTATGATATTCTCAAGATCTATGATTTCAAACGCACATTGTCACAACCCTAGATATCATCCTTTCAAATAGCAGGTAAGGTGAAAAATCGTTTCTGCAATGAAACGCACGTTTTGTTGAAGACATCGTGATTGGTGATGAAGATATTTTTTAAATTGAATGGAAAAGTCAATAACCATAACGTTAAATGATTAAAAAATAGTGTTGAATTTTTTTTATTACCTGATGAAAATGAATCATACCTATTTTGAAGATATTTTCATCCTCGCGCAAGCCCAATTAGTTTCAAAGGCAACTTCATCAGATTCTTAAAATAGATGCAGAGAAATTTAACGAATAGAACAGTGTTTTAGAAAATGTCTAGCTTCAATAGTTTGTAAAATAAACGAATTGGAAAATGTTTTTTTTGCGTTACCTTGTATAGATTAAGACACAATTAATGAAGAGAAAGAGATCTACATTGAGTAACGATACAGATATTTATGACCATCAGCAACTAAAATCAGAATCAAGAAAAATATCAGCAGTCTAGATCCTTAAAACCGCTAACCTGACACACCAAGAGACACCCGAAAAAAAGACCTTCAAAGAAGTTCTTCCAGGTCCAATCAAACCGTAAGCACCAATTTATTCTCAATAGACAATAGAAACCTCCCAAAACATCTTTGTAAACAAAATTATCTCCATTAATGAGCCCTTTGAAAATAAATTGAGAAACTGGACTAAAACTGTGGAGTTGTTTAATTGGTATCGAAGGCAGCTTTGCTTGATGAGGAAAGTATTCTCTAGCTTCACAAACAATTATTCCAAACTCTGCTTGCAAATTGCACACCTGTAATTCATACAATTATTTCGGACACTATGTTTACATATATTCATATTTATGCAAGTACAGTGGATGCATTTGAGAATACAGTTTGTGCAGTCCACATTCAATAGCTTGAATATCTTGATGGAAATGAGGGATCGCAAAGTTCCAAGGATATCTTCCAGCGAGTCATGTCGGAATGCATCTGCGTAGAGATTCTAATAAGAGAACTGTTGCTATAGTCATATTTACTGTTATTTCTGTTCCAGGAAGTATTTTTGTGGCAAGAAAAGCTGCAATTTGATCTTGAAAATTCATTGTGATTAAGATGGATTGATTTCACAGATACTCTACGCGCAGAATGGTGTAACCCACTTTAATATTGTACACATAAAAAAAATTGTTGGCTGCATAGAAGGTTATTGTTGGACGTTGGAGGTCTTCTTATATTTCCGAATTTAATTTGAGCCGAAGCTGTGGGATAAGTATTTCTTTGGCTGCTGTTGTTTTTGTGGCGAACAATTGGTGGACTTGCTAAAGTATTTGCCATACTTCCCAAACTGGCACTGTAGTAGGTTTGGGAGGAGGAGGAGAATAATTATTATTTATATTTGGCTGGTACAAGTACCGTCATGGTTGCTTTCTTGGCTTGTATTCGGACTATTCTAGGCCTGGGTGATTTAGAGATGGATGAATAAACCTCCATTTCAGAAAAAAACTCCAATTGCATTACAAATTCACAGTGATTTGTCATATTTTGAGTTAAATTTGGTGAGGCAAGTGGGAAGATTGAGCTTTTCTCTTTCCATTTTCGTTGCGGTCTATTCCTCAATGGAGTTGGTGCATTTAATTAATTAATCCATTCTATCCTAGCTTAGTCAACGTCTAGGTGTTTTGTTACCCGATCGTTTTGCCATAATTTTATTGCTGGTGTATAACCACTACCTACAATTTCTTAACTTTCCTACCTACATATATAATGAAACAGTTTATTTTGTCACTATGGTAATGCTATTCAGAATGATACGGAAAATTAAAAAAAAACACAGACACAGTTCACAACACGCAAAACAGTTCGACACGATGTAATAAAAGGATATTTTTTACAAACTATTATGGATATACAGTCATTAATTAATGATGTAAAACATTTCGACTGAAATTACTGTATTTTCTAAGAAAATAGGTTTTTCACTAGTTAGCATATGTTTGAGCGATCATCCAACAGATGGCGTTACTTACATTATTTACAGATAGATGATCTTGAATCTTCATGAACGTTTACAAAATATCTGAATATCTTAAAAAATACTAACAATAAATAACTGATTTTGTGATACAATTCACTATTCTAAGTAATAAACTATAACTAGAAGTACAGTTAGGAATATTACAAGATGATAAATATACGTTCTTTGTATAACGCTTATTGGGTCACGCAGGTAAATTGCGGCACTTTCATTTTTAATTCAAAAGAGTCTAAAAACATTCTGAACCGAAATTTCATTAAAATGTTGCATAGCTATCGAAAGAAGCGCAGTACATGCTTTAATTTATTAATTTAAGTTTTTAACGTGTGTTTTGAAGCTATGATGTGTCTGTTATTAGAGGCCGCAGTTAGTTAGTGTGCCGCAATTTACCTGCTTGACCCTAGAAATATAACAAGATGGCGTCAATGACCAGCGAACAATTTGAGCTATTTGTTACTAGATTACGCTTTTTCAAATTAAATTAAATTTTCTTAATAAGTATATATATATTAAAAGAGTAAATCATATTACATAATTAAATATGTTGATTCCATTCAATTTTCTCTCTACACTGATTCGATAGCACCGGGTCTGTCTGTACGCGGTCACACCAAACTGTATTAAATTTCAGAAAAACGAAACAAATTTTGGAAAGATACCTCAAAAGTTCCTCTCCAGGTTCCGAGAAAAAATTAGTTTATTACATAATATGTACAGTAAAATTCCTGAGTTATGAAGTTCTTGGTTATGAAGCACTCGAGTAATGAAGGACCTGAGTTATGAAATGCTCCTGCAGTTATGAAGTAGTTTTCTTTGTTTAAATCATAGAAAACGATAGTCCTTGAGGTATAACTATACCTTTTCCAAGTCAAGTTGGCAGAAGTGAATAATGAATTGGCGGAATTGAGAAATGAATTGGCACAAGTGAAAGTAATTTGCATTAATGAAAATGAAAATTATAAAGCATGACAAGCAATTACGATATGGAAGTTTTTTTATGAAAATTACAACCTCAATCCAATAGTGAGTTTTTGCAATCTTTTCCACCAGACTCTACCATATTATAAGTTAATACTCTACTATAGAATAATACTCTATTATATGATGATACTCAATTATATGATGATACCCAATTATAGGATGATTCCCAATTATATGATGATACCCAATTATAGGATGATACCCAATTATAGGATAATATCAAATTATAAAATATTACCCAATTATAGAAAAGTGCCCAATTATAGGATAGTACCCAATTATAGGATACTACCCAATTATAAGATAGTACCCAATTATAGGAAAGTGCACAATTATAGGATAGTACCAATTATAGAAAAGTGCCCAATTATAAGATAGTACCCAATTATAGGATAGTACCCAATTATAGGATAGTACCAATTATAGAAAAGTGCCCAATTATAGGATAGTACCCAATTATAGGATAGTACCAATTATAGAAAAGTGCCCAATTATAGGATAGTACCCAATTATAGGATAGTACCAATTATAGAAAAGTGCCCAATTATAGAATAGTACCCAATTATAGGATAGTACCAATTATAAGATAGTACCCAATTATAGGATAGTACCCAATTATAGGATAGTACCCAATTATAGGATAGTACCAATTATAGAAAAGTGCCCAATTATAGGATAGTACCCAATTATAGGATAGTACCAATTATAAAAAAGTGCCCAATTATAGGATAGTACCCAATTATAAGATAGTACCCAATTATAGGATAGTACCCAATTATAGGATAGTACCCAATTATAGGATAGTACCAATTATAGAAAAGTGCCCAATTATAGGATAGTACCCAATTATAGGATAGTACCAATTATAGAAAAGTGCCCAATTATAGAATAGTACCCAATTATAGGATAGTACCAATTATAGAAAAGTGCCCAATTATAGGATAGTACCCAATTATAGGATAGTACCCAATTATAGGATAGTACTCAATTATAGGATAGTACCCAATTATAGGATAGTACCCAATTATAGGATAGTACCCAATTATAGGATAGTACCCAATTATAGGATAGTACTCAATTATAGGATAGTACCCAATTATAGGATAGTACTCAATTATAGGATAGTACCCAATTATAGGATAGTACCCAATTATAGGATAGTACCAATTATAGAAAAGTGCCCAATTATAGGATAGTACCCAATTATAGAAAAGTGCCCAATTATAGGATAGTACCCAATTATAGGATAGTACCAATTATAGAAAAGTGCCCAATTATAGGATAGTACCCAATTATAGGATAGTACCCAATTATTGGATAGTACCAATTATAGGATAGTACCAATTATAGAAAAGTGCCCAATTATAGGATAGTACCCAATTATAGGGTAGTACCAATTATAGAAAAGTGCCCAATTATAGGATAGTACCCAATTATAGGATAGTACCCAATTATAGGATAGTACTCAATTATAGGATAGTACCCAATTATAGGATAGTACCCAATTATAGGATAGTACTCAATTATAGGATACTACCCAATTATAGGAT